>JAMXBB010000003.1:78177885-78611865 GCA_024138015.1 Lumnitzera littorea | reverse complement strand
AAAAAAAAAAAAAAGGAAGAAGAAGGAGAAGAAGAAGAAAGAAAGCAGGCTTGAAAACTAGGCTTGAAAGTAAGAGAAAAGTCCCAAAAGATATATCATAACCCAATAAGGGCAACAAAACTTGAATCAAAAGGCCTAAAATCAAAGCTCAAATATTCCTGAGAAATACAAAGCCCTCATGCCCATTCTTAACCACATTCCAAACCCAAAAACACAAAGGCTCCATATTTACTTCGAATCACATTTCAAAATCACAAACAAAAAACCTTCTTATCCATCCTAAATCACATAAGGCCTCCCTACCCATAATACCTTTGACACTCGATAAAAGCTCTTCTGATCTTAAAGGATAATTTATCTTTAATAAAAATTATTTTTGAGATTGGGCAAGCACACTTCTAGTTTTTTTTAAGGGTTCCTGACTTATACGCTCGAGTTGAATAAGTAAATCTTTTAAAGTAGGCCTTCTCATTAATTCCTCTTGAAACCATTTGATTAAAAGCCTAAATTCACAATGCTAAATTGAAAAAGACCTAACAAATTAATTAAGGTGTATTACTTACAAATTGGACCATAATTTCTTAAACAGTAGTCAAGAGCCAAATTTAAACTAAGATTGTATAAGGAGGTTCTCTTCAACTAGACTAATTATGAGTTACCATTTCCTTAAGAAATAAGGCCCCACTAGGAAGGTTAGCATGCCACTAGAGTAGTCTTAGTGATATTGAGGTCAAGAAGCATTTTTAGAGATTGAGAAGAGTATGAGATACTCTATGTGGTTACCAAGGAAGGGAACATTATAACTCTTGCTTCTTAAATAAGAATTTGCACTCATTAGCAAACTTTCAAAAAAATAAAAAAAAAAGATAAAAAAAAGGAGACAAAAGAAGAAAGAAAAAGACAGAGAAAGTAAAGGCTTGTTACAATTTTTTTTTTTCCATCCATTTTCAAATCCATTAAGCCCTAGTGGCCAAGCTTTCAAATTAAGTTTTTTTTTTTTTTCTTGCTTTCATCTAATGTGCTCACACCTTTTAAGTTGACCCATTTAGTTTAAGTCATTCTCCTTGATGTATTTTTCCTCATGATTGATGTCCATTAACTCTTTTTCAAATCAAGGGACCTCATCCCTAATGCCCTTTTCGACATAAATGGTTTTTATTAAATTCCTCATTTGTAAATTTTTCAAGTCAAGTGATTTTTCAAATTGGTTACATCCCCCAGTTTTGCTTCTTTAATTGCCTTAGAGTCTTAACTAACTGATAAGGTGCTTCTCTTTCCTTTAGTGTCTCAGCCAACCTATAGGATGCTTCCCTTTCACCAATTTCCTTTAGGGTTCTTAGCTAACCCTTAGGGCACTTCCCCTTTGTTAATCTTTCTTAAGGTCTTAAGCTAACTTATAAGAGTGATTCTCTTTCACCAATTTCCTTTAAGGTTCTTAGCCAGGCCATAAGGCACTTCCCTTTTGTTAATATTTCTTAAGCTATTTAGCCAACTCATAAGAGCACTTCTCTTTCATCAATTATCCTTTAGGTTTCTAGCTAGCTATGGAGCAGTGTCCCATCTTCAATTCATTTTTAGGGTTCTTTTAAGCTTATAGAATGCTGTCCTGTCTTACATCTCTTTTAGGGTTCTTAGACAACCCATAGGGTACTTCTCCTTTGTCAAGGTCAGTAAGCTCAAAGGAGCACAATTAGGTTTTATAAATCAATTCTCATTTAGGGTTGCTAGTCTTCTAGAGATGCTCTCTCTTGGGTTAGCCAGCTTAAAAGAGCATGGCTAAGTTTCCTAAATCAATTCTCATTTAGGTTACTAGTCCCCTATAGATACTTATACTAAAGTTAGTCAGCTTAGAGGAGTATGACCAAGTTTCAAATAAATTTCCCTCACTAGCGTAATAGAACGCTATCCTTTTTGGGTTCTTGCCAGCCTATAGGGGCACTACCCTCTATTTTAATGTATTTTTAGGGTTTTTGCCAATCTACAAGGGCATTAACCTTCATTTCAGTATCCTTTTAGGGTTTTTACCGGCCTATAGGGGCTTTATCATCCTCTCAGTATTGTTTTAAGGTTCTTGTCAGCCCACAAGGGCACTCCCCTCTATTTCAGTAACCTTTTGGTGTTCTTACCAACCTACAGGGGTGCTACCCTTGATTTCGGTATCCCTTTAGGGTTCTTGCCAACTTATAAGGGCATTACCCTCCTCTCAGTATTGTTTTAGGATTCTTGTTAGCCCATGAGGGCACTACCTTCCATTTCAGTATCTTTTAGAACTCTTGCTAACCTATAAGAACATTACCCTCCTCTCAGTATTGTTTTAGGGTTCTTGTTAGCCCACGGGGTACTACCCTCCATTTCAGTATCTTTTAGGGTTCCTACCATCTCTTAGGGTGCTACCCTTTAGTCATTGTCACTTTTACAATCTTATCAACTTTGAAAGTACTTCCTTTTCTTTAGAATTTTCTAAGGTTATAGTTGGCTCGTAAGACATTATACCATTATAAAAACCCACTCTTGTGTCTTAGCCAACTCTTAAAGCACCTTCTCTTTCCTTCATCTTTTACCTTTCACTAAATTCCCAGTAAATCAAGCTTAGGATAACTAGCTAGTTGTAGTGTTTCTTATGGCAAATTCTTTCCCAAGCCAAAAATGATGTCTCATTTTGTTTTTGTGGTGAAGTTTTATTCAAACTTCACCACAAAAAAAAGATAGTTATAGACACCCCATTTTTGTCCCTTATAGTTTTTAAAAATTTTTTTTTTAGAATAGGGAAAAAGGTCATAATTAAAAAAAATACTAAAAATATGAAAAATTAGGAAAAAAAAACACAAAAAATATAAATTTTAGAAAAATACAAAATAAAAGAAAATTTCATAAAAATAAAAAAAAAGGAAAAAAATGAAGGAATAGAAAGATAGAATTTTTTTAGGAAAATAGAGTTTTTTTAAGAATAGTAGACTTTTAAGAAAATAAAATATTTTTAGACAAGTGGTTTTTAGGAAAAATAGGAATTTAAAGTTAAGTTAGGGTCATCGAGTTTGGATTAATTCATTATCTATCCAAGTAATTTCTTCATTATAAGTGACTACACAACTTAAATAAATTTTGTTTGCAATAAGTAATAGGGCATATAATAGGGATCACAAACCAATCATTTGCTCTTAAGCTCAAGAACTTACCTATATTATTTGCTAAGTTGTCTAAGGAGAGTTGAACTTTAAAGAAAGATCCTTTCTCCAATTCGACTAATCAAATTACTTTGCTCTCCATCTCATTAAAGAGACTCATGACGTAACTGAACTATTGCTAAGCTGACCCCTCACAATACATCAACCTAAGATCAAGCACTAAACCCACCTATTGTAGACTCGATACATTACCAAGGTTGAGCTTCCCCTGATCCCAAGTCGACTATTTGAGGCCAACTAGAGAATGGGCTACCTCCTAAACCAATCCTTTTTAAGTCTGGAATGTTTGAGCTGTTGAGCACTCGAACTCAACTTGATCTACCCAAAAGCTGTTCTGTTCAACAAATAACATCATTAGGACCATAGCACAGACGATTAATGTGCACCCCATTTTCTAACATCCATATTGTCCTATTTGTACCCAAATATCCCTTTTTGTCTAATTATAACTATATTCATTTTTCTTTTTCTAGTAGGAATCTTTTTTGTAATTTGCATATACCTATGACTTATCCTAATTGGGCCATGTAAATACTTATAATAGATAATAGCCACAACAGTTAGTGACATTTAAAATTTCAAACACTTCTTTCTTTTATGAGCTAAGTATCCTTTGCTTACTCTTGTTTGCTCTTATCTAGTCCATTGTGAGCATGGATTAGAGATGAGTACCTTTCAACCACACTTGTGCATAATATCAAGTGCGACTTGAGCTCTTGTGAGGCATTGATGCGCATCATATCTACCATTGATGCACGAGGACCTTTGCTCAACCTTCGACTCACATTTAGCCTTCGGACTATCTCATGGTTTAGACCCACCTCCTTGTGGTTTGCGTAATACTAGATGTCATGTGTTCATCTATAGATCCATATCATCTTAGTATTAAAACTTAGTTGCATTCGTGCAAGTTTCTGTTACTTGGTATTATGAGTGGCTTACTACTACTGTAAGTGTGTTTTAGAAGTTGTCTAAAGTTATTGCAAGTGTTTGAAGAGTGTTTAGTGCTAAAGAAATTTAGTACTCTATTCTCCCCTATTTTCTTGTCTACACAATAAAGTGTTAAGTGTTTGAGTGATTTTTTGGGTGTTGATTGTAATAGTTGTTGGTGTGTTAGGCGTTGTTTTATTGTTGTTTGTGGAAGGAAATTTTGAATTATGTTTCAACTATTAATCTCTTATAGTAGACAACAATGTCTAATTCTAGTATTTAAGGAATTTTTGGTAACCAAGAGAGTGACACTCGAAATGGCTAAATTCAACAAGAAAGTTTCACAACCCAGTCTATGGATGACCAATTAGATAAGCTTATTAACCTATTGGCTAGTCTAGTAACTGCCATAAACGAAGATATACAATGAGCTAGAAGTAGTCCCTACAGAAGATAGGCCAATGAACAACCCGAGAGAGACAATGACTACTACATCGGAGCTAATGCTCTAGTTTAACCACACCTAGTTGGAGGAGTAGGCAGTGTTGCTAGATACAGACTAATGTTAGAAGAGATCAAAGAGGAGGATGAGGAAGTAGGTGATGAAGCGGAGGAGTATTATGAATTGGAGGAGAAGAATGCTCGAGCCCTTAGAGTGGAAGGATTGAGAATGTATATGCTTACTTTTTTTAGGAGTGGTGATGCTAAAGATTACTTAGACTGGGTAAATAAAATTGAGAAGTAGTTTAAATGTCATGAGGTACCTAATAATGCTAAGGTCAAACTTGTTGTGTTAGAGTTTATTAGCCATGTCACCTTGTGGTGGAAGAATCTATAAGTTGCTCGTAGAAGAGAAAGAGAACGAAAAGTTAAGAGTTAGGATGAGATGAAGAGTAATGAGGGGAAGGTTTATTCCGAGCTATTATTTATAAGACATTTTCAAGAGATTACAAGAGTTAAGGCAAGGAGGATAAAGTATAGATGCATATGTGAAGGAGTTCTATATGTTAATGATTCAATGCAAAGTTGTTAAGCTTGAGGACCGAACTGTATCCCGATTCATTAATAGGATAAAGTACAAGATTGGAGATATTCTGGTGACCATGGATACTGGTTCACTTAATGAAGCTATCCAAGCTACCAAGAGAATTGAGAGATGCCGAGGAGGAAGATTCCAAGCTCTTGTCAGTCAACTTACCACTAGTCAACTTGTTCTAAGCAAACCTATGTGATCAAAACCAAGCAAGGTTGCTGAGGTTCGAATTGCTCAAATTACCTAAGTAAAGGAGATAGAGAACTTGAGGAAGTTCAAGAAAGGCCATAGCTCAAGAAGAAAAACGAGTGAGATCGAGTGCTTCAAGTGTCAAGGGTTTGGACACATAGCTGTTCAGTATCTAAAAAAAAGAGCCATGGTGATCCGAAGAGAAGCGTTGACCATTAAGGTAGATGGTGCTAATGAGGAGGTGGAAGAGCCAAAAAGGATCGAGTAAATTGAACTATCCGATGAAGAAGAGGAAGTCATTTGTAGTAAAGAGGGTAATTTCATGCTTACAACCTTAGTATTGAAGAGAACAATGAGTATAAGTCCTATGCCTAAGGATGAATAGTAGGAGAATTTATTTTACATTGGTTGTAAGGTCAATGGATCGTTGTATACATTAATTGTTAATAGTAATAGCTACGCTAATGCAGCATCTTCTTTTATGGTTTAGTAATTAAAGTTGTCGACCAAGCCCTACCCTAAGCCTTATAAACTACACTGGGTCTGTGACAAGGGAGCCCTATAAGTAAATAAACAAGTGATTGTACCGATTAGTATTAGAAACTATTGAGATGAAGTGCTCTATGACGTGTTACCCATGAGCGCGTCGCATATTCTTCTTCGATGACCATGGATGTTCGATCGAAGTGTGATATATGATAGAAGGAAGGACATATGTTCCTTAGAGCATGAAGGTAAGAAGGTGAAGTTAAGCCCTATGACTGCTAAGCAAGTTAAAAGCATGTAGACTCAACTAAGTCGAATTCTAAAGAAGGAGGCTTTAGTGATGACCCGAGCCGAGCTAAAGAAAGAGATAGATTTAAAGAGCCGACCTATCTGCTAGTCAAAAGGTCACTAGAGATTAGAGGATTAGATGAGGAATTGCTATCGATCGAGGTAAAAAACTTATTGGATGAGTTTACTGATCTATTCCTAAGTGAATTGCTAGAAGGTTTGCCTCCCATTTAAGGCATTAAACATGTAATCAACTTACAACCAGGAGCCGCACGGCCAAATAAGCCTGCATATAGGCTGAATCTTGAACAAGCTACCGAGCTACAAAGATAAGTAAATGACTTAATGAACAGTGGGTATGTACAAGAGTCCCTAAGCTCATGTGTCGTGCTAGCTATGTTGGTACTAAAGAAAGATTAGACATAGAGGATGTGCATAGACAATTGAGTAATCAATTGCATTATCATCAAGTATCAGTACCCTATACTTAGGCTTGATGAGTTGAATGGAGTAAGATCATTCTTCAAGATTGATCTCAAATATGGATACCATCAAATTTGAATGCTAAAGGGAGATGAATGGAAGATCGCATCCAAGACCCATAAATGATTATATGACTGGCTTGTGATGCCTTTCAGATTATCGAATACGCTAAGCACATTCATGAGATTAATGAAGCATATGCTTTGAGAAGTAATATGGAAATTTGTGGTTGTATATTTTGATGATATTTTGGTCTACAACCTTGACTTGGAGACTCACCGTGAGTACCTCCGAGCAATCTTCTCAAAACTTCAATCCGAGAAGCTTTATGCCAATATGAAGAAATGTGACTTCTATTGACATGAAGTGATCTTTCTGAGATTTTTTGTGAGTAGTGGTAGTATACAATGTTATGCCTCGAAAATGTAGAGTTATAACAGCCTCACCGTATGAACCATTCTAAAATAGAAACTAAACTGACAACTACTATCATAGACTTAGTTCATACTAGGTGTACTTGACTCTACCGTGTTGAAGCATCTAGTTCAATGCCTATAGAAACTCATTGAATAATTTTTAAAAATAATTGATAAGCAAACTCATAGTTTGAATTTTCAGAAGAATACACATAAAACCCATAAGCATTTGCTATTCGGTATATAAGTAAAAGATTGAAAATAAGTGAGCCACCTGAGAAGACTTAGGTAGTTTTCGTAGCAGTTATGAAAAAGTTAATAATAAAAACAAAATTCAACCAGATTCTTCTTGATCCTCACTCTTTAATCCCGCTTGCTAAAGTTTTAGTTTTGGGTGTGATACTTGTAGTTCTACTCTAAACCTGCAAACCAGATTATAGGGGAATGAACGATAACTTACTCAGTAAGTGGAACAGAGATAGAAGTATGCATTCAGCACATCACAAACAAGGTTTTCAACCAATTTAGTTAGATGCAATGCATGTATAAGTAAATACTATTGTACGACGTTATCTAGTTTGTCATAAGATTAGAGAAATTGCGCCTACTCTAAGCTAGGTTGAGGAGCTTAATGTCATGCACTCACAAATCGAAACCAAATCGAGACTTGTGCAATAGAGAACACCCTCCTCTTGTGACCACCTTCGAACTACAACCCCCAATCTTACCATGACCTCCTCACCTGCCACTTAGTTTGACTAAGGATGGGGAGAGGACCATTTTAGCTATCTTCATCAAAAGAAGTTTGTGTTTGGCCCAAGAATCCTAACTGTTATCCATTGTAGGTTATGATGCATGTCGAGTTAAATGTTAAGCTGAGTTTAAGTTAGTTCATTTTAAGGTGATCAACTAAGCTCTAATAATTCAAGCATAATAGTATTCATAAAATTACCATAACATGGAGCTAAGCTTCCATCACAGCAAATCAAATCTCAAATAGATACCAAAGTCTTTAGATATTCTGAAATAATATCCCAAAATGATGTTAAGCGTTGATCCTACTTACTTAGCTTCCTAGCCAATCGTTCCCAAAAGCCTTCGATAAGGTTACCAATTGGCCTATTTGATATAAAATAGAGTAGGAATTAAAATACATTACTTAGATGAGACCTACCTAGTATATTAGACTTACCCCCTTTGATTTAGCCTAATGTATTCATAGATACTTATTATATAACATTATTGTAATTTAACTTTACATTTAAAATTTATATAACATCAATTTTCAGTATTATTTAAGAAGTTTTTACTTTTTCAAAAAAAAAAAAAGAAACTTTCATTTTAGAAACATGTACTTTTTACTAAAATTTATATATAGTCAAATTTTACGAAAGTAATGATGTTTAATTTATAAAGTTCAATTTTAATACTTCTGATAAAGGATTATCACTAGTGATCCATTCATTTTGAAAATCGGTGCTGATAATATATAAGTCATATAGCTATCGATATTCTAAGTTTAAAATTCGAAGAGAATAAATTTATGAATTATAAGGGTAAAAGACTCCATTTAGGAAAATAATAAGATTACAGATATATCTTTCTTATAACTATTAAATATCAATTAAAAGACAATACTTATAATTATAAAAACGATCTTACTTGAAAATATTAGACACTAGAAAATTTAAATATTCTAATTCTCTTTTCTTCTTCTTCTTCTTCTTTTCCCTTTTTCTTTTCCTTTTCTTTCTTGCATTCTCTTTTTTTCCTCTATAGCTTCAATCTCTCTCACCCTTTCCTTCACTCTCCTTTCCCTTTATCTCTCTATTTCTCTCTTTTCTTTCTTTGTTGTTTGATGTCTTATGACTTTTGGGGCCATTATATAGAAAACTTTCATCGCCTAGAAAAAGGCGGTGATATATAATATATATATATATATTTAGTTGGTCTAATTTTATGAGACCTTTTGAGTGAAATTTTATCATTATTTATTATTTATAGAGTTTCATAATGTACTTAAAAAATAGTATAACATTATATTATACTCCTAATCTAAAATTTCTATTTCTATACTAACTAAAATTCAACTTGAAAAACTTTATGTTATAATTTATATTAGTTGTATCTCAACTTATTTTTGAAATTTGACTTTACTATACTATTCTTTATAACTTTTGGAGGACTCAAATTACCATTTGGTCTTAATCAGAACCAATTTTTCATTAGTCTTACATTCCAAGATAAGGCCTTAAGTACACTTTTTTTTACTATATAATATATATATATATATATATATGTTCCATTAATTATTTGTGACTTATTCATATACATTATATATATAATTTTCCTCATTAATATTAATTATTAAAATCACATAGTTGATTTTAAAGGCTTTATCACAAACTATATCTAAAATTATGAAACTTTATGTTAAAACGATTAGACCCAATAAACTTAATATTGTTAAGAAAATTGCATATAAATGGGCTTAATTTGAAATGTTAAAATTATATAGTTACTTCTTTTAATTTTTATTACCTAGTCATGACGATTCAACTTAATTTTAAGAATGATGTTATAATCATAATTTCTAAAATGTGTCTTGAGAACTAAATTTTTCAATTAATTTCTTATTAATTTATATAATTGTATATCCAAGTTTAGGTGTAATTCAAACATTCCCATACTTATGAATGCTTCAAATCGATCTAATGAAGAGGAGATATTTGGCTAACTAGGTTTATATTAATTCAATTATTTTTACATATTATCTTATATTACTAGTAATATTATTATTATCATTATTCTATTTCTAATATCCATATTCTCGTAGTCACTAGTAACATTAATATAGATTGTTTTATACCTATTGACCTAACTTATAAGTACATATTTTTCTACAAAGGATGTAAACTACTCGAAAGCTAGCAACTTGAAGTTGTGTGGCATTACATACGAGTCGATGATGAGAGGATAAGAGTGATTACTGAGTGGCCTATGCCAACCTATTCAGCAAATGTACAAATCTTCTACGACCTAACATCATTTTATTGTTGATTTATAAGGAACTTTAGTACTATTGTGGCCCCACTCATTAAACTGTTGAAAAAGAATGTTGAGTTCGAGTGGGAGAGAAGGAACATAGGAGCTTTGTGGAAGTAAATATAAGGTTAACCACCACCCCTGTCTTAGCTCTATCGAGCTTTGATAAAGTATTTGAAGTAGAGTGTGATACATCTAAACTGAGAATACGTACTATGCTGATGTAGGAGGGATGACTTATTGCTTACTTTAGTGAGAAGCTTAGAGGAGCTATACTCAACTACTCTATATACAATAAGGAGTTTTACTCCTTACTCTAAGCTCTTACTATCTAGCAACGTTATTTACTACCCAAAGAATTTGTGATCCATACCAATCATAAACCTTTGAGATATTTGAAAAATCGGCCTATGTTGTTTCGAAGACAAGCTGAGTGGGTTGAGTTTATGGAGGGATTTTCCTATCTTGTTAAGTATAAGAACAATGTAGTAGCTGATGTCCTATCAAGGTTACATTCCCTTTTGACCAAACTACAAACCAGATTACTTAGGTTTTCTATGATCTAGAACTTGTATGCCGAAGATCCACATTTTGGCTTGACCTACGCTAGGTGTGAAGAAGGCCAAACACTTGATGACTGTCACAAGGATATAGACACTCCATTTTTGCCTCCCTTTTTATTTTTAGAATTTTTACAATAGGGTAAAGAGCTCTAATTTAGGAAAATCCAAAAAATAAGAAATTTAGAAAAAATATTCAAAAATGAAAAATTTAGGAAAAATTACAAAAATTGAAAAGTCACAAAAAATAGAAGATTTAGAAAATTTAGAAGATAACAAATTTTTAGATAGTTTAATAGAGTAGAATTTTTATTTTAATAAGGAGAAGATTGTTAGGCCTAAGCTTAGATTTGAATCTAACCCAGGCAAATTTAGTCTATATGTGTAATTTGGTTACATATATGGACAAAGCACAGGCCAACGGCCTAATGGATAAGTACTTGAGTTTAGCATTGGAGTTGACATAAAGGTCTGGGGTTTGAATCTTATCAAGCACAAAATCCCTTTTTTCTTTTGAAAAAATAAAAAGAGTTAATTTGGTGTGGACCAGAATTTGGTCTACAATTTTATGAGGCGCAAAGCTTGATTGGATAACAAGGGGAGCGCTATAAGCATGCCCATTTTTTTTTCTAAAGTACGTATGCAATGCACGTATGCATAGGGGCACGTGGCATGTGCCTAGCATGTAACATGCACCCCCCACCCCCCACCCCCCACTAATTCCTCCCCCAATTTCTAGTTTTCCTTATCTTTTTTCCAACTGTAGAGAGTTGTGTTCAAAGGCAATTTACGGGCCTTTCTTGTACATTAACACCTTAGTTTTTTATGAAATCACATACTATATACGGCCTAGTTTTGAATTAAACCAAAAACATGTCCAAATTTAGAAGATTACACTAAGGAAATCGAATTGAAAAATTAAAAAAACTCATTTCACAGGTCAAAACTCATTAATTCAAATCTTTGAATTAATTCATTTTTTAGACTTTCCGAGCTTAATCAGTGATGGATTAGTATAAATAGGAGTCCTTTATTCATTCCTAAGGAGAAGAGAATTAGAAATCATCACTCTCTTGTTCTCTCAACATGATCCACTTTCACCATGTCTCTCTCTCTCTCTTTGAATCACTCTCTTTAGGCTTTCTTGTCCAAAACCACCACCATGATTGACTTCGTAGTGGTCCAAAACTCAAACCCCAACCCTCTCACGAGCTACAACCACCATCACTCAAACCCACAATCCACCACCACCAGCCACCATCTCCGAGAACTACCCTAACCACCTCAACTTACCATAGTGTTCATCCTACCCCCTTAAATCCCAATCTAAAACACACAAAAATCCTTTCACCCCTTCGATTTGACATTTGAATTGCCCTGAATTGACCCTACGGTGCTGCTATTGAAGAAGAATTTGGAGTTGACTTGAACTAGACTAGGATCTGACCTAAACTCGAGCCAACCTAAGCCTTTTATAAGATCTACACCTACATCCGTCTCCTTTGGTCCGGCCTTCATTTGCTATTTAGATTATTTACTTTGGTGTTTAGTTCGTTTGTTGTTTCATTTTATCTATTTATTTTAATTTTTTTGTGTAAATGTAAATATAATTTAAGAAATTGAAAAAAAAAGAAAATAGAAAAGGAAAGAAAGAAAGGAGAAGTTTAGTTTTGGGTTTTAATTAGAATAATAATAAACAACTAGAATGATAAAATAGAAAAATAATAATGAATAAATAACAAAACTATTTTATCACTTAGAAAAAATTAGTCTTTTTTTTAATTAAAAAAAGTGAATAGACCCTTTCAAAATTAGAAATTTTTAACTTTCCAAAAAAAAAAAACCCAATTTACGACTCTTTAGAGTTTCTTTAAATAAACTTGAATTAATTTAAAATGTAAATTTGACTGGTTTTCAAAAGTTAAAATCAACTTATCCACTTAAAACTTTTTCAAAAAAAAAACTACGTATGTCTGATTCTGAATAGTGGATATATAGACACCTTTAAGATGATAGTAAAAAATGAAAAATTAGTTTTCCCACTTTTGGTTACTCAATTTAGTAAAAAAAAAAAAAATCTTAGATTTCTTCCAATTTAGTTTAAATTTATCCAAATCAATTGAATAGGATCCAATTCATTAACTAATGATTGAATTTCGTTTTGTGGAAAGTTGATAGTACCCAAAAGGATTTAAAATGTCTAACCCTTGGACTCGTATCTTTGGTTTCTTCAAAACCCCTTTTTTTAAAAATCAATTTTCCACATAAACCAGTATCTAGATCAAAACCAAATCTACTCGTTTGGTTTTGACCTAAACTGTTTCTCGATCTCGGTTGGGTGGCAACTCCAACTTGTTTTCAAAGATAAAAAAATTGGTTTTCTTTAAACCTTAGTAGAGGATCAGTATTAAATAGGCAAAGTTTATTATTGATCAGTTTAAAGAAGACTAAATTTAAGAAATCGGGAGAAAAAACCAGGCTCGACAGCTTTGCGACTCCATTAAGAACGTTAAGAGGGTTAGCCATTCAAATTTCCAAAATTAAAATTAATCCTTAAAAACCACCTTACTAAGTGCAATTTATTTACTTATTCATTCGTTATTATTTGTACCGTAATTGTACTAACTTTTTTATTTTTACTGGTTTAATTTTAATTATTTAATTGTTTTGAGGAGGGAATTTATTTTATGCACCACAAATGTGTGATAAAAACGGTCAAACCTGGACTGTATTAGGAACCTAAGACAGGGGGAGGGGGCCATTATATAGGCTCTAGGTGTTGTAGTGTAACCACCACTTGGGATTGATTAAGCTACCCCCACTTAAGCTTGATGTGACAAATGAAAATGTTTTTTAATAAGTGAGGTCGTATAAGCTTAAGGACCTTTAGAACCTACCTTTTATGCGTTCATGACATCTAAAATCGACAAATAATTAAGCAAGATAGGAATGGAAATATATAATAGCTTGGAGTTTCCTTGATTTCCCTTGTAATTTTAACATGTTGTAAATATAGAATTGTTGTAAATAGGTTTTGTTTGCTATAAATAAATGATCAATCAATCTTGTAACATGCTTTTTCTTTGTAATTCAAATTAAGAAATGGCCTATTCATCCAACTCTGTCCACTTCAAGGAAAAGTATGTTAACAAGCCCATCAATCCTAAGCCCATCCTAGACCAATGGCTTCAATACTTCAATCCAATGGAATATGAGACCATCATCAATAAGATCAGGCCCATTCTATCACTTCTTAGGGTGAAAATAGAAATTAATTTAATTAAGGCGTTGACCAACTTTTGGGAGCCTAAGGAAGTAGGTTTTCGAGTTGGGCCTTACTTGATTGGTCTAACACTTGAAGAGTACACCTAACTACTGCAAATCCTTTCCTTAGAAAATATATACACCCCAAATTTGGAAGTTGACCCAGTAAATGCCTTTTCAAGATTCTTGGGGATTAGATAAGCTGAAATGAACAAGGCCCTCAAAAGCTGTAATGGAAACTATATCAAATTGGAAGACCTAAAAGCCTAGTTCACCATTGAGCCTAAATCCAACAAACAGAGCATCTTCTGTCGCAATCCCAAAGATTAGGGATAGAATAAAACAAAAGCCTTTATCCTAGTTGCATTCAGGACTCTCCTATTCCCTAATGGAAAGTTCCTCATCCATTTCAAGGTTGCTAAATTAGTGGGCTAGTTTCTTGAAGGCAAATCATATGTTTCGGCCTTCTTCGCAAATCAAATTAGAAGCCTCAACATTTTGAAAGGAAAGAACAATAGCACATTGAAGACCAGCATGGCACTATTGACGGTATAGTTTGTGAGCCACATGAAGTTTTATGGGCTTGATTTGATCCGAGGAGAATTCACCTATAATATTGATTTGATCGATTCTTTTGTTGACAAGGTCTATCTCCCAAAAGAAAAATCTACGTACTGTTGGGTAAAAGTATTGCGAAATTTCTAGGTTGCCGATACCTTATGGACAACAAGATAGAGCAACTTCAAGAGGGTAATTTTATTTTACAAAAATTATCAAGCAATATCCTTAATTAGGATGAAATTGTACACGGGCTATTATCCTAACAATATGATCAGACAATTCGAAGGAATTCAAGATAGAGTCTATAAGTCCCTACTAGATATCATGACCTTAGATTATGAAGACCTTTAGATTTCACTACCATAAAAGATGTCTAAACTTTAGGCAATCAAGCAATTATGGGAAACAAGGACTATTAACCCTAATATCAATTTAAGAGAGTGGTGAGAGAAGTGGACAAGTACAGGGTCACTGAAGAATATCTATACGATCAGTTCCATAAGGTAGGGAAGACCCAGTATTAAGCATTAGAGATCATCCAACCCATACCAGTTAAACTAGATCTTAAAATCAAGACCTACATGGACCAAGTGCAAGCCCGTGTAGAAGTAATCTATGAAGAATGGGGCATGTGGGAGGATCTCTTTTAGGAATCAAGACATCGTTCCTAGGCCTTAGAACATCAATTTAGGATAACCTAGAAAAGGCTAAAAAAGCTTGAAGAAACAGAAGAGCCTAGCCTAGAAAAGAGGAAGGAAGCACCAGCAGGACCTAGTAAGCAGAAAAAGGGAACACCTGCTAAGCGCCGGAAGAACATCTAAAGATAGGAATGCTCTTCTTATGAAACAAATGTATTTTATTTTTCAAATAATATAAAAGGGAACTGCAAAAGCTACAAAATAATAAAAATTACCATCTTGCCGGTTATCTTTCGGTTCTATTTCTCTACATCCGTATGCCATACATTTTTGCATTCTTGTTTTTCATTCGTTTCATTTGAAAAAAATTTATGCGCTAACTTGTTAAGAAGTGATCTTAAAACAATTGCTAAGATAGCTCCTAAGCGTCAAACCTTCTAGAGAAGTCCTATCAAAACCCGCTCACAAACTAGAATGGCCAGCCAAGGAAATGACAACATCAACACCAACAACAGCAGTGCCAACCCCGAAATTGTTGATCCCACTAAGCTAAGGTTTCGCTCTTTGGAACGAACAATGGGGAAGATTGTTGATCAACTGAGCTTGCTTACTAATGGCATCGCCTTAATTAGGTCCATAACGCCGTCGAATGAAGAAAACTCCAAAGAAAGAATGTTGAAGTCCCACCTCTTGAAGCAGAAGAATCCTATCTCAAATTCAACCAGACTTTTGAATCTTCTGAGACAGAAGAGATCTATCCAAAGGTTAATCCAACTTTCGAGCCAAACACTTACTTAATCTCAATCAACCCAAAGCTTAAGGTTGATCGAGACAGATTAAAAGAGCTTAAGAAGTGATTGACCCAATAAATCACTAAGACAATGAAAATGCTCAAAAGGTATGATGGATTCGAGCAGGCTGGTATAACAAACTTCTCTACTTATGACTATGGAAGCTTCCTAGAGAAATTTAAAGTACTTGACTTTGAGAAGTATAATGGAACTAGGTACCCTAAACTATACACCAGATTGTACATGTGAAAGATAAGCAAATATATACAATATGACCAGCTCATGGTCCAAACTTTTCAGGACAGTCTAACAAGCCTTACTTTGACCTAGTACGCCCAATTGGATCTAAATCAGGTAAACACATGGGAGAAGCTGGATAAAGCATTTTATGAGCAATATAAGTTCAATGTTGAAGTAACACCAACTATGATGGATTTAGTTGCCTTGAGGAAGAGGTACAATAAATCTTTTAAAGAATATACCTAAAGGTAGAGGTCCTTAGCTGCAAGGGTGTCCACCCCTGTGATTGAGAAGGAGCTAACTTCGGCTTTTATCAACACTCTTGAGAGATTGTACTTCTCTCACTTGATTAGGCAAGCCTCTTCTAGTTTTATAGAAGTTGTGGTAGTAGGGTGTTAGATTAAAAGCGTTATCTCCTCCAACAAATTACAAGAACCATTAGACATAAAACTACCCTCTGCTAAACCTACCACCAGCAAGCCCTAAAAAGCGACTGTCAACATGGTCAATTCAAATACTAAGCCCAATGCTCGAGTCTCTTTCAAGGCAAATCTTCTGCCAACTCAAGAACAGTTTAAAAGCTAACCTCAAGTCAATAGGGCCCCAAAGCAGTTCACCAAAATACCTATCCTTCTCAATCAGATACTCAAAAAGCTAAGAAAGTATAATCTACTCCATTCTGAGCTTCTTAATGAAAGGTACAGGCCAAGAGCTTTTTATCCTAATGTAAGGTGTCAATATCATATAAGGCAAGTGGGCCATTCAATAGATTCGTACTAGAGATTAAGAAATAAAATTCAAGATTTAATCAACGAAGGCATAGTCCAACTAGACTTTATGGAGGCTCCAGTCCCAAACATCAACAATAACCCCTTACCTAACTGCGGGCCCATCATCAATATGATATTTGACGGCTTAGATCCCACCATTAACATGATCAGTTCCAACCGAGAGCCCAAGGTCTATGGATTTTACAAATAAGAGGAGAAGCAAACTCCATAGACCAAAAGGTATACCTTCCATGTACCTTTAGCCCTTGAAAATTATAAAACTACCCCCCTCAACTACCAGGCAATAAATCAAAGGCAATCAAGCTCACTTGTGAGAGGGATTACCCATTTCGATAAAATTTGATGACCCAAAGGAAGACCTGAAAAAGAAAACTATGTTGGAAGGGCCAAACAATGAACCAGTTGAATATGATAAAGGATTGTTTGCCTACACCAAAATAATCAAGTCTAGTGAGTATAAAATAATGGATCAGCTCGCTAAGACTCCAGCACAAATATTTCTCATGAGTTTGTTGATGGTGTTGGAACCGCATTAGGAAGCTTTATTCAAAACTTTAAGGGAATTCAAAGTCCCTCATGAAAAACTAGTTGAAAGAATAAGGTTTGTCACCATCTCTATCCTTACCATGGATTAGATTTCATTCTCTATGAAGGAACTAGGCAAAGAAAGTAACCAATACACCAAGCCTCTCTTCATAATAGCAAGGGTAAACAACATCATCACAACAAAAGTCCTCATCAACAATGGATCATCATTAAAGGTCTGCCCTCTTGCCACCCTGGATCTATTGGGCATCGATATGAACGCAATCAAGCTGAGTTCGACAATAGTTAGGGCTTTTGATTTGTCTAAAAGGGAACTTATAGGGGAGATTGACTTAACAGTTGATATTGGCCCCCAGACTTTCAACATTCGATTCCAAGTCTTAGACATCCTAAGGACCTTTCAACTTGTTATTAGGAAGACCTTAAATACATTAAGCAAGGGCCATACCTTCAAGCTTGCATCCAAAGGTTAAGTTCATCTCAAATAGCCAAGTCATCATGATTTTAGGTAACCGGGATTACGAAATATACAAGGAAATGGGCATACCCTATATTGGCATTAAGGAGTAAGAGGACTTTGGGCTCCAAATGTTTGAAGAAGTGGGTATGATTTCTGATCGAAAGAAAGATAAGAGGCTGAAATTCAAAGAAAGCCAAGTTGGTACCTATGGGCTTAGTTAAATACCAACTCTAATGGATGAGCTACAAAATATGCAAGCAAAGGGCAAAGGAAGTGACAGATTGTATCGTGCCCTAATGACCTTCCTACTGTTGTTTGAAACTTTCATCTAAGCTGATGCCTAGACTTTAGAGCCTGCCAAAGAGCGCACCTTTAGCATGAATGAAACCATAAGCCTATCTTATAAGTCCTAGCTTCTGAATAATTGGTTCTCCATACCTATGAATAGCAATAAGTCTTCTCTAGGGTAAAGGATGAATCACGGTTTAGTATTTTTTTGAGTTTTGTAATAATTACCTTTGTGCTCGAAAGAATTGCTTCTAACCTAATAAAAGTCAATCTTCATTCTCTTAACTTCTTCCTTACTCATACTCTTTCCTTTACATATATTTTGCTCAAATCCAATGCTTTGAATAAAGGCCATGGACACCTCGCGCAAATAGGAGATGAAAATATTAATATAACTTCCGGCCCTACTGGGTTAGTTGTCGGGAGTAATGTCAATGACCACAGTAATATGCAAGAAAGTTGGCAAAGACATGAAATGACTAGAATTTCCATTAACAAGCCAATTGAGACAATCAATTTTGGGACTGATGACAATCTTAAAACATTGAAAATTAGAGGGAATTTGAAAGAAGAAAAAAAAGGTAGAAATGACTATACTACTATTCGAATACCAAGATGTATTTGCATGGTCTTATGAAGACATGCTCGGGTTAGATCCATCAATCGTGGTTCACCGATTACCCACAAGAGAAGGTGTCAAAACCAAGAAGTAGAAGCTAAGGAGATTTTGATTAGATGTCTTGTTGAAACTTAAGGAAGAAGTCCAAAAGTTACTAGAGGTCAATTTCATCGAAGTATTTGATTATCCTGAATAGGTAGCCAACATTGTGTTAGTAATAAAGAAGAATGGAAAAATCAAAGTATGTGTAGATTTTTGAGACCTCAATCAAGCAACCCCTAAAGATAATTTCCCTTTGCCCCATATTAATGTCTTAGTCGATAATACAACCAGGAACCATCTTTTCTCCTTCTTGGATGGGTTATCCAGATATGATCATATTCGAATGTCCAAAGAAGATAAAGCCAAGACTACGTTTATCACAACTTAGGGCACCTTTTGCTATAAACTAATGCCTTTTGGACTTAAAAACATCGGAGAAACTTACCAAAGAGCCATGGTTGCAATCTTTCATGACATGATGCACAAAGAAGTTGAGGTATATATTGATGATATGATCACGAAGTCTAAGAAAGGAGAAAATCACGTAGATAACTTAAGGAGATTGTTTGATAAGTTGAGAAAATTCCAATTAAAGCTCAACCCAGAGAAGTGTACCTTCGAAGTGACTTTAGGGAAATTATTGGGTTTCATAATCAGCTAAAAGGCATCAAAGCGGACCCTAATAAAGACAAAGCAATAATTGACTTGCCCCCTCTATGCATACTTAAAGAAACTGGAGGCTTGTTAGGCCATTTGAACTATATAGCTCGATTCATATCTCAATTCATAGATAAATGTCATCCCTTGTTTAAGTTGTTGAAAAAGAATGCTAGGATAAACTAGGATGAAGAATGCAAGCAAGCCTTCACAATGATCAAGGAGTACTTTATGAACCCTCCAATTTTGATAGCTCCTAAACTTGGGAAGCCTTTATTTCTATGCTTAACAATATTACTAGAATCCTTAGGGTGTATGCTCAGCCAAAAGGACGAGGAAGGAAAAGAATGAGCTGTATATTACTTGAGTAAGAAATTTACTGAAGGGGAATGGAAATATTCAAAAATTGAAAGAACTTGCTATGCTTTGGTTTAGGTAATGCATTGGCTCAAACAATACATACTCTACTATCAAGTTAAATTGCTAACTTAACACGACCCCCTGAAGTATTTAGTAGACAAATTGGCCCTAAATGGCAAAATCTCAAAGTAACAAGTGTTACTATCAGAGTTCGACATTACATACGTGAACTGAAATTTAGTCAAAGGCCAAGCTCTAGCAGATTGGTTAGTAGAGAATCCCTTTAATACTACCCCTGAAGAGGTATAAGTCAATTTCCCCGATGAAGATATCTTAACAATTGAAGGAAGTTCTGATGAAAGAGAAGATGATGAACTACTAAAATGGAAAATGTTCTTCAATGGGGCAACTAATGTATCTAGATGTGGAATTATGGCAATACTGATATCCCCTAAAGGCAAATAGTACCCTGTAGTTGTAAGGCTCCTTTTCCCATACACCAATAATATTGTTGAATATGAAGCATGCATCATGGGACTCAAAATAGCCTTAGATAAAGATATTCAAGAATTATAAGTGTATGGGGATTCTTCACTCATTATCGACCAAGCTTAGGGAGAATACAAGATGAAAGATCCTAAACTAGTACCTTATTAGCAGCACTTGATTGATTTGATGGAAAAATTCAAAGAAAACAATTTCAATCACTCAGAATTAATTAGCTAATGTCTTAGCTACTCTAACATCTATGGTCCAGACATCCAGTGGAGTCGAGATTTAGCCCCTCATTAGTGAAATTAAAGACAAGCCTACCTTTTGTTTGACAATTGAAGGTATGAATGGCAAAAAGCCATGGTACCATGATATTAAGATGTTCCTACAACAAGGCACATACCTTGAAGAGGCTAAGAAAAAGGATAGAAGGACGATCGAGAGATTGGTAGCCCAATTCTAAGTAAGCGAGTCTATTTTGTACTGGCAATATTTTGATAGTACACTTTTAAGTTGTATAGACAATAAAGAGGCTGAGACTTTGATAAAAGAAGTACGTGACGGAGTATATGGCCCTTACATGAATGGTTATATGCTGCCAAGAAAATTATGAGGCTCGGATATTACTGGTCAACAATGGAAGGCGATTGTATCAAACACGTCAGGCACTACTACTTATGTCAAGTTTATGAAAATAAAATAAATGCCCTGCCTTAAGAATTACACATACTCTTGATGTCGTAGTTTTTTTCGATGTAGGGAATAGATATCATTGGCTTGATTACTCCAAAAGTATCTAATGGGCATCGCTTTATACTAGTTGCCATTGACTACTTCAGTAAGTGGGTTAAGGCCTCATCCTATTCGAATGTTATTAAAAGGGTCATAGTTAAGTTCATCAAGAGAGATATCCTAGCTCAATATGGAACTCTAGAAACAATCATCATCGACAATGGCACTAATCTCAATAATAAGCTTATGTTAGAGTTGTGCCAACAATTCAAGATCATTCATATAAATTCGACCCCTTATTAACCCTAAATGAATGGAGCCATTAAAGTAGCCAATAAAAACCTCAAAAGAATAATTGAGAAAATGGTTGCTACATACAAGGACTGGCATAAGATGTTGCCATTCACACTTATGACCTACTAAACTTCCATCAAAATGTCGATTAGGGTAACACCCTATTCTTTAGTACATCGCATTGAAGCGGTGTTACCAATAGAAGTTAAGATCCTGTCTCTTACAATACTATCAGAGACCTAATTAGACGAAGCCAATTAGGTAATTAAAGAAGATTGACAACCCTATGTCATAATTAATTTTACCAACAAAGAATGGCTCGAACTTTCAACAAAAGAGTATGACCCCAAAACTTTAAAGAGGGTAATATGATGTTGAGAAAGTCTCTCCCCAATGCATAAGACTCTAGAGGAAAATTTACTCCTAATTACAGAGGCCCTTATGTCGTAAAGCAATTATTACCAAGAGAAGCTTTAATTTTGTCTCAAATGGATGGTCTAAAATTGAAAGACCTTGTAAATGTTCACGCTATAAAGTTATACTACCCATGAGAAGTCAATGGAAATTTTTACTTAGAACATGAGAATAGCAGTCATTTTGATTGTTATTATCGTCTAATTTTTATTCTTTATAAGCAAAGTTGGTATCCTTAGCAGTTGTTAACATTGGAATCATTACCCTCTCCATTAAAAGGTCCAACTCCCTTACTCCATTTAATCCAACCTATACATTGAAAACACAAGAGAAGTTGAAAAGTGAGATATAGAACATTGGAAATTGATAAAACTCTTTAAAATACTTTATTACGAATTGACCCTCCTCGATGGGGAGTTTTTATTGTCTGTTTTTTAAGAAAATGTGAAATCTAGAAAAGCAATCACCTGATGGTAGATATTTATTAATTGGGAATAAAGGTTTTAATTCAAAAAAGCTCTGGAAAGACAAAAACAGTGGGTAACATTCAGTATCATGTTAATTTCTATGATGAAGTCTTAGAGGCTCTGTATCAAGATCAATTGGGTTGACAACAAAGGATCAAAGAATGAGTTAGTCAATTTTGATGGGACTTTTAAAAAAGGTTTGACAGTTTGGGTACTATCAGCAAGAACAGGTAAGTACTTCCATACGTTGTTAACGCATTGGTTTTTGAACATTGCATTTGCATTTAGTCTATATGACCAATATTTTATGATTCTTTCCCTTAACAATCTTTTGAGCCAACCTATAAGGCGATCACTTTCTGCACTACCTTTTGGTGCTTAGTTAGCCCTTGAAGGTACTATCTTGACTCATTTCAATATTCTCTTAGTGTGCCCATAGGGAGATTCTCTTCACTGAGTTGTCTTAGTGAGCCTACAAGGCACTTTCCCTCACTAATTTCTCATAGCAAGCCTATAAAGCACTTCTCTTCACCAATTTGTTGTAGCAAGCCTATAGGGTACTTCTCTTCACCAATTTGTTATAACAAGCCTATAGGGCTCTTCTCTTCAATAGTTTCTTTTAGAGCCCATAGGGCACTTCTTCTAGGTACAATTTAGGGTTGCTAATCCCCTAGTGACACTCCCACTAGGTTAGTAAGCTCAAAATAACATGACTAGATTTTCCAAATCGATTCCAGCTTAAGGTTGCTAGTCTCCTAAAGATGCTCCCACTTAAGTTAGTGAGCTCAGAAGAGCACGACTAGGTTTTCCAAATCAATTTTAGCTTAGGGTTGCTAGTCCCCTAGAGATGCTCCCATTTAGGTTAGTGAGCTTAGAAGAGCAAGACCAGGTTTTCAAAATCGATTCTAGTTAAGGGTTACTAGTCCCCTAGAGACATTCTTGCTTAGGTTAGTAAGCTCAAAAGAGCATGACCAAGTGTTCCAAATCGATTCTAGTTAAGGGTTGTTAGTCTCTCAGAGACACTCCCACCTAAGTTAGGGAGCTTAAAAGAGTATGACCAGGTTTTTAAAATCGATTCCAATTAAAGGTTACTAGTCCCTTAGAGATGCTCCCGCTTAGATTAGTAAGCTTAAAAGAGCATGACCAGGCTTTCCTAATCAATTCCAGTTAAGGGTTACTAGTCCCCTAAAGACACTCCGCTTAGGTTAGTAAACTCAGAAAAGTAAGACTAGGTTTTCCAAATCGATTCCATCTTAGGGTTTTTAGTCCCCTAAAGACGCTCTCTCCTAGGTGAGCTTAAAAGTGCACAACCAGGTTTTCCAAATGGATCCTAGCTTAGGGTTGCTAGTCCTCTAGAGACGCTTCTACCTAAGTTAGTTAGCTTATAAGGGTACGACTAAGTCTTCAACATCTTTTTAGGATCTTAGCCAACTCAAGGAGCGCTTACCTGTTCACCTTGGTTCATTAGCTCATAAAGGCACGACCCAATTGATAAGTGCTTGAGTCTAGCATTAGAGTTGATATAAAGGTCTAGGGTTTGAATCTTGCCGGGCACAAAGTGCCTTTTTTTTTTTTAAAGAAAAAGAGTTAATTTGGTGTGAACTAGAATTTGGTCCACAATTTTACAGGGCATGAAGCCTTGATTGGATAGTAAGGGGTATGCTATAAGTGTGCCCATTTTTTTTCTAAAGCGCATGTACAATGTTTGTGCGCATAGGGGTGCATAGCACATGCCTGGCACATGACCTATACCCTCCCTTCATTTACCCTACTGATTCCTCCCCCGATTTCCAGTTTTCCTTTTCTTTTTTCCAAGCATGGAGAGTTGTGTTCAAAGGAAAATTATGGGGCTTTCTCATACATTAACACCTAAGTTTTTAATGAAATCACGCACTATACATGGCCTAGTTTTGAATTAAACCAAAAACCTTTCCAAATTTAGAGGATTACACCAAGGAAATTGAACTAAAAAATGAAAAAAAAAAACTCATTAATTCAAATCTTTGAATTAATTCATTTTTTAGACTTTCCAAGCTTAATCAGTAATGGATTAGTATAAATAGGAGTCCTTTGTTCATTCCCAAGGAGAAGAGAATCAGAAATCATCACTATCTCTCACTCTTTCTCTCTCTCTTCAAATCTCTCTCTCCTAGGCTTCCTTGTCCAAAACCACCACTACAACTAACATCATGGTGGTCCAAAACCCAAAACCCAAACCCCAACCCTCTTGCGAGCTACAGCCACCATCACTCAAACCCACAATCCACTACTACTGGTCACTATCTCTAATAACCACCCTAACCACCTTAACTTACTACGACATTCATCCTAATATTACCCCAACCCAATCTAAATCCAAAACACACAAAAATCCTTTCACCCCTTCGATTCAGCAATTGAATCGCCCTAAATCAACCCTACTGTGCTGCTGTTGAAGAAGAATTTAGAGTCAACCCATACCTGACCTGGATCCAACCTAAACCTAAGCCGACCTGAACCTGCTTTAAGATCTACACTTGCATTTGTCTCCTTTAATCTGACCTTCATTTGTTGTTTGGATTATTTACTTTGGTATTTAGTTTGTTTGTTGTTTCATTTATTTATTTAAAAATTTTTTTTTTGTGTAAATGTAAATGTAATTCAAAAAAAATAACAAAAAAAAAAGAAAAGAGAAAAGGAAAATAGAAAAGGAAAGAAAGAAAGGAGAAGTTTAGTGTTAGGTTTTAATTAGAGTAATAATAAATAACTAGAATGATAAAATAGAAAAATAATAATGAATAAATAACAAAATTATTTCATCACTTAGAAAAAAATTAGTTTTTTTAAAATAAAAAAATGTGAATGGACCCTTTTAAAATTAGAATTTTTTAACTTTCCTAAAAAAAAAAAACCTAATTTAGGGCCCTTTAGAGTTTCCTTAAATAATCTTGAATCAATTTAGAATGTAGATTCGACTGGTTTTTAGAAGTTAAAATCAACTCATCTACCTAAAACTCTTTTGGAAAAGAATTACGTACGTCTAATCTCGAATAGCGGATATGTAGGCACCTCTGGAGCGATAGTAAAAAATGAAAAATTAGTTTTCCCACTTTTGGTTACTCGATTTAGTAAAAAAATGAAAAAATCTTAGATTTCTTCCAATTTAGTTTAAATTTATCCAATTCAATAAAATAAGATCCAATTCATTAACTAATGAATGAATTTCGTTCTATACGATAGTTTATTGAAAGGTGATTTTTAATATGAAGAATAAATTTAAAAAGTTGATAATACTCGAAAGGGTTTAAAAAGCCTAACCCCCGAACTCGTATATTTGGTTTCTTAAAAACCCTTTTTTTCAAAAATTGGTTTTCCACATGAACCAGTGTTTAGATCAAAACCAAATCTACCCATTTAGTTTTGACCTAAACCATTTCCTGACCTCAGTTAAGCGGCGACTCCAAATTGTTTTCAAAGATAAAATGAACCGGTTTTCATTAAACCTTAGTTAAGCATTAGTATTAAACGGGCAGGATTTAATATTAATCGGTTTAAAGAAAACTAAATTTTAAAAACTAGGAGAAAAACCTAGGCTCGACAAAGAAGGATGGATACTAATTCAGGAAGAGTAAACTATGTATCCCGAACTGTTCTATGTAAGAATTGCTGGTGTATGAGGCGCATGGTGGAGGATTGTCTGGACATTTTGGCAAGCACTGAACTCATAGGGTACTAACCTGTAGATGCTTTTGGCCAAAGATGATGAGAGATGTCTAAGTTGTATTAGAAAGATGTGTGACCTGTAGCATTTTTACCTTTGCTAATCTCAACCAAATCATGGTCTGAACTGAGCATAGATTTTATGTTAAGCCTACCAAGGACATCCTAGGAAAGGACTCTACTATGGTGGTTGTGTATCGATTTAGCAAGATAGCACACTTCATGTCCTATTTCGAAACTAACGATGCTTCGGCTTTCTCTTTTCTTTTCTTGTAAGAGATTATCAAACTTTATGGAGTGCTTAGGACCATTATTTTAGACTGAGATCTAAAATTCATGAGCCACTTCAAGAGGAAATTATGGAAGCAAATGAGAACTAAACTATTATTTAGCACATCTTGTAATCTACAGATGGATAGACAAACAGAGGTTGTCAATAGGACAATAGGGACTTTACTCCAAGTTGTTGTTAGTCAAAAAATAACTGATTGGGATCAATGCCTACCCATAATTGAGTTTGCTTATAACAGGACCGCCCATAGTGCTACGAGCATGTTACCATTTGAGATTGCCTATGGATTCAATCCTAAGCTTCCACTAGACTAGATACTCCTTCCCAGCTAGAATGAAGATTAAACAACCATGGAGAGATTCAAGGGCATTAAAGCCATGTACCAAAGGGTCATAGAACAACTGAGTTGAGCTGCCACCAAGCTCAAGAGGCAAGGCAAATGATGAAAGAACAAAGAATTTCAACTTGGTAATTTGGTCTGGAACTTGAAGAACACTAGGCTAAACTAAAGATGGGGGGTGAATTGAGTTTAAAGACAAATTATAATTCTTTTCCGATATAAGTAACTAAATGCAATAATAAGAGTAATCAAAGCAACAATAGAACAATAATAAGTATGGAAATTAAAAGAGATAGGGATGAAGAAGATCAAGCTCGAATATAACATAGAGTTTGGACTATCCTCTAATCTCCACAAACACACAATGCCTCCAATTGAGGACTTCACACTACTTTATTAATTTCTTAATCCAAGCTCCAAGAGCTATACAAACACAAACTTAATTACATAAGTTTCACACTCACAAATCTCAACATAAATCACAATCTCAACTCTCAATACAAAAACTCAATATGAAGAATTATTGGTGTAGTGCTTTTAACCTTCAATACTAGCAACTAATAGCTCACAAGCACTATAGTTCAAATCTCTCTAAATATTACCAATTTATGGTACAAGATACGATGAGAATTATAGACAACAAGAATACAAGAGAATGTTGAAATATTGCAGCAAAAGATCAATTCTTTATTATTCTTGGTTGGGTTGTTTAGCATTTATATTATCCCATTCATTTCTTCCTGTTACAATCCATTCAATGCTCCAACGGCTAGTTGAATCTGAGTTGTCGGTATTTTGAACTTCCGGCAAGCTGGTAAAAATTACTCTACCGGCAAGCTGGTTCTTCTAGGTCAGTAAGCTTTTATTTGTGTTTTCTAAGGTTTTATATTGTCAACCTGGTTCTTCCTTAAGCTGTCAACCCAGTAGGCTAAATATTACCTGAAAATTCTTTTAACATAGAACAAATAAATACTCTTTGTAATATAATTTTAGGATCATTTGATCACCACTTCAAAAATTTAAATTTCTTGTAGAGATAATTCATATATTTAATCATTAAGCAAGCTAATTGAACTTATTCAATTATCTCAAAATAATCAAATAATACTTAGTTTAATCATCTACTTATTTTTGTTCTCTTAAAAAACAATATATTTAGATATACACTTTTTTTTTTGTTCTCATCAAAATCAAATAATGAACCCTAGATTCAATAGATCTACCTTAATAAAGATCAATTTCTAAGTTTGCGAAAGAGTAAGTTATCTCCTAGAGCCAATGGACCATTTAAAGTGCTTAAAATGATTAATCTTAATGCTTATTGGATTGAATTACTTAAAGACTATGGGGTCTTAGGCTTCTTTAATATTGCCAACCTCCATCCGTATATCCCTAAAGATAAGCAACAAGCAATTGAGCTAGATTCCGTCCTAAATCTCAAACAACCCAAAGGGGATGATAGGGATCACAGACCAATCACTTGCTCCTAAGCTCGAAGGCTCGCCTATATGGTTTGCCGAGTTATCCAAGGAGAGTTGGACTTTGAAGAACGATCCTTTTTCTAGTCTAACTAGCCAAATTACTTTGCTTTACATCTCATTAAAGAGACTCCTAAGGTGATCGACCTATTGTTGAGCCTACCCCTTCACAATAGCCTATGGTCAAGCGTAAAACCCACTTGCTGCTAACCTAATACATTATTAAGGCTAAGCTCCCCCCAATTCCAAGCTAACTAGCCGAGGCTGACTAAACAATGGGCTACCTCTTAAACTAATCCTTCTTCAGTTTGGAACATCTGAGTTGTTAAGCACCCAACCTCGACTTGATCTACCCAAAACCTAGTCTACCCAATAAACAACAGCATTTGGACCATAGTACAGACAATTGATACGTGCCCCATTTTTTGACATTTGTACTATCATATTTGTACTCGAATATCCATTTTTATTTGATTACAACTCAATGCTTGTAATTTATTTATTTTTCCTTTTCTGGTAAGAATCCTTTTTGTAATTTGCATATACCTAAGACTTGCCTTAATTGAGCCATATAAATACTTGCAATAGATAATAGCCGCAATAGTTAGTAACAATTAAAATTTTAAACACTTCCTTTCTTCGTAAGCTAAATATCCTTTGCTTACTCTCGTTTTCTCTTATATAGTCCATTGTGAGCATGGCTTAGTGGTAAGTATTCTTTAGCCACACATGTGCATAATATCAAGTGCGACTTGAGATCATATAAGGCGTTGATGCATCATATCTATCGTTACTACTTGAGGACCTTAACTTAACCTTCAACTCTCATTTACCCTTTTGACCATCTTGCGGTTTGGACCTACCCCCTTAAGATTCGCATAATACTAAACATCACGTGTTCATCTACAACTCCATATCTGTAAACCCTACATAGTTAGTAGTATAAGCCCTAATCTAGGTCCAAGTGTTTTAGATGATATTATGGCTCGATAAAGTTATGTAAAATACAATTTTTATTAAATTGTGAAACCAAATATTGATTGGTAATAAAAACCTTAAAAACTCGATTGAAATCTAAGTTGCATACAAAAACCCTAAATCCAACGTACATGCAAATATCCGAAATTGAACTCAAATTTGATGAAAACCCTAAAACTATAACTTAAGCTTATAAAATGAGTAAATATAACTTAATAGTAATATAACCGTAGTTGATTGTAATTATCGACTAATATGTATAATTGTGTATAAATTTTAGCGAACACGTTAAAATAACTTGTAATTATTATAAACGTAATGGGTATCAATTAAATTTATAAATTTTTATAAAATCTCAAAATTATTTTATAAATACTAAATATATAATTTTTGTATTTGGAAAAATTAAATATTTTTTTAATTTTATTTTTCTTTTATCTCCTTTTTCCTTTCTTTTTCTTTCCCCTATTTTTTCCATGCTTCCACGTTGGTTTGTTGATCAGATTTCAACAACCTATGTGATCATTTTCAAGTTACAAGTGTTAAGAAATAATGGGAAAAATGACAAGCCAAAAAAGCACATGTCTTTTCTCATTAATTATAAGATTAGGCAAGATTTTTTTTCTTTCTTTTTCTTTTGTTTTTAAGCCCTTTTGTTGTTATTTTTTTCATCTAGAAGTTGTCAAGTAAAATACGCAACAAGTCCTTTAATTTTTTCCCTTTTCATCATGAACTTTCATTGTCTATCTTCTTCAATTTTTTTTTTTTTTGGAAATTTCAAGCAAGGATAAGAAGAAAAAGAGGAAGAAGAAGCTACGAATTCTACATATAAATAATATACAAGTATGTTTTATTATGTATAGTATATGTATTTTGTAATAATTATTTACTATATCTTGCACATACATGTATTTAAGTATTTATGTTCATATATATGCCTAAATATTAGAGTATATTTATATGTGTAGTGTATATGTTATAGTAACTTTACAAATAATTTGTATAAGAACTTATGTATTTGTACATGTACGTATTCGTATATGATATATATATATGTACTATGTATTTCTTTATTTATATACATATGTATGTATTTAGTATTTTCTTTATGTATGTATTTATGTACATATGTATGCATGGGTATATATATAATTATATCTAGTATTTTATTATATAGTATATGTATGTATACGCGTATAATATATGTGTATGTACTATGTATTTCCTTTATTTGTATACATATGTATATACTAAGTATTTTCTTTAATTATTTATACATACCCTTATGTATGTGTGATTATGTGTGTGTGTGTGTGTGTGTGTATATATATATATATATACCTATTATTTTTATTATATGATGTACATATATGTATATGTGTATAGTAGGTATAAGTATATATATACTTGGATTTTTGTTTTTATAAAATTCTATAGGTATATGTATGCTAGACGTGATGGATTATATATGTATTTATGTATAATATTATCTATATTAAGTATTTTAGTATATATATACATGTAATATAATCGTATATGTACATATGTATATAGAGTATATTTACGTGTATATTATACTCATACATGTAGTATATAATATATATTTAAGATTAAAATAATTTAATACATAAGTATATTATATGTATAAATATACGTATATGAATAGTATCATATATGTAGAAATATGACTATATTTAAATAGTACATATATAATATATTATAATATTAATTTAATAAATAAAGTAATTTAATAAAGACGAAAGTATATATATGTATGTATCGTAACATTAGGAGAAATTATGATAAATAATTAATTTAGAAAATTTAGTAAAATATTGTAATAAATATTAATACAGTTATATATTATAAAATATAAAGGAAAAAGAAAATATAGGAAAAAGTATAAGTATAAGTATAACATGTGGCACTCCTTTATGTTGCTACGTCATTACCTAGTTTAAATTAATTAATTTTCGTAATTAATAATAATAATAAACTAATTAATTAATTAGAAAAGTAATAAGGTAGAAATTTTGAATTAATAGGTCTTAAACCCCAAAAATAAGTAAAAATGAGTAATTATGGTAAAATAGATCTAAAATAAGAAAATTACAAAATTATACAACTCAAATAATTATTAAATCATAATTATACTTAAAAAAGCTCAAGATGATATTTTACCATTATTTAAGTCAAAATAATGAATTTCATGATATTTTTATATCATAATTAAAACTGCGGGTTACAACGTCAAAATCGGACCTTACTACGAGAAAGTATGTTTGAAAACAATTAAAATGAATTATAAGTTCATAAAAATCCGAGTCAAATTGAAAAAGTTATATACGATTAGATAAAAAGTTTGAATTGACAATTTTACACAAATGAATAGCCAATTTAAGTAAACAGTATAAAATACAATAATAGTTTAGTTATTTAATTCACATACTTACTATTTTTCATATTCTCCTAATGTTAAGTGATCATGATATCAATATTGATATCAACTTACCAACTGATTATTACCATCCTTCATTCTAAGGATGGCTGATTGAGTATTCCTAATGATTTTATATTTGCTTCTGTATGTAGATAGTGAATATTAATTGTTATTAATAATTGAATGTTGTATAGGGCTAGGTTATACTTGTGTATGAAATTACTTAATAGTAGTGAATTTACTTTAAAGTATGATAATGCAATGTTTGTTGCATAGTAAATTCAATAGGAACTGATCTATCTATAACTTTGTTGTTCATTAAATAAAAGGATTTAACATTATTTGACTTAAATGAACTAAATTGAAATATGTATAGTATTGCATAACTGATTCTGGCCATCACATCATATGGAGGAAGCGAGAGGCCATATAAGGTTAATTATTTGTGATTATAGTGTTTTGTACTGTGCACATGTGCAATATGTCCTTACCTTGACCTGTGGGAACACTAGGCATTGAAGGTACCAATCACCTAACTAAGGGTTGAGTCTAGAGGCCTTTGTTTAGGAGTGAATGAGGGTTGTGTGAACCGACTCACAATCATATATAGACATGAGTTTTGACTAAAACTGAAAATGAATATACCATTATATTTTTATAAACGAAACGTAGAGTTTTCGTTATTATATAAATTCTACTATGATACCCGGATCTGATTGGTGCCAATGTATCTCTAACCCTGACTTTAGAGAGCGTTAAATCTGAGTTGTATGCAATACCTGGTCACCTGCATTTATTTGTATGGCATACTAATAGTTTATGCATTCACTTGATTGAATTTAATTGTTGTATAACTTATTTTTTGTATAGTTGAGGAAATATCTCACTAAGTTAGTTGGCTTGTACCTCCATAATTTGCTTGCCCAGGTTGAGTTGTTTGTGGAGCTAGGCCGTAGGATACCCGAGGTTAGTAGTTCCTTAATGGGTTAATGTGAGAGTAAGATTAGTGATGAGAGTGAACTTATACTATTGTACTTAGACTCCGAACCTTATTATGTAATATAATGTATTATTAGTTTGTAATCTGATGTATTATAAACTTATTATCTGTAATTACTTGTAAATGTGTTATGTTCAATACAATAATCTTATTATCATAAATATATAATGTTATCACTTACACTTGTTTAACTCTAGGTTGTTAGTTATAGTAGTAGCCTTGTATATTACATAAAGGGTTATTGATTGAAAAGGGAAATCAATCTATAGTTCTTTATATGATATCGACGACTGCTACGACTAGCCCCCTTAAGTTACGATAGTATCAGTATAGGCCAACAGCCTATTTGGTAAAGTGCTTAGTTTTGGCATTATATAAAATGGAAGGTCTTGGGTTCAAATCTTACAACAGACACAATATGCCCTTTTATTTTTCACAAAGCACAATGATGCACGTCGAATCCTCATTGGATCACATGTCTATTATCAACATGTAACGTCATTTGGTTAGATTGCGTACTGACATAGCACCTAGATGGCACCACATCGGCATCTGTTCCCCCTATTTCTTTCTCTTTCCCTTCTTTTCCCTCTCTTTCTAATGCAAGCAACAACTTAGAGTACCAATTTTCAAGCCATTTCAATCCTTTATTTCTTCACAATTTCATCAAATAAATAATGAAATAGTGAAGCTTGTGAGGGATACTTTCCACCATAGCCAAATTCACCTGTTTCTTTATCCAAATCAAGTCATGAAAATCGAAAAAAATTAGTATCCAAGAATCTAGCTCTACTATGATTTTCAAATCTAAGCATTAGAGGAAGGTTTGGAAGCTTCTTCTTACTTGCAAAAGCAAGTGCATCAATCTTTGCACTCATTTTTCACTTGAATCTTACTTTTTTCCTTTGAAATTAAGATCCTACATCAATGTCTGATTTAATCATTTAAGCTCCTTCCATGCTTAATTAAGCTAGAACTTATATAAATAGGTGCTGCTCATCTCAATTCATCATCAATCTTAGCTCTATCCACCCCCATTACACACTTTCAAACTCTCTCTCACTCTAAGGTTTGACTCTCTCTCTCTAAATTGCCACCTTTGCGTAATGGTTTTCTAACAAAACTATCACTACAGCTAAACTCCCCATAGCTCAAGCTTTCAAATGCCTCCCATATCCATCCTTACTATGCCATTAAGAGGTTTAACGAACCACCAAGGGTTTGCCCTACAATTACCCTTGCTTGGAACACCATCAATTACCACTCCATGACAAAAAATGCGACCATTACTAGCTTCTTCACATCTTAAAACCTAATAGCTAACCCCCTTTCAAAGCTCAGCAACCATCACCAAACTTAGCTAACAACCATCACTTGCAATTACTTGCAAACACTAACTAAACCACCTCAAAACACCACACACTTCATCTACCCCCTATTCCTTAATAAAAAAAACCCATGAAAATCACTTTCCCCACTCAAAAGGGAGCCTAAAACATCTAGAATCATCCCATTGCAACCACTGCTGGTATATTCAACCATGACTCAGTTAGACTCCAATCTGACCCGATAACCTGCTCTTAATCCTTCTCTCTTTGACTTGCAATCATTCTAATTGGTTCAGCCTATTTCCTTATTCCCTTTATTTTGTATTTTGTTTTGTTTTATTTATTGTTATTATACAATGTTGTATTATATTGTAAAAAGGAAAAAAAAAAAAGAGACAATGAAGAAGAAACACAAAAAAAAAAAAGGGAGAGAGAGAAATAAAAAAGAAAGGAAAGCCTTTTTATTTATTTATTCTTTTCTTTCGATTAAAAATAATAACGAAAAAATAATAATAAATAAAAAGAAAAAAATTAAAAAAGGGAAAAGGGTTTATCACTTAGAAAAATGGTTTTACAAAAATAAATAAAATAATAAAAATCCATTAACAAGCTCTTTTCAAAATAGGGATTCACTTTAGAATTTTTCAAAAGAATAAACACTTAAAAATTAGGATCCTTTTAGAATTTTTCATGAATAAAATAATTTGATAAAAACTTAAACTCGGTTGATTTTTAGAATTTAAAAGAAATCAATGCACCTAAATTTTCCAATGAACTACGGAAATCTAATCTCGGATAACGGGTATATTGATATTTATAGAAAATTATGGAGAACTTAAAATAGGGAAAATTTTATTTTTTCTCCTTTGTAAATAATTATTTTTTTATTTGCCTATTTATTCTTTTTGTAAATCTACATGATTTGTTGTTTCCTTGACTTAAAAAATAGAAATTGTTATTTCAAATTATAAGAGTATATCATAAAGTAAATTTAAATTCGAAAAATTAAAAGTATTACTCGATTATGGTTTAATGGGTAACCTCCGGATTCAAGATCTCCGGTTTCAAAATCATTTTTTTTTTCAAAAATTAGTTTTATAAAAAACTGATAGTTAAGTTATAATCAATTAACCTAAATGATTATAATTTAACTTCTTTTTTTTTCCGACTCTAGTGGGGTGTTGATTTCAAAATGTATTCATAGTTAAAAAAAATTAAGTTTTTTTTTTAATCATTAATCGATGATTTATATTGAATGAGTATAGGGTTTAATATCAATTAGGTTAAAAAAATTTGAAAATTAGAAAAAATTTAGACTCAATAGTATGTGATAATTTTTGGGGGTTCGCATAATTCCCCTGAGACTATAGGCGAGTACCTTATTAATTGATTGCACTAATTAGGTTAATGGTATAAATTTGAGTTAGATGAAATGTAAATAGTGACAATTAAGTATTCAATGAGGTATATAATTATATAAATTAAAATTTTAAGTGTATAATTGTAAAAAACGGTAAAGTTGAGTTGTAAACTATAATATTAATCCTTAATTTTATCGTGACTATATTTTATTATTCTTTTGAAAAAAAAATTGTTTTTTCTCGTACTCCTCGTTATTCAAAATGCAATTAATAAAATAAAAGAAGTTCTTCTCAATAGCTACACTGAAGTACTATTAGCACCTTGAAATGCTCCCGAATGGATCGTTGTTCCTAGTCCTTCCATAGCAACAGCATCAATGCTAATGCTAGCACTCGGGACTCTGCACGGTACTCAGTATATGGAGGGCGACAGAACGTTTTTTATGCAACTCCACAACCTGCATGGAGCCAGCAAGGAAACTATCGATACTATCCTCTCAACTCTCTGGATTACACGCAAGACCGGTCTCTCACCTCCAGACAAGTCACACTTGCAATCTCTTCTCCAATTCCCTTCAACCTCTGAGCTGGACCCTGTAATTCTTTACTTCCTGCTAAACACTGGCAAAGTAGTTGTCTTTGGTGTCTGATAAAAAATCCCTTACAGTTCATGAAGTGGGTCTCCTTTCGATTTCCGTTTGCTTGCTTGTTTCTTGATCTACTTGCTGAACAATCGTAAAGTTTTACTCTTTTCAGTGATTAATGAAGGAAGTATTGCAATTTACGAAATGGGTCTCCTGCAATATTGAGTTACTTTATTGTTTCTTCATCTCCTTGCTAAAACATTCATAAGGTTTTACTCTTTTCATGATTAATGAAGAAAGTATTGCAATTTTTATTTACACGATCGTTATACCAGGTGGTAGCTTGTCTTCGTTCTGTTATTAGGAAATGCGTACATGAAGGTTACACTGAGGAGCGTCTTTTGAAATTGTTTCCTTCTGATTTGGGGAGTGATTTGCGGAGCAGTATCCTTTTGGTGTTGAATAGGTATCAGAGTCAATGGAGAGAGGAATTGTCCCAAGAGCAGGTATAAATGGAACTGCTTGAATTTAAATACGTGTCGTGGATCATGTAACTGATGCTTTGAATGTTGTGTATTTGATATGATGATGATGGTAGTGCGAAGATACTGTTGCTGGTGCATAGATGATGAGCATTGATTCTTCTTTTCATTTTTTTATAATTTAGAGGAGATTTGTTTCTTTGTTTTTTCTTTTTCATAATTATGAGTTTTGTTTCTGTAGTAACCGAAAAATAGGAAATTCATGGTTTTACTTTGTGCATGTTGGTTCTTGTCTGTAATTTATCTCTTTCATCTGTAGACAAGTCAGGTGGGTTTTCAGTGAAACAGAAATTCAAACTACAATGGCAAAAACGACACCCTCCACTTGATATTCTTTTTAATTTAGTGTGTCGATATTTGTATTAAATACTTGTTTTCCCACTCAGCATAATGTAATTTTTGGTATTACAATAGGGAAGCATTGGTATTAGCCTATAGCATCTATCCAAAGATGCTGGAGGTTGTAGAGGCTGATGGCTGTGAAGGCTGGATGTTGCAGATAAGATATTAACAGTAACTAGAAAAGCGCTTTCAAACCTTTCCGTTTTTTTTTGGGTGGAACTTCTTTTTTCTTATTTCTAACTGAATATTTTCTCTAGAAATGTTCCTAATTGGATCACCCAATGTGTTAATTCTCCCAAATCTTCAATAAACATAAATGGGAAGTTAGTCGGTTTCATCCCATGTTTTAGAGGTTTGAAACAAGGTGATCCTCTTTTGCCTTATCTTTTTGTGTTGGTTTTGGAGATCCACTCTTGCTTCCTTAAGGAGAAAGCCTTGAATAGAAATCTCAATTTTCATTTGCAAAAACGAGAGACTTCCCTATCTTTGTTTTGCTGATGATCTTATAGTTTTTTGTAAAAGACAATATTGAGACCATTAAGCTTGTAAAAGAAGCTCTCCATCACTTTTTATTACTCTTCAGTCTTAAGGCTAATAACTCCAAGGGCCAAATTGTAGCTTGCTTGGGCTTCTCAATGGGTTCTTTATTGGTCAAATAATTGGGTATTCCTCTTACATCAACAAAGCATTCCAAATCCGCTCATCTTGATTTAGTGAATAGAATCAGTTCTCAATGCAACACTGGACCTTTAAATTCTTAAACTTTGCAGGTCAAACACAATTGATAAAAATTGTCTTATTCTCTCTCAAAGTCTATTGGTCTTCTATCATTATCCTTCCTAAATGTGTGCTAAAGGAAATGAGAGCAATAGATTCTTGTGGAGTGGAAATGATGAATTAAGAGCTAGCGCTGAAGTGTCTTTAGGTGATTTGTAAAAGCCAAAATGTGAAGGCAGATTGGGTATTATTGATGTAGCTAGGTGGAATGGAGCAGCCTAATTATAACATATATGGCATCTTTGTGGTGACAATGAAGATTCTTTGTGGCCAATTTGGGTCAATAGTGAACTCCTAAAGGGTAGAAATTTTTGGAAGATACAAGCATACTCAAATGTTTCTTGGAGTTGGAGAATTTCCTTCATGTTGAGTTAAAAAACTATGTGTTTGCTAGAATTGAAAGTTGGAGATGGAAATAGCATATCCTTGGGTTATGATGATTGATACCTAAATGCCCCCCTCTCTGATTGGATTAATGAGCATGAGCTTTATGAGTCAAATAGGCCTAAGGAAATACCTTTTTATTCTTTCATTCACAACTCTGAATGGTGCTGGCCACATGGTCCTTTTTAGCAGGTTTTAATGCAAGATATTGGATAAGCTTTGAAACCAGATTTTTCTTGTAGTGATAGGCTGAGTTGGAGAGATAACCCATCCAAGTCTCTTACAGGAAAAAAAAGCCTACAATCTATATCGCCAACCTGGACCCAAGTGGAGTGGAAAAGCTTCATTTGGCATGGGGTGGAGAGTCTAGATGTATGTTCATCTTTTGGTTAGTGGTAGAGAAGGACTTCTACACCCTTGGTAAATTATTCTTGTGAAAGATGACGAATAGGAAGATGTGTTTTCTTTGCCAAAATCATGACAAATCACATGAACAACTTTTCTCTACATGTGATTTTGCTAAGAAAGTTTTGGAAAGGGATAGGCACAAGTTTGCGCTAGGCGGCTAGCATTTGTTGAATGAAAGAGGATTTCATATCCTTCTTCCAACTGCCATATTCTAGAATTTGTGCTAGGTAGGAAAGTGTCAGCTGCACCAGTGTACTATATATGGCAGGAGAAGAATTCTACATGCTGGGGTCTACAAGAAGAATCAGGGGAGTGTGGTAAGGAAATGATTAACTCTATTAGACCTTTGAACTTGAGTTTCTTGTAGTTGTAATATATCCTTTTAGGATGTTTTGTGTTTAGATACTTTTGTTTGTGTTGGGCATTGCAGTGTCATAATTAGTGCAACCTCCAACATCTGAGCTTCATTGATCACATAGTCTACATTTTGTATTTTGTATGGTGGACCATACTTTGTACATGCAATTTTTTAATGAATACTACTGAACTTATCCACTGGAAAAAGAAAAAAGAAAGAAAAAATCATCGATCAATATGTTTAACATTATATATATATCAGGAAAACTATTGTCCACAAAACATCACCCCCATAGACAGTTTGTTTGCTAAATTTTTCACCCATGAGCCATGAAATATCCAGGCAAGACAAAGCTCATCAGATATGCAATGAAGGTCTTGACGAGACATGTAAACTGGACAATATAACTTCTTCTTCTTCTTCCTCTTTTCTTTTCTTTTCTTTTTTTTTTTTGGATGGTGAAGAGTACACTGATTAGATCTACCTGCAAACAAGATATTGGCGATGCATGTGAAATGGACTTGGTCTGTTAGTCTGACTCTTTGGGTTGAAGATGGCTGCTTTAGAGGTCATGAACTTTGGGTTTTAGCTGTAGTTTCCCAGTACTTAAGCAATGCAAGGGTGACTAATCAGGAATAATAGGCTGCTTCTTAGTTCAATGGTGATTTCATTGGATTTATCTGCAAAAGAAAAGAACAACATTTCCATGATTAATGCCTTTCACTTCGCTAATTTGATTGGTCTAAGTGGGATGTTTCTTTGTGTGAATCCTGAAAGTTTTCAAAAACTAGGATAAGAACGTTGACTTTCTCTTTAATTCTTCAAGCAGACCATCTAAGTGTAGGAATCAAAGACAATTGTGATATGATTCTTACAAACCAGTTCCTGCTCTACATTTTTAGAACTTTATCAATGTTTTGCATTGCTCCACTTCCATTTATGCAAGTCCTGTTCTTGCATGTTTCTCTTGCTTCAGATCTCTAATGAATTGAGTTTTATTGTCTCCAGCGATTGCTGCTGCCAGCTAACCGATCTTCTCAGCTGAGAACATGCAACCTACCTACTTCTGCAAATTTTACATCTATAGAAGCCCCGATATCAACTTATCAAGATGATCCCACTTTTGATTTCAGACGGTGTGCTTTTGGCTCTTCAATGCCAGGGTTGGCTGATTGTAATGGTTCAAGCTTAGCACAAGCATCTCTTCAGAATGAGATTGGAAGTCTTGAACAGCCGGTACCAGAATAAAATTACTTTGAAACAAGAATATTTTATGCAAGGTGTAGAATGAACTGAACTAAGAAGATAGCTATGGTTTGTGAAGCATCTGCTACATTGATATTTTCAGCCTCTTAGACATCTCAATTTCTGGGCTTATCAGTGAACTTTTGTTTTAGAAAAACTTATTAAGCTTCATCATCCCATTCACTAGGTATCCAAAATATTAATGTAATGTACATAAATTTGCAGTGGAGAACTACTTAAGGAAGTTCTCTTTGAAAGCCTGTGTTGGTATCTTGATAAATGAGAGAGATGGATAAGATCAGGAGAACCTTCAACGGGACATCTCTTTGGTAATTTGCCACGTGACTATTGTTTGTTGTGAAATTCTATTAGCAACTGGTTGTCTGAATTTGTGCCTACCTGCATTTGCTTGAACCTTCTTGTGGAAAAGTTTCTACCTGCATCTGCTGAACTGTCTCACTATGAGCTTCCATTTAGAGTAGTTTGCTCATCTGGGAGATTAATAAATTACCTAGTTGGGGCAGAGAGGTTAATGCCTTAGTGACACATGTATGTGTTTGTGTTTTTCTGCATATACTTTCACAGGAAGTGGCCCTTTTGAATTTTCTGGGACAATTCATGATTTTAAGTGTAATTTCTTGGGCAATGAATGGAATACCAGACTGTAACTTGTTTTGTACCCAAAATAGGAAATTATGCCCCATCTCAAATCAATGACTTGGACTGTTGAGAACTGCAAAGCTCCAGTTGGCAAGGTAGCCGTTGTCACTTTTAAGGTACAAGAGAGGATTATTGCCTTTAATGCATTAAGCATTCCTTCTGGAAAATGTTAAACCAGCTCACTATGGATTTCTTGCAGTATATTTTCATCAGTACTAACTCAAATTGAAGTTATTTAAGTTCTTGTTCTAGGAATTTCACAGTCAATTTATTCTCAGAGTTTATATCTTGTTCAAATTTGCAGTTGCACGATTACTCCAGGACTCCTTTAGTAGAAAAGGAGGTGAAGTTTCAGATCACAATAGACATGCTCGAGGTGATGCTTAGATCAATGACTTACATCAATGAAAAATTGTCTAGCATGGTATACACCCTATCTTTCTTGTTATGGCAAATGATTGGAGAGTAAAGGGAAAACCTTGGCTCCTGGGTAGGACCAGGATCCCTGTGAACTGCATTTTGGGGATTATTATGTCGTGCTGCTTGTTTAATTCCTTATGCTCAAACCTGCATTTGGAAAATGATTGTCATTTCAGAAGTCATTCAAGCTTATGACATTATTTTGCAGCCCAAACTATGAGAAGCTTGTGTTCTTTTTCTTTGATCATAAAAATTGTACTGAACTTCCCATGCATTTTCTGATTCTATGGATAGCTTCTTGTCTGATAAAAGGATTAGATCTTTCATTGGGCTGTAAATATTTAAAAATTTGGTATACCATTAATTAGTTTTAAAGAACAGCCACCAATAATCAATATTTGCTCATGAGATCTTCTCTGTTTGGCAGGTTGGGACCTCTTCAGAGCCATCGCAGAAAAAGCAAAAGCAGTAGACCTTGAACATATGTACACATGATTAGCAAAGACAGCTCATGTACGATGCTGACAAGCTCAGGCTACGAAATGAGATGGCTGTGCAGAGTTTGTAGATTTTTATCGTGTAGAGACAGCTTATGTACTGATGATTAGCAAAGACAGCTCATGTAGGACATACACGAGCTTGGGCTATGAAATGAAATGGCTGCTTAGAGTATGTAGATTTTCATTGCGTAAATTAATTTTGGAGGATGTAAATATACAGAAGTGATTGGTTCTTAGGCTGGTAGGCGTCTTCCTCATGTGGCATCTCCTTTCTTTTTACATGTGTGATTTTTCTTTCACCTTTTCTATTCATTGTTTTGAGTAAATCTATTTTCACGCGGCCAGAAGTCTCACAGTCTTCAATAAGTAGCTCCGTGTTTGAAGCTGTTCGAGTCTAGTACCCATGTGGTCTCTTACCTATTCCTGATATTTGCTCAGAGTTATTATGTAAAAAGGACCTGAAGCTGTGTCCTTCTCCTCTATGAACTTGATATTGTAGTTAAATGAGGTGGGAGGAGACATATTATAATGCTAATCATGGACTTGAAGAAGTGAGTGATTATAAAATTGGATCCTCCAGACGGTGGATTACCATTGTTGTAGGGGTCCACTTGTTCCATACTTGCAGAATGTAAGAAACAGGTAAAAGACATTAGGGGAAATCCATTGCTTGCCGTACCATAAAAGAAAATAGTGGCGGGCCAGTCTTCTCTTCGTTATTTCGCTCGTTCTTGCGTCATATTACTTTCTTCATCGCACGCATAGAGGAGAGAAACTTGCTTTTTAGCTGTTCCTCCTTATCGCTACTCCACCCGACATCTCCGCGGTGTACAGGCTTGCGACATTCATAGTATATTAAAAGGCAAAATGCTAATTTGGTATCTTAAGTCTTTAAATAATTTATTTTTATACTTTTACGAAACTAACTCCTATATTTTAGTCTATTTAGCACAAAAAAAAAAAACTTAATTTCTTATAATCTAATTTAAACTTTCCTAAAAATCTGTAAACTTTTCTCAACTCTCTCTCTCTCTCTCTCCATCCTTCAAAACTTAAGGAAAAAAAAAAACTTATAAAACTTATTTGTTTAGTATTTTATGAAGTGAATTTATAATTCAATTAATTAAATTTAAAAGTTATGGTGAATTACTAATGTATAGAGTTTTATGAGTTTTTGAATAGATAATGCTTGTTTGTACAATTAATCTTAATTGATTAATAGTCTTTAGAGAATTTCATACACACATGAAAAATTTACAAGTAGTATTAAGGCATTGGTTACATCATGCCTTAAAGTGACGGAGTCGCAACATTTTTACTGTGTAAATTATCTTAAAATAAAAGCTGCCCTCTCAATTACTACTGTAGACCTAATTTATAAAATTTACAATCAACTTACTTTAAAGTAAATAGTTTGCACGAAAATAATTATGAAAGTCTTAAAATATGCATTAAAATTCAAATAATTCAAGTATAACTTACAAGACTCAATAACCTACTTTGTTTAATATGGACATAATTCGATACCACAAAATTGGTAAATAAGAGTAAAAGTTTTAACTATTCTTTAGTTTATATCTTCACTCCCTAAGATTTAGTGATAACTAACTTTAGATTAGTTATATTGTGGTGTCCTAGTTAGCACTAGCAAAAGATATTTTTAAAGATATGAGTAATCAACTACTTAATAAGATGAGATATAGACATAAGACTATACGTCAAGCATAAACAGGTTTATCAAATAGTTATTTAAATGCAATATAATAAACAAATGTTATTATATGATGTTGTTCAATCCGTCGTGAAATTAAAAAAATTTCGCTCTAAACTGAGTTTGAGAAGTTTCAATGCTTATGCAACAGTTTACTGTCAAATCTAAGTTTATGCAATAGAAACATTTGTCCTCTCATGAACTATTGCCTTCATCCTTACTGCGACCATCTTTTCCTATCATTTAGTTCAACTATAGATGAATAATGAACCATTACGCTATAGCATTATCCATTTCAAAAGTGTCAATATTTGGCTAAAAAAAGTAAGCATCCTTTAATGAGTTTTAATGCGTGTTTGGTTAAGATTTCAAGTTGTATATTGTTAAGTTCAATTTAAGGTGATCAATCAATATCATACAATACAAAGAATTACAATCTACACTAGCAAGCCAATAGTATATAATCAAAGCTTAGAAATACTCACACATAGGCATGCATACGTTCAAGCTACTTATAAGTACAATAAAATGTAATCTTAAGTCTCTAATACTATAAAACCATATTTTGAAATACAGTTGTGTATTGATCCCAAACTTGCTTGAACTTCTTTACTTGCTCACTAAGGTGCGACTTATGTTATACCTTAACCGCTAGTCCTTATAATAGAAATATTAATTTAGTATTCATATAATTACTATATATAATCTTTATTTTATAACTCGGATTATTATCTTTAGTTTAAGGTTATACTTTACTTAGTATTATAGGTTTTAGGTCTCTTATAATTAAGCTCGCTCTAAGTTATTCTCTTATTCAGCTTCGAATTCAATTTTTTATTCTACTTTTAATTTAGCTCATGATTACAATTTTATTTATAAACCCTAAAATATCTTCTAATCCATTCACTAAAGTTTATCTAACTTCATCTTAAGTATATAAAGTTTTTTAACTATGTTCTGATTAACTTTCTAGTTCACTTTATATGCTCTATCTATAATCTTGCTTCTAATTTGAATGTTCATTATATTTTAGCATCAATCTTGTAAGTTTTATTCACAATCATATTCATAGTACATTATTTAACTTATTTCCACTTCCGTTTATATCAAACTACAATTGACTTCACTATTTAAGTGTTTTACATATTACACATATATCAGCTCCAAATCTATAACATTCAAATCCAATACTCCTAATAATACAAAACTCATCTCTTAACATTATTCAACATTACAAGATATCATAATAAACCCCTAGTCAGAATTTAGGTCAATTTTTTTGAAAAATCACTAAATATATTATGATAAATAGCCATTTAATAGAATTTTAAGCCCTAAAAATTGAATAAAAATATGAAAAATAGTTTTCATGAAAAGATCTTCATAGTAATTTAATATATATAATGGATGTTTTACAAAAAAATTTTAGAGTTGAAACAACCTTAATAGAGTTTTTGAAAACAAAATTGAAATCAACTTAAGTTTAATGATTTCTTAAAGGTAATATATTTCAAGACTTAGTTCCAATAAAATGAGATTTTTCCCATAAACTATATGTAAAAATATGCCATAATACAATTTTTGTTAAATAAATTTTGAACAAAAATTGCTATTTTTATTAAATTTATGAAAATCAAACAAGTTTTTATGACTCACCAATTGATTAGCTATCAGCCACTAGTAGCGCCACCCAACATGTTGGTAGCTCTAGGCATGGCCTCTCTTGTCAGGGGGTGGCTTTGGTTTCATTCTAGGTCTTATGTTAGTGGTCGTACCCCCAATTTAAGCCCTAATTCCACTATTTTTCTCTACAATTTTTTTCTAAACTCTCCTATGTTCTAGTCTCTCATATTTTTTCTCCTTTCTTAAGAGTTTGAAACGAGATCCAGAGGAGTAGTTTTGTTTTTATAGAACGGAAGTATGCGGTGGAAAATTCATGCATGTACATGTGTCCTAATATTTATCATATTAAAATGCTTAGATGGCTAATTCTTACTTTAGTCATTCCCAACATGTTTTATTTTATTGCCACGATCAGGATATGAGTTTTCCTACTGTCACATACTAACTTTGATTTATTTATTAATTTTCCTTATTATTTAGTATATTTTAGTATAATTTTAAATATTTTAAGTAATTTCGGATATATTTTTATATATATAAATTTACATTTAATACAAATAAACACTCCTAGATATTATTTATGTACTTTTATGATTTTAATATGTATATAATTTATTCTTAATGATTTGTTAGTTATTGAAATACATTTTACGTATTTTTAATAAGTAATGAATAAAATATGCATATTTTATAAATATAATATTTTATTTTCTTAAATTCAATCTCGTGAGTTTACTTTTACTTATATTTTTAACTTCATCGTAAAATTCGAACTTAATTGAACAATTTTCACCATCGCTTTAAATTTTAGGTATTGATTCCAAATTGACAAATTATAAATTAATAGTCAATTTGATAAATCTCACAAGTTCTTCTAAGAATAACAAAATTTTATATTATTCAATATTTTTAGTATTTGAACAACATTTACAAATAACTCTCTCTTTTTTTTTTTCTTCTAAGTTGTTATCTTTCTTCTTGGATGTAAATTAACTAAATAATAATTTCCCGATTAATATAATTATATTTTACTACATGCATTACAGGTACATGTCCACTAATTTTATATATAAAAAAAATAAAATAAAAACAAAACTAGCTTCATTGGGTTCCCTTAGTATGATTTGCCCAATAATTCCCCCTATATAAAGACTCAAAAATTCTGGATTATTCAGCTTTACTAGCAGCTGAAAAATATATTTGCACATTTTCACAGTAAGATAGAGACCATGAATTATTTAATAAATATAAGGTGCACGACAAACCACAAGTATGATACCTTTCAGATATTCAATATATCATATTTGCTTCCACAACCAAAATTAATTTACAGAATGCATGGAAAAAAGCATATCTGCAAGTGCCTCAGTCTGTTCACTCTAAAAATTATAAAACCCAAACCAAAACCCACTCATGAAAAAACAATAAATAAAAAAATGAACTCATAGCACCAATGCCAATAGCAACTACAACTAACTGAACAAAAGTGGCAAAACAAACCGAATGCACAAACCCGATCAACCCGAAAAACCATGAGAAAACATCACGCAACACTCAAGACCTTCCAATGCCGAATAACAATCTCAGATCTAATCAGAATCACTTGAGCTGGAACTGGAGCTAGAACTAGAGCTTGACTTGTGAGACTTTTTCTTTTTACTTCCAGATTCATGTGTGGCCAAACTCGAGAAGTCTGATGTTTTATCTGATGAATCTTTTGAAGTCTTGCCATGAACAGTAGATTCTGGAACATCAAAGTCCATGTTACTGGAGTCAGTTGTCCCTGCTTGATTAATTTTACACACATTGTCAGATTTTTCAGTGGCTGGGTTGTTTAGAGAGTCAGCATTTCTGATATCCTCTTGCTTATTCTCTTCGGTGTTTTGTTGCATAGTCAATTCCATATACTCCATGGATCTCTCAACAGCTTGCAAGCCTACACATATTTCTACTGGACCTTGCGAGCCACTGATTCCATGCAGATAATTAGTAGAACTGCAAAGAGAAACTTCCTCTGCATTTGCTGCAGCTCCTAATCGTCTGGACGCTGCTGTATCTGTATTATCTTCAACAGATCTCACTACTGCAAGAGCTGTTGCATTCAAGTCACTCTCTTCTGGTTTATTGAAAGAGGCACTTTCCTTGAAACTAGGTTCACAATGAGTGGGTCCATCTTCACTGGAAGAATTGACATCGTCACCTTCAGTTTCCGTGAATTCATGCTCAAAACCTGTTTCGTGGTGGAGCTCTTCCTGTTTTTCTGATGCATGCTTCATAACTTGTTGGATATCATCAAGGGATTTTGCTTCAACAACCTGCAATCCTGAACCATTTTCTACAATTTCTTCATCAACAGTATCTCCAGTACTTGTGATCGAACTAGGAATTATGACTTCCTCAACTTCTTCTCCTTCATCTAGTTGTCTAAAGGCCACTGTTATATCTTCAACAGATCTTACTTCAAGAACTGGCAGGTTTGAGCGGCCCTCTACCAAATGTTGATCATTGCATGACACACCAAAATCAGGATTCTCAACCATAATTTCCTCCTGCTTACATTCATCAGCCTCTTTGACTCTGAAGTCCCCAACAGTATCTAATTCAGTCAAGAACCCTTCATCAATCTCCTTAATTTCATCAACTACTTCAATGCTTCTTCTATCAACATGAGATCCAGCTGTCTCATTTTGAGATTCGTGGTACTCCAAGACCTTTCTATGGCTGCCAATTTCATTTTCATCAACAGCATCATGACTCAATTCTGCTGCATAAGTTGGTGATATGACTTCAGGACTTGAAGATGATTCTGAGATTGGTTCAAGATTTGAAGTAGCAGCACTTGGCAAATCTTTGTTTTCATTGTCATCAATCTTCTCCAGATTTCTATTGCTGCTGCTGTCTTCACCATCAAGTTTTGCTGCAGTAACACAAAAATCCTGCAAAGATCATGGCAATGGTTCTTGCATTCAGGTTTCTATGCCCCTTACTGAGGAAGTGATACCATTTCTTATTCCTTTTTTATGGAAAAATCTACAGAAGTGGCATCAAGGGGTGGCTATTCCCATCAGTTTTTATCAAAACCAGGAGGAATCTACGTAAAATAAATAAAAAAATAATAAAGAGATATTCTATCTCTAATCTACTTAATAAATTCCCAAGCCACAATAAGCTATATCCAAGACCTTTCATCACTTCATTGCTTCAGGAGAGTCATAGGACATGCCAAACTTAATGAACTTTTAATACCATCTCCACTACATAGCAGTTGAAAAATTTCATTCATTTTTCAATTTCTTAGTAGGATTATCAAATTTTAAATACCCAGGAAGCGATTACAGGAAGTAAATGAATAAAGGAGCAGAAGTATATTCATTGAGTAGTTTACCTGTTCTTCAATATGGCCCATAGAAGCGGACTGGTTGATGAATTCATCTGATGATAATTCCTGCTTTTCAGGTTTCAGTGGTCTATCTGTGGACACATATGTATTTGCACAATCTGATGAAGAAACTTTGATGTCCAGATTCACAGTGAGACCAGCATCCTCCATTGCATTAGAACTCTGTATGTTCTTGTTACTGTCTTCATCATTTATAAAACCCCCCTCTTCCAACTTAGACTCAATCAAAGAAGAATCAAGGAGTGTAACAGAAACATTGTCGAACACTGGAGGAGGGGGCTGGTCATCTGGCATAGAAATAGACCCACCATCAGATGTTCTCACATGGTGACTGGGAGCTGGTACTCCTGGCAGTTCAACCATCCTTTCATGGACAGATGCGTCTGAATCAACTCTTGAGGGGACCTGAGCCTCTTCATGTTCATCTATCAATGCAAGGTGCACTTCCATTAAGCTGTTGCATGACAGTAAATTGGTATGTCGCTGTTCAAACTGTGAGGTTTCATTTTTAGCTATTTCATCCTCTGTGGGATCAATCTTTGAAGAAGAAACATCTGGAACAGAATCAGTAGCTTGTCCACTAACTGAAGCAGGCTGCTTCACATGCAGTTCAGTCATGTTGGATTCTTTGGAAGATAATGCAGCATGGAAAGCTTTAGAATCTGACTCATCATCCTGACTTTGGAAACTGTTAGTGCATTCTGCATCAAAGCTTGATGGGTCAACATGAATGTGTTTATCTTTCAAATCTCCAATGAGAACATTGTGCTCATCCACTGTTTTCACCTGGGAAGATGGTGAAGCAGGGCCAGTTGAAATAGGTTCAACAAGACTTTCATGAACCAAAGATCCATTCTGGTGCCCGAAGTTTTCTTCAGTTTCAACATGTCTGAATATGTTCACTTCATCTTTAGAAATCTCCACAGCTTCGTCAAAGCTAGACTCCTGTTCTTCTATGGCATGTGTATGAGAACAGCCTGCAACCATCTTCTCAGAGCCAGGGTCAGCCTTCTGCATGCTCTCACTGTGCTTCCCAGAGTCCCTATCTTCAGAAGGAAAGATTGACTTGGCAGTTTCTGGAGGTGAAAACATTTCAGATGACTCTGAATCACTTCCTTTTATCGTTTGCACCTTTGATGGGACTGCAAGCATATCCTGATAGTCTGGTCCATCCCTCTGCATACACTGTGCATGCACCTTCGATTCTCCATCAACTACTTTGGCCATCTCTGTAGGTGAGAACATTTCAGACTTCTCACCTTGTGTATCAGAAGAAATTGAGGAGAATGATAGATACTTTTCAGTCGCTGGAGGGCTTGAATCATAAACAGGCTCCTTACGGTGATCTTCCCCAACCGTCCCAGGTGTAGCACTAAATTCATGTTTTTCAAAATGCTGCTGCTTTGGAGAGCTAATTTCTTCATCTAAGTCTGCTGCTGATGTTGATTCCTCTTTTTCCAAATCAGCAATCTTTTCACTCACCTCAGAGAAATATGATGAGCTTGACCTACTGCTGTACACCTCTTCGACTGTTTCGGCTCCCATTTGAACATCCTTTGTGTCCACAGCCAGAGAAGTGACTTGTGGTGCTGCTTCAGACAAGCTTACTGCAATTTCATGCTGATTTGCTTGTTTAACTTCTTCTGTTATGTTTGCTTCAATTTCATGCTCACTTGCTTGTTCTGCTTCTTCTGATGAGTTGGATTGAATTTCATGCTGATCACCACTGTCTCCCAATGTTATCTCAGCCTCATCATGTGTAGCACCCCTTGCTTCCACTTCTTCGATTTCCTGAGCATCAACATCTACAGAAGATTCACTTCCATGCTCAACAAGGAGAGAAACCCGATCCAAATTTGAGACTGCTTCCATTTCATGGGAATCGTCTTGCTCAATGGTCCTCTTTTCTTCATGATCTCCAGCTGAAGTTACAGAGTCAGTATCAGGAACGGAACTTATCTTTGAGTCACTAACTCCACTCGACTGTCTTTCAAATGCATAACTTGTTCCTTCTCCAGCAAGATGTTCAGGTACAAAATATGGCCTCCATTTAAAATCTTGTTTCTCATGCCTGTTCAACCCTAAATTCGAAGGCCCTACATGGAAGCTTTCATGCCTGCGGAAGACAGCATCCCTCTGGTTTGTGATGAACTCTTGCTGGAAACCATCTCCCTTGAGATCAGGTTTTTCTTCATTTGGATCATAAGGGATATCAAAGGGATTTCTCCTTTTGGACATAACTGATGGTGCAGATCCAGGTATGGGTGGCAAATCAAGAAGATTATAAGATTCGTAAGGACCATCGAAAGGGTTGCATCTTGTTGTGGCTATTGGTGGAACATTAAAGGGTAGATCACTATCAAAGTCTATCAAATTCTTTTCAGCTGTCACTTTAAAGCTTTTCCTTGCTCTCCTCCTGGCAATGAGATTTTCCAAACGCCGATTTCTTTCAAGCTCAGAAGTACCCAGATCCATGAGATTCTTTTGATCATCCTCGGTCCAGACAATTGCTGATTTGCTCTCATCCTCTTTGGTTCCCTGGACTTCCTCTTCTTCTTCTTCGTCATTACTATTATCACCATCCCCTTCTCCTCGTTCTTCATTATCTTCATCTAACTCTTGCACTCCTTTTTCACTCTTTTCAGAATGCTCAGAGCCAGCATCAGAATTGACATGGGTTGAAGGAGCTGGCTTTGGAGCTTCAGAATCTAAAAGTGGGTGGAGTTCATCAAGCATTGGCAAAATATCAGCCATTGAAGCATCTGGGGAGGAGCTCTCTGCCTGATCAGAACCAGAGTCAACAGATACATTGTCCTCGTCATCTTCCTCATCCTTCTCCTTCCATTCAGATTCCCTTGAACTCTTAAAAATAGCATCAGTTGAATCTCTTACTGGCCCACTACTTTCTAATTCCAAGTTCTCGCAACTCTCATCTCTAATCAAAGTATACCTGTGCTCTCCATCTTCTCGACCATCCAATAATCTTTCACTACCAGATTCCTCCTCGTGGATATCTCCATTGCTCTCCAAGTGCAAGTCACGAGATACTTCTGGAACTTGCTTATCAGAATTAAGCTCTGCCTTACTCTCATCCATGATGGTCCTGCTTTCAAGCAAAGGCTTATTCTTCTCTGCTATACTTACTCCAATATCTTCACTCATATCCCTATCCCTCTCAATTTCATCCTTCCTTTTACCCGAATATCTCTCCACAACAAATTCCTCATTCTCATCCCTATTAACAACAACAGTTTCATCTTCAATAGCACTAGCTTTCAGATTAGAAACTTCACGCCTAAGATTCTCCTCCTCCCCCTCATCGATTTCAGGTATTTGCGGGTTGCCAAAACTCAAAAGGGTGCCAAGTAAAACAGCAGTACAAACTAATACAGGGGATGCAGAAACTAAAAGGGAAAACAGAAAAGGAAATGATCTGTACAATAAAAAAAACAACCCCAACATACCCACCAGAAATGGATGATTGCAAACTGATCTGTAACATACTTTAATATAAACCCCCATATATCTTCTCATTTTAATTCCAACTTGAATCATGTCAACACCCATTTTTGTCTCTCTACCACCTCTTAAAGCTTATCTGCTCAAAAACAAACAAAATTCACCTTAGATCCATGTCAAATTATTTTTCCCATAAATAACAAACACCCAGAAAGGAAGATTCAAACATTAACATCCAAGGTCTAAAGAGGAAAAAACAAATGATCACCCAGACAGAAATTTTCAAACTTCAACATCTAGAAGCTAAAAATGCGAAGTGGGTAACGATAAATTTGAGTTCAAAATTCACATAAAGAAGGAAGGGGGGAAAAAATGATTGGAAATTTAGAAAGCTTACGTAGTTGGGAGAGAGATCAGAGCACCAAAATCATGAAGATTGAAATGGGAAAAGTGATGGAATCTTCTGCTTTTTTATGAAAATCAATCAGCAACAGCTATGTCTATGTAGATAGCTGGTTGGTTTGCTAAGGGATGTGATTGAGAGAGAGAGAAAGGAAATGGGACGGTGTAAAAAGAGATGGAAAAGAGAAAGAGAAGAGAATATTGAATAAGAAAGGAGAAAGTTAGCTTCTTTTTCTTAATTTCTTTTCCTTATTTTAATATTTGCTTTTGCAGAGATACACACATACGGATTATTATCTCGTACTCTCCATTACTTTTTTTCCTCTCAATTCTCCAAGGATGTTTGGTTTTAGTAACATGCGCGCCATGCTTCCACAATGTGAATGATAATACTACATTTCAACTTCGATTCTGGACCATCTTGTGGTGCAGTTTGAATTGATTTTTACTTAAAGGTTGTTATAGTTTAAATAGATAATGACCCCCTTTTTAGGAAAAGAAAAAAGGAAAAGCAAAGAACTATCTTCCTTCTACTTTAAAAAACCGAAATCTATTTACTATGATTTTTTGAAGAAAAACTATTTTGTTGAATTGTTGGAGCAATGCGCATTTATTTTCGTTATAATTAGGATACTCGTAAAACTTTCCATAAACTAATATTCTTTTAATAAATTCCATACATGGATATTAATTGGACTGTATCATGAATTAAGTATCTACCTGGTCAAACTTGAAGCTACAATCAAACAATAATGTAAAAAGGCTTATTAATGCTATTAGCTAATATAACATATTATATATAATATATATATATATATATATATAACACTTTCTTTTCTTATGCTATTGATACTATTGTCTATATCAAAAGGATAAATAAAATGCATGATAAAATAATTCGATTAGGCCACATCACTTAATCTCTTTTTGAGGTTTGGTGTTTGATATTTGTCTCAAATTATTTTAAGTTAGTTCAGTGCAATTTTTATTTGTTTTCTTAAAAAATTATAAAATACTTTGTTGTTGATAGCCATTAATTCTCTTAGATCAAAACTTCTTTTTTCCCCTTTCTTTTCCCTTTTAAACTAACAATCCGAGGATGGCCTTGACTTTTGGATTTGGGACTTCGAAGAGAATTTAGAACCTAATTAACCAATTTTTTTTTTACATAATTATTATTTGTGTTGAGAATGAATTTGTACAAAGTCTCCTCTATTTCTATAAATATATATAATTATATAATCTTTCAATATGTTATTGCTTTCATTTTGGCGATTTTCCTACCGTTTCATTCTCTCTTTCTTTCTTTTTCTTTTTTTTTTTCCACGGAACCTGGTGTTTATTTTATGTGAAGTGGGCGCACGGTTATCGTGAAGTGAACAAAGAGCGGCATTGACCGTTCTGTGAGATCCTCTTTGGTGGTTGCATTGGAATGTTGAACCCAGTCAAATTCGGTAGGGTCCTGACAGCGACGGAGTCTGTGATCCGACCAATGGATGGAGTATTTTTATATTTTTCAAATACTTAATTTCAGTAGCATGATGTCATGTGAGGCTATCGTTGAAAGTGATGGTTAAGATTTACAATTTATATTATCATATCGTGTTCATATCTAAGTGAGTTCGTATTTAAAAAATCTTAATCTGTAAGATGATCCATTTATGAATTATATAAAAAAAACTTAAATCCATAATATAATCTGTTAATAAATGTATCTTGTGTTTGGGTTAGACTGTATATTACTTAAAAATTTATAAATAAATTGAAAAAAAGTTATTCTTTACCTTTTTAATGATTAACCTTTATGTATTTTTCTTAATTTTATACTAAACTTATATGTATATTTCTATAATTTTGATTAAAATAATTATATAAATTTAAAAAACATACAAAAGATTTTTATGGAATGTACGTATTTTCTAACATTCACTATCAAAATTGAATTATGGAGTGTATGTATTTTTTGACATTAATTATCTAAAGCTAAAGAAAAATGAATGTATTCAATGAAATTTGAACCAATTATGAAAGCAAACTTATGTCTATTATTATTGCATTTATATTTAAGTTTTGTTATATTTAATGTAGTTTTTTTTCTCTTATAACAAAAATTTTTTTATGAATTGTATAACGAAACCCAATAATATCATGATGCAAACAAATTAAATAATAGTTGAAAAATTAACCAATTAGACTCTTAAAAAGTTAAAAATCAATTAAATATCTTTTCTATTAATATTAATAGGCAAGATGACAATAGTATAAGCATTATCTATATATGTTTTAAACAATTATACTTATTTTCCTCTTTCATATGATTTACCAACTATTTTTTTTTTCACCATTCCTATTTCAATATGGATAGATTAACTAATATATAATCTAATTTATGAATTTGAACTTAAATAAGGTTAAATTTAGATCTTAAAAACGTGTGATTCTTCTTTTTTTTTTTTAACTTTGATCTTGACATTTTATCTATATCTTTTTAACTTTAGACGTTCATTTATATGGATCCCACATCAGTAATTTAATAATTTAAGTTGAGATAAGTGTAATTTCTTAAAAAAATTTGAAAAGTACTACTTTGTTTCATCTTGGTATTTGTAATGTTCCTACAAAATAAACAATCCTAATGTTGTTTCATTTCTAGTGGAGGATGGCAACGCTAAAAAGGGTTTTTGTTTTGCTTGGTTTTTTTTATTAATTGAACGTGTTGATTATGAAAGTATTTTAAATCAAAACAAAACTTTATAATAAAAATCCAATACATCATAAAAATTCTAATGGCTACTAACCCTATGATAAACGTAAATTAACCCACACTTCTTGTAGGAATGCCTATTAAGGTGATTTGTCATGAAGGTCCCAACCTCAAATAGATAATTTGCATTCTCATTATAAAAGAATATTAAAGGAAGAAGAGACAAAACAAAAGTTAAAGGAAAAGAAAAAAAAAATTCAATCCAAAAGTCCAAAGACTTACATTTTAAGTTAACGAAGAGGATCTCCTTATTCTGCTAACTAAAATTGAAAAGTTGAGATGAAGAGGCAAAAAAGAAGTTGCAATGAAGAGCGGCTAGAAATAAGAATAATAAAAGTCAAAACCTTAGGTTTGTCTAAGTTGAAAAAAAATAAAAGACTTCCTATTTATTTTTTAATCTTTTAGTGTGGTATTTCATTATTTCTCTTGGACTCTCATTTAATGAAAAATAAGTTAAAAGTTAAATACAATGTATTCACGAGTCAAACTTGTATCTTCTTATCAGACCTATTTATTTAAATAGGTCTGATGTTTGGACCCGAACCTAGACATGAATTTAACCATGTCTAAATGGGTCTGATATATTTGTATCTCTTATCAAATTTTTTCGTATACTAACTCATTTAAATTATGTTGTATTATATCTGGATCCCATATTGCCAGCCTTAGTGATAGCTATTTCCGTATTATGCTTGTATTATCCTTCTATCATATGTATATTTTAAAGGATATTTCCAATACAAGATGTTATTTATTAAATATTATAAGATATAGTTTGAAAAGGTAAAAGGAAAAGTATAAATTTAATCTTCAACTTATTATTACTTTTTTATTTACATTATAAACATTTTATTTCTTTTCCCTATATTTTCATTTCTATTCATGAGAACTTAACTTAACAACCAAGTCATGGACTAGAGAAAAAACTAATCAATATTTTTTAAGATACTCAGAATCTATAAAGTCATTTTAAGTGCAATAAATCAAATAATTGTTGTTGCTTCTTTATTTAATTCCTTAAGAATACCAATTCTCAAGATAAAACATGTGGTCCCATTTACCTACAAAAGTCTCATCAAAAGTTGACACTTGCCAACTCTTAATTGATTGATGAAAGCTAATCTAATAAGATAATAAAATTGAATAAATTTAACTAAATAATATAATAAAGAATAGAACATAAAAAATCAAGAAAAAAGATTTGAACATGAATCAATCATAGACAAAACTCATAATCATTTTAATTCATATAAATACAAGAGAAGATTTCAACAAGGAGCGTCATACTTCATCTTCCTCATTGTCCTTTGCTTTTTTCATATTTTTTGCTATGCTTTTTTTTTTTTTTTTTTTAATTTTGGAAGAAGAACAACTTCATTCACATAGGAAAAACTTCATAGAATGAATAACCAACAATAAAATCAAAAGATGGGGCTCTAGAAAACTAATCCATAATGGACACATTTCTTTCACAAATCGCAACTAAGATTGAAACATTTAGTTTTATAAAGAAAACTCTCCAAATGAGAATGAAAGCCAATGCACTAATTGAGAAATATACCCACATAAAAGAAAAATAAGCAAACCCAACAATAGTAACGATAAAATGTAGATTGTGAATAAAAGATGATAAGGAGACACGGCCTTAATGAAGAAGTGATGGTGGTGAGGAAGGCATTAGTAATAAGAAGGGCAAGAGGTGGTGAGAGTAGTGGCACCAAACATTAGTAGCTAAATATATTTAGGTAAATATTAAAAATAAAATGATGTCTTAATTCTTAAATGACATTTAATTAATTATATTTAAGTAAGTATTAAAAAAAAATACAATGATAAGTCTTAAATGAAAAAGCAACCAAACCTTAGTGACTAAATTTGTACTTAGCTAATGTTTTAAATTTGCATATTTCTTATTAACCATATTTAATAAGTAATATCATTCAACAGGAACCTATAAATGAAATTACTATTAAAACATGCAACATTGATAATATTTATTGAATGATTTCTAGTTGTACTTTGTTATATGAAGTCAATATTGTTAAAGTTGAACCGAATGGTTGTCTTGGACATGTGAGAGGATTAAGGAGTAGAATTGGGTAAAAAAAAAAATTATAACTCATAAGGGGAAAGTTACTTATCTCTTTTTGATATCTTGGAGTCCTCATCCATATTTTAAAATTGAGAAGAATTATAGTACACGAAATAATTAATGATATGAAATTAAAAGCACGAATTGGTTTTTATTTTTTAGAAGATTCAACAACCATTGCAATATTCATATGAACCATGACCACCAATTTTCTTGAGAGGGAACCTTATTGGACTCATATCCATTTCACTCTTTGCATCCATTTGATTAAAAAAAACCAATCTTTATACTCAACACAATATACTTATATGCTTTTATGGTCTATTCCTAATCTTACATCTACCCTCTTCTTAAGCAACTATTATCCCAACAACCAACTATAACTAGTAACTTTATGTATCAATGAAATTCATTCAGTAAATGCAATGGACAATCGAGATTAGAGCAAATAATATAGTAACCACATAATTTTTTGAAGCTTCAATATCTTTTTGAGGTGGAAAATTGCTATCTTTTAGAGAAAGTGAGACATCTTATATAGTAGTCAAATGACAAGTGATAGTATTAGTACATAATTAAGTAATAAAATCAATATACTATAATAATATAACTTATAATGCTTTACAATCGTAGTGGGCATCATAACTTATGATGTTTCCTTTTAGTTAGGAACACACTAAAGTTTTAAAATCTACAAAATAACCATAGAAACCTATTTTAAAACGTAAACTATATTATTCTCAACATCTTAAAAGGAATAGGAACACCCATTCACTCAACATCATCATAAACTTAGAATATAGTGAAGTATCGATATAATATAAGAGTCAAACTCGCTCATGAACAAGAGATTAAAAAATTGAGTATCATCAAGGAGTCCTTGCTTCTAAAAACACACCCAACCAAACATAACAATCAAAAGGAGTCTATCTTCCAAGAGAATAACAGAAATCTCAATGACTCGTAGGTTGACATCCTACTCAACTAAAGGTCCCTAAAATAACTTTAGTATCTCCAAGACAATTCATCAACCCTTGAGCTAACTGTAGAATCCCATCAACTCTAGTCATCATAAAAATACAAGTAGTCCATCCCATCCTCCTCTTAGAACTCATCCACAAAAGGCTCCTTATAAATGACATAATCCACAGTATCTATGCCTAAAAAAGAAAAAGAATCCCGACACATAGTATACAAACATACATAGATGCTAAACCATACATAGCACATGTATAAAATGCAAAATAAATAATCAATGGGTTATCATTTGTTTTTTAGCCAACAAATAGTAAAGGGGTGCTTAAGACCCCACCAAAACATGATCTCTCATATATATATATTACAGTGTTTTAATTTGCTATATACATATTATGGTGTCGTTTGACTATGACCACAACACCTATGTGTTGGAACCATGAGATGCCTAGATCTAGATGCATCGTCTCAACATGTAAGTCGATTGGGGAAACCTCACATGAGATTAGCATTGCCCCTTATACCTAAGGACACGGGAAAGCACAATAAACAAAATAAGTTTTTAAGTTGTATATGAGTTAGTTTGATGTAATCTTAGGCTAATAAGCATAGGCATTAAACATGCATTACAGACTTAGAAAGTTGAACCAAACCAATTATAAGTCCTGAATTAAGTGAATTAAAGAACCTAAATACAAGAATTTGATCAATAGAATAACAAGTTCATCTTAGTTTACTTCTCAATTCAATCAAAATCAAGCTTCTAAGAAACCTTATCCTTACTTATCTTGTTCCTCTTAACTTACATCCTAAAAGTCCTATTGTATTGAACACTTGGAGATCTTGAGAAGACTAAGCAAAGGTTGGATCTTTAAGAAAGGAAGGTTAGGTGAAACTCTGGGTGAAGGACATGACTTAAAGGAACTCAAGGGAAACAAGCTTCTAAGTGAGATTCTCAACTCTCTTGGCTTGGCATTACCTAAAAGCATCTAAAGACCTTAACCAATCTAGGCTTCTAAAGGTTTTTATGACTAAGAAAAGATTATGCTCTTGATAAGACAAGATGAATAAACCCTCAAACCAAGGAGAAGGAATGAAAAGGGCCAAAGGAACGTAAGTTTGGGTGATGATCAGAGAAAGGTGTTTGGATGGGGAAAGAACTAGCATGTGGATGCTAAGGTAGAATGAGCTTCCATCCACAAATGATAGATGGCATCTGGATGGTGTCCCCTATGGCGTTCAAATGCCATGCAATAAGAGGCTACGACTAACTCAATTTTACTCCAATTTCTTCTACTTAAACCTTAGTTTCTTTTAACTTAAATTTAGCCACAATCTAGACTACTTTAACCTTTGAATACTCAACCCCAACAAGTTACAACTTAGCTTAAAACTTCAAAACTTTAGCTCAACTTTGAGAAAATCTATTCAAAACTATATAATTAAGAGAAAGAGGAAGAATATTGACTTGAATAGGTAAAAGAGCTCTTGGAATTAGAAGGGGAAACTTTACCCAAGCTAAGGATCTACAAACATGGAAGTTTTAGATTCGTATCCCAATAAAACTTAAGAAAAACCTTAATAAAATGAAGGTACTCCACCAAAAACAAATTTAAGATGAGCTTCTCCTTCAAATCCTTACCTTATCTTCATTAAGGGAGGTATTCTTGATGATTAATTCAAGTGGTTAAGGTGAAAGCTTATGGTAATTGAGGGGAAATATAGAATAATGAGGATTTGTGAGGGTTTAGAGTGTAAGGATTAAGGTTTTAATGGGAAGTTGTAGTTGTGGTTTTTAGATTTAGATGGATGGTTATGAATGGGTTTTAGAGGGGGTTAATGTAATAGATAGCGTTTTAGATAAATGTGAGGGCTAAGAGACAATTTACACCTTTGCTTTCTCTTTATGATGATTTTTCCTTCTAATTTTTCTTGGGTTTTACATAATTGAAGGTATAGGGAATATAAATTAGAGATTAGGACGATGAAATAGTTGATGGAGAGGCTTGTGAAATTGAAGGTAATATGATCGATCCTCCATATCTCTTTTACTTAGGTCTAACTATACATATACTACTATAAACATAGTCCCACATTGTTTTTTTAGGGATGCTCTTTTACTCCAAAAGGCCTAGTATATGTAAATTTCTTATAGAATTATGATTGAGCCTTAATGTGGATTAGGTTATGCAAATTCAATATAGGTGTACATTTAGACTTGCTTAAATTGGTTGATTTGATTAGGCTATGATCAAATTGGTCAATTTGAGTAGGTCCATCTGGGTCAATTGAAAAGAAGGTTTACAATAAGGACTAGCTTCTTCTCAAGGTCAATTCTAGGTAGATTAAGTTGAATCGACTAGCTCAATTTGAGTCTGACAACATTTTATTAAGTAATTACACTCTCTCCCAATCTTAGCCTTAGAACCTAGCTTTGATTTTCTCTTAGAAATGCCCAAAAGCCATACAACTCAAGGTAAGAAAAATCCTTTCCTTAAGTGCTTCTAGTACTAAATCAAATCTTACACAAGTAGGTGTAAATATAGATTAATTACAATAGGGATTAACCGAATTATGCTCATGTATGGAGATTAATCTTTAAGAATGTTAGTATTGATTCTACTTTTCATTTGTTGGAATGTATAAGATAAGATTGCAATCTAGATCGGAGTTCAAAAGCTAAAAAAAAAAAAGAGAGCTATTGCTGATTACTAAAGTAATCGAATAACAAAAATTAAGGAAACATGAATAGATAGTGTATGTTTGAAGTTGGTGAAGTTTAAGTTGAAATATATGCAATTTAGTGTTGCTTGTACAAGTTTCATTTAAAAGATAGCCACTAAGCTAAGTGCCAATTTATAAGCCCAAGAAGTCAAATCATGGGACTTTTCTAGGCCCATAAGGGGGAAACCAACTACCACTTGCCTTCATCGACTAACCTTTTATGGGAGTTAAATTATGCTTAAAAGTTAAGTATTCGATTGAATTCTTAAGGTTGAGTCACTAAACCTTTGCAATTAAGTGATCGAACCCTTATCTTAATTTAGTGTTATTTTGATGATTTTAAACTTTAGACGTTAATTCTAAGTTTACTATCTTCAATTTTAGCTTAATTATGATAAGAAGAGAATTTCAATGGATTGGATAAGTGAAGTATCTACCTTGCTTAAATTGCTTACTATTGTAGCACAGACTTGAAACAGTTAATAATAATGTTGATGCATGATAAATGTTAATTGTGATTGTTTTTTCGCTAAGGTATATATGATGCAAAGCAAGCAATCATGGATTAGACAAAAAGGTTATCTATAGGTTAGGGTCTTAAATGATTCGATCTACAGCTATTGTAGGCATTGAGGCCTATTTATGTAGTGATGGACTGCTGACCTTAAGACCTCTCACCTGAGCTCATCTTTAAGGTCTCTAAGGCTTAACCAAGAGCATGTTAACATTGTAATCGGTTAAAGACTAGTCTTAGTATTAGGGTGGTGCATGGCTTAACTCACTATAAAGTTAATTCGACTTACTTTGATTCGAACCGATGTGGAACTTATTGTTAAGCTTCAAGCTTCATCCACTTTAGCCGACCTTTTTGAAACTGAGATCCAAATCCGAGCTCTCCATGTAATAACCAAGTCATCTAATCCATTTACTGAGGTCTAAGCTTCCCAATCTAGTACAACTCCAAAACAACATGGCTTTAGCGATTTTCCTTACTAGAGTACAGTATCAATAGCACCATGACACATATTGATCTTTTATGATAGTTGTACTACATTTCCTTCTTGTGTGATCGTCTTCTTTATCCTTTTAAGTATGTACTACGAACTAACATTCATACATTTCCCATTTTGTAATTTCTTGCATCCCCATGTTACCTTAAGGACTTATTGTAAATAATCATTTCTCTTGTACAGTCGAAATCAGCTACTAAATCATATCTAAATATTTTGCTTCTTATGAGACATTTCTCTAAGTTGTTTTCTATACCCTTATCTAATTTCATTTGTAGTTGGGGATTAGTGGCAAGTAGACCTTAGTCTTCTACTTGTGAGTCATATCAAGTAGGTAACTAAGTCATGTTGAGTTCATTGGTAAGTCACATCCGAGGAGTTGCTTCACGAAGCTACTACCTATTTTAACTTCATTCATTATTTCTTCAATATCCCAAAGGACTTATTCTCATAATGATAAGCCTTACTGATAACTTAGCTCTTAGGTACACCATATGATTATGGTATCGAGCTCGAGGTTCCAATTGATAGCATTTGAGTACTGCATTCTTGAAGTTGAAGGTATTGTATGTTAAGTTGTACTAAGGTGTCGTATTGGTGTTGTAGTATTGTCAAGCATTGCATGCTCTATTATACTCTATTCTTACATTCATAAATATAGTAAGGTTTGTTATAGTATGGGTTAAGTAGTAGCGAATTACAGTACTTACAGGTTATTGTGTTTTACCTAGTGTCAAACCCAAGAGTGCAAGGTAGAATAGGTGATGTCAAGAATGATACACTAGGCCATGTTTGTAATGATCAACAGACTCCGTAGACTATGGAGGAGCAAATACAAAATTTGACCACCATTGTAGCCAACCTAGTTGATGTAAACCGTAGGTAAGAATAGATAAGGCCGATCACTGAATGGGTTCAAACTTGGTGAAAGCTTGAAAAGAGTGGTGGGAAACATATAAAAGAAACAAAAAAGTTGATGAAAGTAAGCAAAAACCTATGAACAGCTCCAAAGGATATGATGTACCGATGGTACTTTCGAGGATTTATAGCACTACTTGATATGATGCCCAAATTAATCCGATGAGGTTACTCACCACTTAGCCTTACTCAAAGGTTAGGATAAGAGTGAAACGAAAGTAAATAAGTAGTGTTTACGAGGGGGAAATGTCAAGTGTATTAATGGTAATTTAATGATTATGGCTACAAATATAAGGGGGTATTTATATCTAATAAGTTAGAGTAATTTGCTTAAAAGGGAAAAGAAAAAAAGGGTATTGCCTTAAAGAAGTAATGTACAAGAATACAAAAGGATAAAAATGAATATTCAAGAAAAGTAATGATTGGTGTAGCAGATTTTACATGTGGTCATATATACGTAGCAAAGATACATTAGCGATGCTATTGGAGGATGTAGACAAAAAAGTACGAGTAGATTGCTTGTTCGGGCAAGGGTGGCTGAGGATTAGTTTGGTGTCATTCTCTTAGCCTTTTGGCAAGAATAAGGTCGAGTAAGTGGTCAGCTCGGGCGTGAGTGAGTGAGAGAGTTAGGATTGGCTATTGTCTCAGCATTTTATATTTTGGCACACAATCTTTGAGAGATGGGCAGTCATTTGGCTCGTCATGCAAAGTTGGTCATCAAAGAGATACTTGGCCTTTGTAAGAGTTGGCTAGAGCTGGTTGGAGTAGGAGAATTCGCCTTGCTAGTCCCTCTAATCCTCGAACTCAGTTACGGGTCAAAGGCCTAGTAGCCTAATTCCTATCACTAGTAGTAACTATTTAGTGGTTTGTGGAGTCTTATCCTATTGAAGAAATTGCTAAGTATGGCCAAGTTGAGGGACATGGATCCTTTCCATTTATGTTTCTCAAGTTTCCTCCATTTACCCACTTAAGATGTTACGTGTAATCAAAGTTGAGATTATAAGGAATATGATCACATTAAGTGATATTTGAAAAATTTAGAGAATCTCAACCATTGATTTATAAATGAAGGGAATGGTAAATAGAGAGAATCCAAATCTAAGTTGGGAGAAATAGGCATAAGGTGCAAAGAGCAAACACTTAAGCTAATGTTATCATTGATGCTCCAATGGCTCATTGTAACAAAGTCGATAAAAGAGCTTGACGGAGGCTTAAATTAGATGAAGTCACCTAAGAAGAAGTAGAAGAGGAGGAAGATGAGGATGATAATTTTTATGAGCTTAAGAAGATAGGTATGTAACCTCACCAAGGAATGAATGATGTTAAAGTCTAGATATCAAGCGGGCTATGATTATAAGGATGATGTGATTATTTTGATTGGGAAGAAGAAGTGCAAAAGATATTTAAGTGCTATGATTATGAGGATGATGTGAGGATCAAACGGGCAACCCTTGAATTTGCTAGCTACGTTATCATATGGTGGAAGGACTATAAATAGCTTGGCAATAAGATGGCTGATGTAAGGTGAGGACTTAGGTAGAGATGCAATAACATATGAGAGGTAGATTTGTCTCGGAGTACTACGAATAAGACACTTTTAAACGCTTACAAGAGCTTAAGCAAGGTAGTAGAAGCATGGACAAATATGTTAGTGAATTTAAGTTATTGATGATCAAGTGTGATGTGGAAGAAACTAAGGCCAAGACTAAAGAGCAATTCATATCTAGCCTATGGCGTGATATAGGGAATGTAGTGGGAGTATAGAGGATTAAGACTCTAGATGAAGCTATTTGAATTGCGCATAGTATAGAAAGGCAATGGTGATATCAATCGAGCTGAGCTCCAATAGGCCGACCTTTTGCCAAAGCCGACTAGCAATAGCTAACCTCCTTACGACTCCATCATAGATTGATGATGTCTAAACTTTAGCCAACCTAATGACGATCGAGGGAAGATTAAGACTGAAGAGACTAAAGTGAAGGACATAAGTTAGAGCTCTAGAAGGAAGACCTGATAAATTAAGTGTTTCAAGTGCCTTAGTTTCAGGCATGTAGCTAACTAGTCCTAAAACAAATGAGTAATGACCATAAAGGGGTAAGAGTTGTAGTTTGAAGTTGAGAGTACTAGTGAAGGTGAAGGGGAAGTAAAGGTGAAACACTTGTTAGATGAGTTCTTAGAAGACTTTAATTCCTTAGTTTGACTTAAACGGGGGCAATAGTTGAACATAGTAGTCATAAGGTCGTTAATACTGCCGTTACTGAGGACCAAGAGTAGAGGAAGAACCTCTTTCATATAAAATGCCTAGTAAATGGTAACCTTTGTACCTTAATCATTGATGGGGATAACTATACTGATGTTGCCTACTAGTGTTACCCCCAAGAAGTGGTGAATACCTTAAAGTTTCCAACTTTCCCTTATCCTTAACTTTACAAGATATGCTGGTTTCATGAGAAAGGTGAGCTTCTCGTTACCCAACAAGTTAAAGTATTATTCTCTATTGGGGAAAGGTATAAGAACAAGGTGTTGTGTGACATCCTACCCATATATGCATCACACATATTTTTAGGTTGACCTTAGCTCTTTGACTTAAGGGCACTCCATGATGGGTATCGAAATATTTATATGTTCTAGAAGGATGGCAAGAAGATCATACTAACTGCAATGAGTTCGAAGGAAGTGTAGGAGGCATAGGGCTTAGCTATCGAAGTCCCATAAGAAGTCTTTGGTTATTACCTTAACAGGCTTCTCTAAAGCAATCCAATAGGAAGATCATGCATTCCTACTAGTTAGAAGGTTGCTAGAATAATAGAGGTCGAAGTGTTACCGACCAAGGTCCAAGCATTCCTTCAAGTGTTTACTGACTAGTTTTCAGAAGAATTGCCAAAAGGACTCCTGCCCATTAGATGCATCGAGTATTGCATAGACATCTAGTTGAGAATAGTTTTACCTAACCGACTTGCTTATAAGCTCAACCTTAAGTAGGAAACCGAGCTCAAACAACAAATTAATGAGCTAATTAATCGAGGATATGTTTGGAAAAGTATGAGTCTATGTGTTGTACTTGCAGTTCTAGTCCCTAAAAAGGATAAATCTTGCTGGATGCAGATTTATAGCTGAGCTATTAACAGAATTACTATCAAGTACTGATATCATATACCTTGGCTAGACGGATCTTCTCAAAGGTTGACTTGAAGAGTGGCCATTATTAGATTCATATGAGATTAGATGATGAATGAAAGATGGCTTTTAAAACTAGGGATGGTTTCTATGAATGGTTGGTTATGCCATTTAGGCTTAGGAATGTGCCTAGCACTTTTATGCAACCTATGAGCTATGTCTTGAGAACACTGATTTGAAAATGTTTAATAATTTACTTTGATGACATCTTGGTATATAGTATTGATCTTCAATCTCATCTTGAGCACTTGAGAGTTGTCATTGACATCCTTTGAGCTGAACGCTTATTCAACAATCTAAAGAAGTGTGTTTTCTATTAAAAGGAAGTAATGTTTCATAGATATGTCATTTTTCATAGTGGTATCTAGGTAAAGGAAGAGAAAGTTAAGGACGTTCTCGATTGGTTAACCTTAACCTATGTAGCAGATGTTCAAAGTTTCCATGGTTTAGCATCATTTTATCAACAGTTCATTTGGAACTTTAGTTCATTAACAACACCTTTGAGTAACTGACCAAGGAAAAATTTAAGTCCAAATGGTTGGAAAAGGCTTAAAGTGTTTTGAGAAGATCAAGTCCAATTTAACTTTAGCCCTTATGCTTATATTGCTAGACTTTAACAAAGTTTTTGAGTTTGAGTGTGATGCCTTGGGAGTAGGCATTGGTAGAGTTCTTATGCAAGACTGCTGACCTGTTGCTTACTTTAGTGAGAAGCTTAATAGCACTGCATTGAATTACTCAGCATACGACAAAGAATTTTATGCCCTTATTCATGCTCTCTAAACTTGACAACACTATTTGCTAACTCAAGAGTTCATCATCTATATGGACCATGAGTCCTTAAAATATTTGCAAAGTCAACAGAAGCTCTCATGATGTTATGCTAATTAGATAAAGCTCCTTGAGACATTCTCTTATGTGATCAAGTACGAGAAGGACAGTTCTAATAGTGTCAATGATGCATCATCACGCTGACACGTACTTATCACAACCTTATAAGCTTGGATACTTAACTTTGGAACACTTGCCAACTAGTATTAACAAGATGCTTAGTTTAGGTTCGTTGTGGCAAAATGCAAGTTTAAGGTTGCTATGGATGGATTCTATTTAAATTAAGGGTATCTAATGAAGAGAAGATAAGCGTATGTATCAAATAGCTTGGCACAAGAATTGTTGGTCCAAGAAGCTCATGCAGGGAAAAGAGGATGCAAGAACTATTGAGACAACATTTCTATTGGCTAGTGATCATGAAGGATATTCATAAACTGTTAGAGGACCTTGTGTAACCCTATGGGGAGTACTTACCTCTAAGCTTACCTAAACAACTTTGGATCGATCTTAGCATGGATTTCATGCTTGGACTACCTAAGACAGCTCGGAAATATGATTCAATCATGGTGCTAATTTAGTAAGATGAGCCACTTCATCTATTGCCATAAGAGTGATGATGTTTTATCTATTGCTAACCTCTTTTTGTAAGAAATATTACTACTCTATAGTGTTGCCTAAAGCATTGTATCTAACCATGATGCAAGGTTCACAAGTTTCTTTTAGAAGACATTATGGAAGAACTCGACACCAGCTAATGTTCAACATTTCTTGCCATACCTAGATAGATCGCTAAATTGAACGAATGGCCACCACCACTACATCCTACCACCATTATCCAAGCCAACCAATACACCTAGGGCCACTACTAGTAGCCGGAAGTCGATTGAATATGTGAGTTCGATTTCTAGCTCGATTTTATTTAACTTTATAAAAATATTAAATGTATTTAGAAAATTATTAAATTTAGTCTTTTGAGGTTTTTATGTATGTAGATTTAGGAAAAAATATTAGTTTAATAAATTTATATTTGGAAATGTATAGTGCATAACAAAACCCAAAAACCCAAGCTTATTTTGACTAAAAAATAAATTACCTTAATAGTATAGTTTTGAGTTCAAAATTTTTGTGTAGACTATTTAGAGTATTTAAAATAGTACTATGAAGAGATTTTTTAGAAATCTATTTTTAAAAATTTTAGATAATTTTTAAGCCTTAAAATGATATATAAATGGGTGATTTTGAGTTAATTTAGTAATTTTGACCGGTGCTACATATAACATCGGATTTAACGCCCTCCGAAGTAAGGGTTGGAGATATATCGGCACCAATCATAACCGGGCTCTAGCACATGGGTTTTTAACCTTATATCATTATATATATATGAATTCCTTGTTTCACAAAATAGGTTTCTATTTCCAACAATTAATAGTATACAAATATCCAGGTCTAGCGGTGAGCTAACTTCTATAGTCCATGCTCACACCTTACAGTGGTGGTCTCTAGATGCGACCCTTAACCACCCACGGTTAGCATCTCTAGCGCTAATAAAACCCGCGAGCCAAGGGTAGGGTCTTATTGTACCAATGCTCATGCACTGTATTAATTAAATCATGTGAGAGTCCATCCCTCCAAGGCCCTTTATTACCAACTGTATGAGGTGATAGCCGGAACATTATATGCAATGTTCGTGCTTTATGCATAAACCGTTTAATTTTAGTTGGGTTGAATATGATTAAGTCAATTTATGAGGTGGTCAAACATTATCAACAAATCATTCAAATAATGCAATAATCAATTATATAACTAAATCTTCAACTATCACATTTAACAGTATTTTATACAGTAATTAGTCAATATCAGTTATATGCATAACCCCAAAATATCATGCATCAAATTATTAATATTTAATTTATGTGCGCTAACTACAAGCATAAAACATGTATAGAGTCATCAGGAGTACTTACTTGGTTATAAATGATGTTAGGGATTGTAATAGTCTAAAGGTAAGTCGGTTTCGATCTCAGGATCACTTAACATTAGGGGAATATGGAAAGTAATAAGTTTGGGAATTAAATAACTAAACTAGCATGCTAAATCGTACTATTTACTTAAATTGGTTATTGATTTGAGCTTTTTATCGAATCGTGCATAACTTTTTCGTTTTAGCTCGGATTGTTATGAACTTATAGTCTATTTTGATTGTTTTCGAGCGTATTTTCTTGTAATAAGGTCCGTTTTGGATGTTATGACTTGTAATTTGAATTGCGACATAAAAATATCACAAAATTTATTATTTTAATTTAAAAATTATAAAATACTAATTTTTGCGTTTTCTTAATATATTTATGATTTAATAATTATTTAAACCATATATTTGATATTTTTATTATTTTGAGCATATTTTCTCATTTTTGAGATTTTTAGCTTTATTATGATTATTATTATTATTATGACCTTTATTATTTTTATTACTTCTCATTTTCTTATTATTTATGTACTTCACAATTTATACATACATATATATATGTATTTTCCGTGTACTACATATATAATATATGTTATATGCTATATGTATGTATATACTTATTTTATGAAAATAAACATACTCTTATGTACATATATATATTCATGTATTTGTATTTATACATAATAATATACTTATATAATTTCCAAATACTTAGATATATAAATAATCTATAAATACCTATTCTTATATTATATATTCGGTATATATATATTTATATAGTATTTGTTATAAAATATGTATACTAAATATTATGTATGTATTATACGGTATATGTCGTATACCACCATACATATACTCTATATTATATATATATGTCATATATTATTATTTATGGAAATATACTACTATATATATACTATACGGTTACATATGTATATATATACAAAAATAATTATAAATGTATACATATATATATATAGTTTATGGTACAAATATGTATATATATACTATAGTTATTTAATAAAATACTTAATACTAATTATATGTATTCCTTAAAAAAAAAAACATAATACATACTCTTCCATATAATATACCTATGTACATACATGTATACATACATAGCCTAATACATGTATGTATTATTCAATTTATGTATTCATGCACATATACATATACATATATTAGTAATGTTATATTTAAAAAATACTATACAAATACTTCATTTATACATGTATATACTATATAATATACATCTATACTAGAAAATAATTTACTTACCTATTTATTTTAATTCCTTCTTCTTCTTTTCTTTCTCTTTTTTTCTCCTTTTCTTCCTTCTTCTTCTTCTTCTTTTCCTTCTTTCTTTTTCACGTTTGTTTCCAGGTTTCAGTTTGCTTTGTATAGAATTTTGTTTCTAGCTTTTCATGTCTTCTCTTTGTCCTACGTGATCAACTAAATAAAAAAAATCTCATTTAATCCTTTGCATTAATGTAGATAAGATAAAGGTAATCATTTGTAATCTTTTCTTTTATTTAAGCTTAACACTTAGCAATTTGTTTTCCTCACGTGGGCTGCTGGTTGGGATCTTCTCCAGAACGTGGAAATTGGATAAAGAAAGGAAAGGAAGAAAAGAGATAAATAGAAAAAGAATGAGAAGGAAAATAAAAATTAATGATAAATATATGTAATTTTTCGAAACATATAAATTATAATAATTCTCATCATAAATTAATTTTTAAATTTTTGTGAAATTTTATCAATTTAATTGGTACTCGTTACAATTATAATTTTTACAAGTTATTATAGCAATTTTGTTAAAATTTCACTCGAATAGGCGTTTTAGTCTAAAATTGTAAGCGACTATAATTTTATTACTATTGAGTAATATTTAATTATTTTAAAGGTTTATATTTATAATTTTAGGATTTCAATCAAATTCGGATTCAATTTTGGTTAATGGTGCATAAATCAGATTTAGGGTTTTAATATGCGATTTAGGGTTTTGGTCAATTTTTCTATAGTTTTTATTACTTATAATATATTCAAATTTATAATTTATTAAATTTTTATCTTTCTCGGCTTTACTGACTTATTAAGTCATCTACAGTATTAGGATTCAATTTTACTTTTAAATAGCTAAATTTGCGGGGTTTACAGCAGTCATATAACTACCTTAAAGTTAGGAATTGTTGGATCTTAGGGAGTGAGGATATACAACTAAGGATCAGTTACACTCTCAAGTTTAGATTTTATCTTTAAAGCTTTTAGTATTAATTTATATATTGCTTAAGTAGATTATGATTAAACTACTAAATCTTGTAAACATACTCAAGTTATTTTAGTGTAAATATGTATTTTTCATAATTTCATAGATAAATAACGTATTTAATTTATAAATTGTTTACTTCAAAGCAGGTTAAGATGCCTTGTGTAAATCAAGTCTAAGATAGCGACTGTAAGGTCAGTTTCTATCCTATGATGGTTTATATAGCGGGATTGTTACGACTCTACCATTTCAAGGTGTGATAATTAGGATAGTGTGTTTGGAGAGCTCCTTCTTGTTGTTTGTCTTAAGAAGAAATGGGAAAGCAAGTGAGGTTTAGGGGGTTTTCTTGGCTGGTTTTGGTTTAGGGTTACATAATCTAAATCCTTGGATGTATTAAAGTGGTGAATAAATCTAGGGGATGTGATTGTTTGTGTAAGCTTTTTAAGTGGCTATTAAATGTGATATAACAAGTGTAATAAAGGATGAAAAGATGGAAGATAGCATGCCATATGCTCCCCTCTCCAACTGGCAGTTTAGGTGGCTATAGCGTATAGATGAGGTTTTATCAACTCTACTTTTGGTTTAGTCCAAAAATGGTTAAGCTACCTTTTTCCTTAAATGGTATAACTTATAGAAGGAATTGGAGATTGTCTTAGCCAATACATGGGAGTTTGCTAAGTTTACAAGTTAACTAGGTTTACACTCTTGATTTTGGCTTGTTTAAACTTAAATTGGGAGGGAAATTGGATGGAAAGGTTGCCGTTCTTAGATCATATATGAGGCTCTTTAAATTTCCCCTTTTGAAATGTTCTACTTGATTATCTTATTTAAGTGACTAAGTTAGGTTTAGTTTTATAAATATTTCCTTTCCTTAAATTGGTTTTTAAGATAGGTTGCAAATATCTTAGGGTTGGTTCAAGCTTAGATAGGTTAGGCTTTCGATGTAAGGTTTTTAAGTGTTTAATTTAGTAGTTGAGTTTTCAATTGTTTGTTTAAGGTTTTGATAAGCTTGAAAGTTCTCATTACATTTTAGGGTTTAGGGTTTTAACAAGTTATGGTTTGTTATTACATTTTAGGGTTTTCAAACATTCGAATCGGTATTAGGGTTCTTGATCTTTTCATCTTAGGGTTTTCACAAGTTCAAAAGTATTCTAGTATACTTAGGAGTTTAAGGATTTGGGTAACTTCTAAGATCAATATTGACTTTAGAGTTCTCAAATTGAATTATAATTATGAAGTCAATTATTATAAGTATGACTTTTATATTAAGCTTGATTTGTAGTTTGATTGTTCCTCGCGAATAATTGAAGGGCGTTTCCGACAGCTCAGTTTGTTACTAAGAAATTGTAGAGTTTACACTTATGTTAGCTTAAGGACTTGCTATAAATATTCATTTCCGTTGTATTACTAAAATCAGCTACTACATCATATTTGAATATTCTACAACATCATATCCAAATATTCTACTTCTTGTGAGACATTTCTCTAAGTTGTTTCTAACACTCATATCTAGTTCCATTGGTAGTTGGGAATTAGTAGTAAGTAAACATTAGTCTTCTACTTGTGAGACATATCAAACAAGCGAATAAGTCGTGTTGAGTTCATCGATGAGTTACATCCAAGGAGTTGCTTTATGAAGCTACTACCTATTTCAATTTTATCCCTCATTTCTTTGATATCTTGAAGGATCCATTCTCACAATGATAAGCCCTAGTGATAACTTAGCTCTTAGGCATATCATATTGGATAATGGGATTTAACATGTTGATCTTATAATAGGAAATTTGGGAAGAATTTGTTAGTGAGACTCATGTACCAAATAAGGGGCAAGTGAGCATAGGAAAAGTGTATTGAATTATTAATTACTAAATAAGGGCAGAGCAACTAGTGTTATAGGTTAAGTTCCATTGTTATATGTAATAGGCATGTTGAGGTTTTGCCTATTGGCAACGATTGTAGGTTGAAAAATCTATAAGATTTGGCTTTTGTTATTAATGTTGCTCTACTGAAATAGCGTCTTAAAATGGAACTTGCTGCTTGTTTGTGTTGTTATATTAGAATTCATGTGTGCTATGTATATCTTATGTGCTTAAGGCAGTGATTATTTGATCTAAGCATCAATGATAACCTATTTACAAGACTCATTCTTCACAAAATTTAAGTAATGAAATGTAAAGATTGTGATGGACATGCTAACTTTGGTTTATGGACAAAAAATGAGAGTGACGTTAGTAACATCTAAGGATTTGATTGTTAAAGATTTAATCTTTATGTTATCATAAGATTTATAAGCACTTAATTATTTCAATTTAAGTCATTTTATTTCTAATGGAGACAATTGAAGATTACTTCTTAGGATGGTTATCGATCGATGAAGCATAGATGTTTATTAACTTTTATGAATCAAAAGTAGTGTTTAGAGCCTTACATGTCCTTACTTTATTGATAAGGATATGTAGAAAATTGACACAATTAGATGGTCTTCGAAGAGTTGCAAAGTTGAGAAACTAAAGGAATAATTATCAACGATGCTGGATAATGGGTTTATATGGCTTAGTATGTTGTCATGGGATGCTCTAGTGTTGTTTTTTAGAAGAAAGCTAGCATGTATTTATATGTCAATTAAAGAGAGCTAAATAAGATAAAGATTAGAAGTATGTTGCTCTTTTCCACAAATTGATTACTTAGTTATCATTAGAATAGGCTTAAATTTTGTCTAAAATGGATTTGAGATTTGGTTGCCATCAATTAAAGATAAACATAAAGGACATTTTTAAGTTGGAATTTTTCCTTCCTTAGATGAATTATTAGTTCTTCGAAATGCCTTCTAGATTAACTAACATAATGAATTAGATATTGTAACCTTAGACAAGTTTGTGGAGGTACATAATTGGTTTACCCTAAAAGTAAGGAAGAATGTGTAGATCATTTGGAAATAGTTTTACAAATGTTGAGAGAAAGATAGTTGTAAGCTAAGTTCAAAAGATGTGCATTTTGGTTGGAACAAGTTGCCTTTTTAGTCTATGTAATTACTAAAAATGATGTACCTATAGTTCTGATAAAGATTATGACAATGTTAATTATATCACACCAACTACAATAACTTAGATAAGGTGTATGTTTTTAAGGATTAGTTGATTAATATGAAAGGTTTATGGAAGGGTTTTCCATGTTAGCATCTATGCTCATTAGTTTGACTTGAAAAGGGTTAATGTCCATATAGGATAAAAACTATGAAAAAGTTAATCCTAATTACATCCTTAGTGCTTACTCTATTAGGTAAAGGAGAAGGGTTTGCCATTTATCATGATGTATCAAGAATAAAACTTATATAACATTGAGAATTGGTAGCCCATGCTTTCAGGCATTTAAGATTGTATAAGCGTAACTACCTATGCATGACTTGGAGTTAGTAGTAGTGATATTTGTACTCAAATTATGTAGGTAGTATATGTAAGGAAATAAGTATAAAGTGCATATTAGTTGCAAGATTTTCAAGTATTTCTTATGCAAAAATAACTTAACATGCATTGGAGAGGGTTATTGGAGCTAATAAAAGATTCTAATATGGAGATCCTTTATCATCTCAAAAAAGCCACTATTATAACATTACTCTAAGCCAAAAAAACAGGAGAATTGTAATGGAGGGGTGATACGAGGCAAGCGCACCTATCAATTTTAATATAGCGGATATGAGTCCGAGTCGATCCCTCAGAGATTTTGAGTACTAATATTAACTTTAGCTTTATTATCTAACCGGAAAATTATGTCAAGTTGAATGAATTAAAAATACTGAAATTAATAAACTAAACTACTTATGAGACTTAATTACGCAAATTAGAAAGCAATAAACTACGAACGACTTCAAGTATGCAATAATGTATTTAGGAATTATTTCCCCTAGTGTTTAACATGTAACCTTTTAAAATATATTCAATTCAAGAATCACATGAAACCCTAGGTTCCATAATCCTAAATACTTGAATTCTAAGCTAGCATGACGAATCTAAAAACGAGATTCATCAATAATATAAAATAAAACATGGAAACCCCTCTTGATTTGATGAACAATCTTTAATCTTGAAATCGATGTCGTTATCGCTTCTTGATTGATGTTTCTCCTTAAGTCTCTTCTTGTCTCTTGTCTCTCTCCGTTTCTGTAATGTCTCTTCTCCTTTTGAACCCTCAGATCCCCTTATATATGTGTATTACACGGATTTTATTTTCGTCACCAGACATGGCCTGGGGCACGGCCGTGTCCCCAGGTCGTGTAACTTTCTGCACTAAGGCAAAATTTCTGCACAACTTCAAAACTTCATAACTTCTTCGTTTGAACTCGGAATTGAGTGAAACTTGATTCGTTTTCTTCATTTTCGAGCCTAGAACGCGTTTAAATCCTGAAATCAACATTTTACTCAATTAAGTATCATTTTCTTTAAAGAAAACCAAAAATGTACTGAAAATGCTATAAAATTACCATATGAAATATGTTTAAAATCAGAGTTATCAAGGGGATCAACGTTTAGGGATAAGTTTAAATAGTGGATTAATATTTCAAAAAAGTTCAAATAGGAGATCAACATTTTACAAAGTGGTTTAAATAAATGATCAATATTTCAAAAAGTTCAAAGAAGGGATTAACGTTTCACAAAGTAGTTCAAATAATTTTATAAATTGGCTATTATGAATCCCTTATTTAAACTGCTTTTTGAAATGTTGATTCCTTATTTGAACTTTTCTAAACATTAATTTCTTATTTGAACTTTTTGAAATATTCATCCTCTATTTAAACTTACCCTCAAATGTTAATCTCTTCTATTGCAATTTTCCCTAAAAAAAAACAAAAGGAATCTAGCCATTATAATTATTATTATATAGTTGTAATTGAAGGAAATATGGAGGTTACATTGGAGGTGATAATGGAAGGTATATGACTAGATTGGCTTTTGTGAGGTTACAATGAACTTTTTAAATGATAATAATAACAACTCAGCTAAAAGACCTTCAATTCTAGATTTATTGAAAAATCAACTGGTAAAGAAATTTTGTATCTACTTGGATGGATCCTTAAGTCATGGAAACATGTTGTATAACGCAACAGATCCAAGTTTGGAAAGGAAATTATTGAAGAAGTTCATTACTTAGGATGTTTGGTACATTTTAGAGGTATTAAAATTAAGATATCAAGGATTACTATTAGTTGAATAATACAAAGAGCAAGATTGCAATTTGCTTCTAAATGCCTTACTAATCAACATGTGAGAATATAACATAAAAAATTAGTATATTAGCTTGAACCTCTACTTATACTTAAGTAGAAATAAGGGAAGTTATCCATAGAATTTTTAGTAGCCTTGCTAAAGATAATTGAAGACCATGTTCTCATAGATCGACAAACTAAGCTCACTTAATTGAAAGCAATGAAGATAAGATGTAATTTAGATTAGCTAACCAACCGATATGCTAGGGAGATACTTAAGTTGCGTAGTATGTTAGTATCAATAATCTTTAGTTGAGACATGAGGTTTGTAGGTTAAATTTATAAAAGATTGTAAAAAGCATTATGTATAAGGTTGAGATTTAGTGTACTGTTTCACCCTTAAACAAGAAAACAGTTGGAAAGAACTATAGATTTTTGAACACATACTTAGAGCTTATGTCATTGATTTTAAGTGTAATTAGGATGGGCATTGCCACTGCTAGTATTTGCTTATAACAATGCATACCTAAATATCATCCACATGGCGTCATGTGGATCTCTCAACAAAACAAACTATAGGTCCCTAGTTGGTTGTGATGAGGATGGTGACAAAATGCCAAGACATTGAATAAATTAAAGAATAACAAATAAGATTCAAGTAAACAAAGAAAGAGTGTTGGCAACACATAGTCAACAAAGTGTAATGTCATTTGTTAAGTCTACTAATTTGGTTTTGATGATAATAAAACATGCACAAAGTTACTATTAATAAGTGCATTAATTGTGTAGATATATCGTGATATAATAGTAATGCATGCTGAAAGAAATCACATTGGAAAAATTAGAAGTGTCTGAATTGATTTGGAGATTTTCATTGAGTTAGAATGTAGGTAAAAAACTATTCAAAAAGTGTATCACACAAAATCTGTAGAAATGTAGTTGATAGTTTTTGGAAAATGACTCAAAAAAGCAATGAAAATAGAAAAAAAGAAGCTTGCAGACTGGTTGTATAGATTATTAACAACATTTTAAGTTGGAGAAATTGAAAAGAAGACCCAACTCTATTATATTGGGTATATTTATGTAATGCACTCAATTCTATTCCATTGAAATTGGTTAATTATATCCACGGAGATTAATTTTATCAAGGTGGAATAATTTGTGGAGATTATGAACGTATTTCTATTTCAAAATGAGTGAGATACATCTATTTATGAAAAGGATGAGTTTTTAGTAGATATTTAAGTTTTATAATGAAGATTACAAAGAGAAAAATGTAGGTCTTTGAAGTAACCAATAAGAGGGCAAATTGGTTACTTTGAAAAATTAAAACTTTTTATTAATTTGTTATAAAAATGTCCCCTTTTGATTATTTAGAGGAAATGGCGTGGGAAACAATATAGAAAAATAATTAAAATATGAAAATAAAGACAGTATGGGAGTGAGAAGATTGGGCATGCAAACTATAGTACTTTAGTCTTATACATACTGTACTCTTCTAGTTTATTTGTCGAGGACCAAGTATTTTACATTGGTGCTGTTCCAATATCCAATTTAGAAACTTCAATCACATAGAGAGATTACGGTCCAAACCTTATGCTCTGTCTTCCTAAGTTGTCTCTTCCTATAGAGTATACGGTAGCTTTCTCTATTAACAAGCCTCCTAACTCTCAACAAATAAGAGATACAACAACTTTGAGGAAATAATATAAAGTTCCTTTAAGAATAAGCATGGAAAAAAAAAATGTTGAAATGAAAGTCATATGATGAACAAATCTTTTGATTTATTTTCTAGTTCTTTTGAGAGTCTAAAGATTGTAAATAGAAGTTGTAAAACTATATGTCTCGATTTTTCAAATTTATCTACTTTTATTTTCTCCTTGGACAACATATTTGTTAAAGAAGTGGAGAACATCTTGATAAATTTAAAAATATCTTCAAGTAGTCGTTTGAATATTCTCAGCTCTAAATTTGTGAAACCATATCTTCTAACCATCGCTTAAATTTGAATCTTGAAATTTGAAAAATCAAATCCCCAATAATATGAGAAATTCATCCAAAATATCAGCTACATTTTAATATTTTAATAAATTTCACCAAATAACTAAAAGTATCTTTTTAAAGCTTATTCCTTCATAAGTATGCATATCCTACTTGTTTTGGATAAAAAAATTCCCTATAAATCTCCTCTAAATCTTCAAATTTTGAATTTAAGAATATTTCTCCATCTCAATTCATATTCTTATTTATATCTCTTCAAATATATATATATATATATATATATATATATATATATATCCTAACTAAATCACATCTTTATCCCTTTATTGCTTGACTTAATTTGCTGATAATACTCTCCATAAAATCTGCACGAAAAATATACTATAGCTGTTGAACTGAATATGGATGTATTACTACTGCTAAAGTCTACATGGATGAACATGCTGAAATGCTCCTTCATAAAAATATAATCTTCACATTAAATAATATTGCTTGAATAATAGCATAAATGTTCCCTTGCTGCCACATCTCTCGTTGAAAATAGCTTCCACGTCATCATCAATAATGACCAATATTGCAATGAAATAAAAAAAATGTTCACCACTTGTGGATTGCAATTAATGGATTTCCCCATAAAGCTATTAAGCACAAGCAGAGTTGCTGAACGTGGACATGAATCTTCCAATAAGTAATGCTTCAGGTGAACTTGCTTTAAAGAATAGACCATGAATAATTCTTTATATTTTAATAAACAAATAAATTAACCCAACCTATCTTGATAATGATAAATACAAAACTTCATTCTAGACTTCCATAATTTAATCCTTTGTATAAAATTCCAACTTTAACAGTCGAAATATTTCATCTTAGGTTTAAATAAAATCCCCATGGATACAAATCCAACTTAAATGAAATGTATTGAGTATATGATCCAAATATATTTGATAAATAGAGCAAGGTCTTCATAAAATCATTTGTCCAATTAATTTCCACAAAAATAACTAGTTTGTCCAATTTCACACATCAAGTCATAATTTTTGAATATTATTAACCACTTATATAAAATACTTGATAACTTTATAATATAATTACTTTAGTTCATCTTAAACTTAACTTTTCTTAAATTAAAAATTTAAATAACTTGCATAGTTAACAAATATACTAATATTAACTTAACACATGTTTTGTTATCATCAAAACTACATTAAGAGATATAACAAAAAATATGGCCGATTTTTCTAGTTGAATTTTTTCAAGATAACAATCATAATGGGATACTATTCAGATTTGGTAAAATTTTATAACAACAGAAATGGAGAGATTATTAGTTGGCATTCAAAATTCAAATTCGAATTTCAAGGATAACTACTTAAAAGATATTTTCAATCTTTCAACAAAAAGCTTATCTACATTGATTCAATTTGCTTGATCAAGATAACAACAAGAGAATAACTCCACTATTTGCTACATTAACTAGTTGTGTTTAGTTGTTGATTCAAGATATATCTCATATAATTTGAGCAAAAAAGCATAACAGAAGATAGAGAGACAAAATATAACTTTTAGCAAAAATTTGTGATAAAGAACAACTGACTTTCACTTATTGTCATTTTTGTTTGTATTAATCAAAGAAAAGGACTTCTATTCTGTATTTCCTCACTATTTTGTAGTCATTTGTTGGTAGTTTTGTTTGAGTTGAGAGAGGTTTAAGGAGTTCTCTATAGCTTGTGAATAGCTTAAGGTAAAGTTAATGAGACAGAGTAGAGAATGACTGTTATCTATTTATATTCTATATTTCCTTACTCTTTCGTTGATTTGATTATTGAAATTGGATAAGTGGAAAAGCATCAGTGAGGAAGACTACATCCCTAGGAATAGAGCTAGAAAAGAGCAATTGGTATAAGGCTAAAGCTATTTAAATCACTTACCTAATTTTCTCTTTCTCTCTGCTATATACTTTCTTGCATATTTATTTTTGTTGATTATGCCTAAGCGATAAACTCTTAAATTACTACTCACCAAAACTAAGCTATTAAGAGGGGATTTGTTGAATTTGAAAAAGTTTTAAATTTTGTTTTTTTTTTTTTAGCTGTTAGTTTTAAATTATGTTAAAAATATCAATTTACCTCTCTCTTAACATCTTATATGGAGACCTATACCAATATACCAATAAGAGAAGAAACCCCCTTCAGCTTTAAATGGAATGACATATATTTACAAAGATACCACCTACAAAATGAATAGCCAAATTCAAAATCATAAGCAAGCTAAGTCTAACAATACATTAGACAATTTAAGGTACCATAGAGTATTTATGAAGGGACTTATAGGATTGCCAAACTAGTTAGTTTAGATAAGATACATATTGTTTTCCCATCTATTCATGCTAACAAAGTTTATTCCCAAACTAAGCAAAATAGTTGAACTAAAACTATAAGTTATAGAGAGAACATAACCTATGTAAAGTGTTTGGTTGAGATAGTATATATGGAAAAATTGACTCTCAATCATAATACCATTAAGTATATTAAAGTAAAGTGGGGTAACCACTCAAAGAAAAGGGAAATTGGAAATAGAGGAGAACATATGGGGGAAGTGCCTAAAACTCTTGGTGGGTAAGATTTTAGAAAATGAAAAATTTACAAGGGAAGATAATATAGCTCTAAAAATAATTTAAAGATAAGACTATCTCAACAATTCTCTCCTTAAGCATTTATCATGAAAGGTAACCAAACAATATCCCTTTATTCTATTTCCTTACATTCTAAAGTGCACCTTAGTTTTATACTTTCTCAACATTAACCTAAGAGACTAAGTTTAGAATTCTCTACTAAAAATGTTAACTCGAGCTATTTAAGGAAAATCCTTTCCCTAAGCATTTTTATTTTTAATATGTGATTGCATCCTATATATGAAGGTAAACTAGAACATACTTTGTTGTCCTATGCACGTAAGTTGAGATCATCACAAAGAAACGTTAGTGATGGTTTTACTCTTCAGTTTTCATTTATTACACTTATGGAATAAATTGCGATTCGATCTAGAATTTAAAGTTAAAAGATAGGATTAAATTGTTGATTAAAAAGGTGAAAATTGATAATTATAAATCTTGATTTTACTTAGGTAGGATTATTAAGATTAATCAACTAATTTTTTTTTAAGTAATTAGGAATTTTATGAATAGGATTGGTTTTTATGGAAGTTTAACTTAAAAGCATGGAAATTAAGGTCGTTTCGATAAGTTGATGCAATAGAAGAACTAACTTAAGCAAGTGTTAATTGAGCACTGAAAATTTAGTTTCCTTTTTTTCTAATCTAACTTATATTGAGCTTAACCCACTTAGTATAAGTTTATGTATCGAATTAGGAAAAAACTCAAATTTAAAAAAAAATAATTAAAAACATGGAGTTGTCACCTTACTAGTCAATAAAATAGTGAAATTAAAGCTCATAAGTGGATAAGCTTTCATTTTGACTATTTGTCCATTTTAAAAAAAATAAAAAAAAGGAAACCATAAAAATGGGCTTAAAGGTTAACTTATTAAAACCCAATAGGTTATTGTCGAGCTTGATTTTTCGGTTTCCTTTTATTTAAAATTAATTTCCCATTTTCTGATTAATACTAAACCCTAACCCGTTTAATATTAATCATTGACTAAAGAAATTGAGAAATTTCGATTTTTTATTGAAAATAATTTTTGTAGTTGCCACTCGACCAAAGTCGGGAAAAGAAAAAAGAAACCGTAACCAATTGGGTGGATTGATTACTATTTGACTACCGGTCTTTGATTTCAATTTTAATGAACAACCAGAGGGTTTCGAATTCGGGAGTTAACCTATTAAACCCTAACGGGTATCATTATTTATTTATTGAAATTAGGATTATTCTTCTAATTATGATATTTAAAAAATAAATAAAAAAAATAAAATCAAAAGAAAAAGAACCTAAGTTTCTACATATTTTATTATCGCCCTGAAGGTGTTTACGTACCCGCTAGCCAAGATCAGACGATCGTAGTTCTTTCAAAAAATCTTTAAGGTGTTGATTTATTTTAATTTTAAAAACTGGCCAAGTTTACGTTTTTAATTTATTCGGTTTATTTAAAAAAATCTAAAGAGGTCCTAACTCTTGAATGTTATTGTTTTATAAAAAAATTTCGCTAAAAGTCTTAAAATTTAAAAGGGATTTTTTTATTAACTTTTATTTTAAAAAAAAAATAACTTTCTATATGACAAATCCTTAAACAAGATCAAATCTTAATAAAAATAACCAATCCTAATAACTCCTAAACTAAAATAAAATATACATTCACTTAAATCAATACTTAATTTATCTAATCAAGAAAACTAATGTTAAAAGAAGAATACCTAAATTAATATACACATATACATATATTATTATTATTAAACAATTATCTATATATAAAAGACTAAGAATAAAATCTCCTAAAATTAATATGTTCATATTCGTATATATTATATTCAATAACTAAAGATCTAAATAATAATAATAATATAACAGTAATAAATAAACAATTAAACAAACAATTTCGAAACTGGAAAGAAACAGACCTGAATTTCTTGATTATGTGGTGAAGGACGATGGCCGGCATATAACGGAGTTGCTATTGCGTGTGGTTACTAGTGTTGGATTATTGTCTGAGTTTGCTTCGCTGCTATCCGCCTTGCTGCTGTTTACCTTACTACTGTCCTGTTTGCTGCTGTCTGCTGTGCTGCTGTCCGCTATGCTGCTGTCCTGTTCGCTGTTGTCCGTTGTGCTGTTGTCCTGTTCGCTGCTGTCCACTATGCTGCTATTCTGTTTGTTGCTGTCTTATTCGCTACTGTTCTATTCACTATTATCTTGTTTGCTGCTATCCGCTGTGATGCCGACGTGGTGTGAGGGTCAGTGTTAATGATCCGTGTGTGATCTACAGCGCGTGTGTATGAGGGTCAGTGTTGATGACCTGTGCGTGATTTGCAGCACGTGTGTATGGAGTTTCTGTTTTGTTGTTGTCCGAAAGCGGATTGTTGACTGGTTGTGTTTGGAGTTTCTGTTTTGCTGCTACGAACGGATGGGTAGTCAGCAGGGGGTTGGCTTTTTTTAGTCGGTAGATGTGTGTTTTTGTCGTTGAAGAATTTTGCTGTGTGAAAAAGTGGATTCTTTTTTCTACTGTCTCTTCTTTTATATGCACGTGTATAAGATCAAACTAAATTCAAATGATTTAATCAGATATGAATCTTGTTTTCATCTCGCTCTTACAAAGATAGAAAGATAAAGATATAAGTGCCTAGCGAGATTCGAACCCAAGATCTCAAACTAAGTCCATTCCAATACTCCAATGCTTATCCGTTAGGCTATTAGCCTATGCCTTGACATTTAGTTCAATTAAATTGTACTTAAACTACCTACTTTCTTAAAATAAAATTTTTTTAATTAAGCTAAAGCTAAAGCTAAAACTAAAACTATTTTCTCTAAAATAATTTACTTCCTAAAAATCTACAAAACTCTTTATAATAATTTTTTTTCCATTTTTTTGGTATTTTCATCATTTGTTAAATTTTTATTATTTTTATCTTTTATAAATTTTTTTGTTATTTTTATTTTTGAATTAGGACCATTTTTTGTAAAAATAAAAATTAAGACTATAGAGGGGTAAAAATTAGGTGTCTACAGTTACCATAAAAGATCCAAAAATAAGTAAGAGTACTTTTTAACTCTTTTTTTTTTTTTTAAAAAAAAAGAGTGGGTTTTAATAGAAGGAATTTTTTTTTTGGTATTTTTTAGGGTCGCTTGAAGTGTCTATGTACCTATTAGCTAGAATTAGACCAATGTAGTTTTAAAGGTATTTTTATAAAAACTTTGGTGGGTTAGTCAATTTTATTTATGAAATGTTTCATTTTAAGTATTTATATATTAATTAAGTTTAAAAGAAAAATTCTTTCTATCTAACTTAAAAAAAAACTGAGAAATCCCCAATTTTTCAAAAACACACCAATTAGATTTTTCCATTTATCAAAAATATTTTCTAAGGTGATAAAACATTTTTTTTTTTAATGAAACCCTTCTTTCATTTTGAAAAGAAGTTTAGTACATAGAATCTACAAGATATACAATTATATTACAATCACACAAATAATATTAAAAAAAAAAGATGTCTAGAAATAATATTGTACAACAAATTATCATAGCACGTTAAAAACAACTTTCTTATATGTATAAACATTTTTTTGACACCTTTGAATCTAACACATCACAAAATTCTAATATTTATGAACAAATGTTTGTCTCATATCATACAAGCATCGAGGATAGTAACAAGTATTTTACAGTTTATTCATAAATCACGCAGTTTAACAAAATCAAAACCTTTTCTATCATTTGATATTTAGTATAATAACAAATACAAATAAAGATTGTAACAAATATTTTACAATTTAATCATTAAATCATCAAGATCAAAACCTTCTTTTATTCCAACCATGTTATTCTAACAAACACATTTATTCTAAACATTTATCATCAAGATAACATTAAACCATGGATTTTGATATTATACAAACAAGAATTGTAACTAATTTATTCATCAAATTATTCATTTTAACAAAATCAAAACCCCTTATATATATATATATATAACAATTCATATATATATATTCAACAAGGACAAACGCATTTTTTTACATAATTAACATTTAAAAAGCATCAAACGATGGGTTTTCACATGAACACAATTATATACAAACAAGAATTATAACAAAAACTTCACAAATTGTACATCTAACACATACAACAAGGTTATAAGGGCTAATCACACACATCATGCGTCAAGATTTATTAAAATCACAAGAACACTCAAGAATAATATAAATTTTTGCAAACTTATAGCACGTAGTAATTAATCGAAGGTTGTTTCAAAGGGTTTTCAAGCAGTTTTTAATGAAGTGGTGGTGGTTCCCAATTGTAACTTCCTAACCTTTGAAAGACCTCAACCAATTTTAGAAGAATATGTGCTTTACCCCTTCAATTTTCTCAAAGAAACTCAAATTCTCTAACAAAACCTTATAGTAGCTCTTAAATTGAAAATATGAGAAATTCTCTTATTCTACTTGATAATTCTTGCAATTGGCTATTGGAATGAGGAATAGAGGGTCCTATTTATTGTGTGGAGTCGTGCTTGATGGTTAAAAAGCATTCCTATTGTGTAAAAAGATTAAATCATTTTGTATAATGAAGATTCAATTTGCTTTTCTATTTTTTTTTTCCAATTTTACCTAATTTTGATGCATTTTAGATACAATTCTCATCGAATAAGTGATTAAAATCATCCTTCTATGTTTTGTTACTAATTCTAGATGTTGATTTTGTTGCGAGTTTGTTTTAAAAAAATTAAATTTTCTAATTTTACAAAGTTGTATAAAACTATTTTATTAAAAGACTACCTTTATATTATTTTTTATTGGGTTTTTTTTCCTTTATCATTTTTCAAGATTTTTGAACCAAAATAATGAAGTTGTTGCCTTTTTGTTTTCATATTTTTTCCTAATTTTTAAATGTAAAAAATTAGATAAAAATTGAGTGGTTTTTTGAAGTGCATTTATACTCTATTTTGGAATGTTATTCTAATTATGTAAGATAAGGAAAGGGGAAGGAAAAAAAAATAATGGGGAAAAAAGGAGAAAAAAGAGGGTTAAAGTTGACCCTCCTAATGTTACGTAGCACAAATTGAATGGTGCCGCATGACTCTTTGTAGGTTGTTGCATGGTACCCTTCAGTTTTTGCTGCATGGCACCTAAAGGATAGTGCCATAGGATACCACAATTAGGTGACACATGTCACCACGTGGTTGTAATACGTGTCACCATCTTCTTCGCTTTTTTGTTTTTCCTTTTTCCTCCATTGTTGTTGTTTCCCATCTTTTCTCTCTCTCTTTTTTTTTTAATTCCACAAATACCATAAAAACAACTTCTTAATTACTTAAACTTTAAAAAATTTCATTTCCTTCTTTAAGCAAATCGGAAGTATGTTCAAAATATTTTCGAAATTTTTCTAATTTGTCCAAATTAAGATCCCTTTCTCTACCCATATTCCGTTTTTTTTTAGAAATTTCAAATAGCCAAAAGATGCCCATTTTAACTCTGATTGAAGCGTTGTTTGAGGTTATAGTATCCTAAAAATGTATATTTTAAAAATATTTCAAAATAAGTCAACCAAACTCGAGTAAGAAAAATTGATTTTCAATAAATATCTATTTTTATTTGGAATTCCAAATTTAGTTATATTGCATGCTTGTGCTTATTTTGATTCCAAAAATTATTTTGAATTTCATTAAATTATTTCCACCCAAGATGGACTCCCATGTGATAATTTTTACGACTTTGCACATTATTTTGAATTTTCTGATTTTTTCCTCTTTGTTCAATATTCTTTTTCTTTATTTTGTTTTTTTTTCTTTTTTTTCCCCTAATTTTTCATATTTTTATCTTTTTTATTTTCATTTTTTCATTTTTTTGAATTTTTTATTTATTGGTTTTTTCCTAAAACTAAAGTTTTAAAATAAAAATGAATTTGGGGCAAACTAAAGCTTAGTTTTTAAGTTTCTAAAAGAATAAATACGAGCATAGTCAACTGATCTTATGCCCAATTTTACTAAAATCCTTAAAATAATGTTATAGTGATAGTTTAAGATTTAAATACTAATCTTAGGTGTATCATCCTAAATTGCTAATTCAATTATATTAAGAAGAGAAGTTTATGAGTTGTTGTCTAAGTTTGTTCAGTTTCTAGCTTACTTTAATTGCTTGTTGTTATAGCATGGAAATAAACCATGTAACATTAATATTTACAGAAATAAATGTAAGTTTTGATTATTATTTGAATTTGCTAAGAAGGTCTTTATAGCACATGTGTGATAACCCTAAGGTTCTTAGCTCTTAATTTTAAGGTACTGATCAATGTTAACTAAACTAAGTGAAACTTAATAATAAGGCTACAAAAATTATACTAAATTATCTCGTGAAGTTGGATTGCTTAAATATTATGTATGTAGGAATTGATTAAATAAAGCATTGACTTAACCAAAATCGAAAATCATTTAAATAACAAAGTCATTAACTAAGCTTAGAATATTATCAAAGGGGAATATATCCTTGGAAAGTGTAACTAGTATGTTAAAAATATATTGAATGCATATGAAAAAGGAAGGAGTATGATTTATTAAAAAACCATCATAAAAGCTTACAAAATACCCTATAAGAAACCTATTATAGAAGTTGTTGATATGGAATAATATAAAGTAATTAAAAGATAAATAGATTTAAATATTCAAAAATGGTTTTCAATTAACTAAGGACTACATATTGGATTTGGGATTCAAAACAATGGATTCCTATGATATTAGAGGACAAAACATAGGTAGCACACCAATATCAGAACATGGTTTTCCCAAAATCACTTGCCACTTGGCAACCATATTCCTTCACCCATCCATTATGAATACTTATTCTCCCTCGAATTACTATTTGGCTAGGTGCCATATTAAGGAAAATTTATAGAGCTTATTTAGGTTTTGTGAGATTTTACAAAAAAATTAATGAAAATTAGTGCGGAATTTGAGTGTGTGTGGAACCTCAAGCAAACAACCATCTAAAAAAGAGAGGCCACCACCACCACTAGACATAAAAACCAATGCTTAAGGCTGCTGACATACCCTTGGTGGCATATGGTGGTCAGAGCTTGTAAAGGCGATAGGTTTTGGTTTTTACTTGATTTTTGATAAATTGTTAAAAATAGCAAATTGACTTAGAAAATTATGAAAAATTGTACTCCTAGATTATTTTTATGTACTTTCATGGAAAAATGCCAGTTTTTTAAAATAAGCATGTTTGATATATTGCTCTTAAGAAATAGGCTATCTCAAGTGAATTTTCGATTTGATTTTTGGAAGAGCTAACAATGTTGCTTTAAGCCGAAACTTTTTCCATAGAATCCACATGATGTTTATTTTCAAGTTATGTCAAAATTTTTCCTAATTTTTTTAAAATTTTGATTTACTAAAAGTTGCCAGATTTGGAAATTTCTGAAAAACGGTTGATTTTTAATTACTAGTGAACCAATATGATTTTTGTTCATATTTTTGGCATTAAAAATGACGTTTCATATGCTCATGGGTTTTTGGATAGAAAAGTGGTCTAGCATGTAATTTATTGCGTTTCCATAAGTAAAAAAAATGTCATTTTACAAAGCCAATTCGACAATGTGTTTTTCATACCCCAGAATAGTAAAGTCAAAACAATCTCACTACATAAACCAATTTACAATAGAAGCTAGCTATTAAGCTGCTATTATAGATGGATCTACACAAGGCGTATACATCCAAATGATTTAGAAGAGTCTAGCTCATTACAAATGAAAACATAATAGGTAAATTTCAGTGGAAGTTGTTAAGTCGTTCATATAGAAAATATTTACACAAGTTGTTTACATAAAAAATAGTATGGTTAAATATTTACAAAAGTTGTTTACTTCATGAGTACATAAGGAGTCAAGATAGATATTTATAGCTTAGAATAGGAATCTATTTAGGTCGCTGGAATAGCCCATCAGATTCACCCTAAATGAAAAATAAACAAAAAACTCAAAATATCTAAATTTTTCTTCATTCCTTCACACTCTTAGCCCCCAAACGCCATTGACCTACAGGTATGAATAGTGTTGCATCTTTATAGGGTACTTATAAAACAATCTATAGGGGTGTGAGTGACCAATCGCTTAGTAAAATGGGATGGAGATAGAAGAGTATATAAGATACAAATCATGATCATGGGTTTCAAGAAATTAGTTAATGCAATGGAACAAATCTTATGCCATTTATATAACATTGCCCGGTCTATTGTGAAGTTAGAGAAATTATGTCTACTTTAACTTAGGTTAAGGGGTTATTACATAATGGAGGCATGCTCCTGCTACAATGCCTTTGAACCAAACTTAAGCTTATACAATGGAGGCATGCTCCTTTAAGACCTTCTTCAAACCCAATAACCATAACCTTGCCGTAATCTCCTCTCTTATCACTTAGTTTGGCTTAGCTATCTTGTTGAAGGGTTGGTATTTGGTCAGAAATCTTAACCACTCCCCTAGTAAGCTATAATGCGTGCCCGATTAAGGTTTTAGTCCGAATTCAAGTTAGTCCATTTATAGGGTAGTCAAATAATTTTAGACAATAAGATCAAAAGACAAAACATAACATGTCAAACAACACGTATAGCAGAGCTACCATATTAGCACAACAATTTCCAACCATATACGTTATATGCGCATAAACAACTACTTTACAAGCACAAACAACATACATTTTGGCCTCCAAGCACTTATACCATAGTACTTAATGCCATTAAGTATTGACCCTACTTACTTGGATTTACTGTTGCTTTTTCGATTTCGAAGTGTTAGCTCTTCCTCCTTCAGTAACCTTCATATTACAAATTATATTTCAGTTCTATATAATTCAGTATAAAGGTGGTTTAAACCTTATACTTTTAATTAGTCTTGACATTCTTTTTAAATATCAATTAGATGCTTGTTATGAGTATTAAGTTTTATTACTTATTATAGGTTAGTGGAACCTTCTACTTAACCTTCTAGAAGGGTATTCTACAGCTTTGGTACCTTCTACACAATCTGCTACAAGGGTATCTTATGGTTTTAGTACCTTCTACTCAACCTTTTATGAGGACTTAAGGTTTAGTTATAGTTTAAAGAACCTTCTATTGAAGTTTCTACTAAGTTTTAGGTTTAACTCTTCTCTAAGGAACCTTCTACTGAAGTTTCTACTATGATGGTATAAGATTGGCTTAGTCAAGAAAACTTTTATAGAACCTTTTACAATTGCTAGAATCTTTCTAAATCACCATAACTTCATAATTCATATTTACTTTCACTTTAATCAGATTCAATGTAATCAAGACTCCACTACTATCGACTTGTAAGGTTTGAGAAACTATTTACACAGACATACATGATTTGAACTTCACTAAATGGCGTGATTTCCTTGTTTAGTCAACTAAAACACTTAAAATTTCATAAGTTTAGCCCCAAAAATATAGTTTTATGGTAAAAACTAAGCATGTACAACAACATATACTTGGTATTTGTCACACCCCGAAGCGGCAGAGTCGTAACAGCCCCCGCCGTGTAAACTATCCTAAGATAGAAGTTGTCCTTACAACCGCTATCTTAGACCTGATTTACACAAGGCGTCCACGACTAACCCGCTTTGAAGGAAACAGTTTATAATTTAAATAAATCATTTCTCTAAGAAAGTGAGGAAAGATATATATATTGTAATACAGTTATTACAATTAAGGTTTACAAGATTTCTCCGTAATACATTTCCTAGTTATTACATTATTCAAAAATGAGAAGTTCTAAAGTAAAAGCTTAAACCTTAAAAATATATTTATTCTTCACATGTTTTTCCTCATTCCCCAGGATCCAGCAGTTGCTAGCTTCAAAGTAATTGGAATCCGTTTCTTAGCCAGCACCTGCACGACGTCTATAGGGATGTGAGCAACCACAACTCAGTAAGTTAGGACAGAGGACTTAAAATTATACCATACTCACAACAAGGTTTTCAATCACTTATTAGGTGCAATGCATGTGCAAGCAAATGCCATCGCACGACGTTGTCCGGCCCGTCGTGAGATTAGAGAAATTGCGCCCGCTCTAATCCGGGTTGAGGAGTTGCCATTAATGCAACAGCTCACGACCAAACCCAGGCTTGTGTAATGGAGACCTTGCTCCTCCCGCGACTACCTTCGAACCACTGCCTTCACCCTCACCGTGACCTCCTCTCCTATCACTTAGTTCGACTGAGGATGAAGAAGGGACCATTTTGCAATCCTGCGCTATCCCTTTCGAAGGGGTCGGTATTTGGCCGGAGAGTCCTAAATCCCCTAACGGGTTGCCATGCATGTTCGATTATGATTACTGGTCATATATTTGATTAAGTCCAATTTAGGGTGATCAACCATTACATACAATTCATACAACATGTGCCAAAGTAACAAACAGAATCATAGCATCACCCATAATCAAGCACATGCACACATTCAACTTTCTAACAAGCACAACCAAGCATAATCTTAAGCCTCCAAAAATACAGCATCGTATTAATCCCAACTTACCTCGACTCCTCGCTCATTCACTCGAGGTCCGATTTGCTCAGGCCATCACCGATCATCCCTATAACACGAACATGGTTTCAGCTTTTCGTATAAATACTATAAGTTCGTTTTATCCTACAACGCTTATTGTTAGGTTTTGTTTAAGGTTAAATATGCCTAATTATCTAGGTATTAAGTCTTTTACACTTATTCTAGGTTTGGGGTTAGGTTTAGGTTCGGTTTTCGCATCGATTTCTAAATTAGGTTTTAGTTTGATTTCTAAGTAATGTTTTAGATTTCAATCCTAAAAAATCCGTTTCAACTCATAATGTGAAATTAATCACATTACTTCCCGATCTCCTAAATACCATTATTACCCCTAGTTAGTATTTATTTTACCCGGTACACCTAAATCCATATTAGTGTACCGAATTCACTACTAATGTGAGAAATTTTTATATTTTTCATATAATTACATAAATTCCAGTTTCCTATCAGATTTATCATATATTTTTATTATTCTCATAATATCAATTTTTATTTTAATATTTTCTATTTAGTATATTTCCAAAAATTACATATTATGCATTATTGCCTATTATGTACATAATGCACTTCTAATATTTCTATCACTTTAATTACTATCCCTAAACATCAATTATTATTTCAAAATTTCTAAATCCATCCTAAATCGGATTTTACTCCAAATTTCCCTAATTTACAAAATTAATTATTTTTTCCTATTACTCATTTACTATATAATTAACCTAATAATTACACCTAACACCCTAAATGATACATGTATCATACTCCATCAGATTTCTACATCCTAAAACATATAATTATTCAATAAATCAGAAATTAATCATTTAATTACATAATTAACCCTAAATTACCCAATTTTACCATCATTTTAGGGCTAAAAATTAACTTAAAATTTTCAAAAATTAATTTAAAAAAAATGGCTTCATAGCATTGTTCTACATCATATGAGAATCCTACAGAAAAATTTTGAGCCTCAAACTACATCCCTAAGCCTATTTAATTTCCGGTTTAATCATGCTCGGTTTTGAACAATTTGTTAAGGACCCTATATTTCCAGACATAATTAAACTAAATCAATATTTTTCCCTAAATCTACATACAATAAAACCTCAGAATAACAAGTTTCATAATTTTCTGGGCAAAATAACTAATTTTACAAAATTATACAAAAATCGGGGTTAATAAATGACTAACCAGTTCGAAGCTTTTTGGCCGTCCAAACCCGGTCCAAGGCTGTCGGCCGGTCCAGGCAGTGGTTCTAGTGTAAGGTGGTGGTGGTGGTTCGGTCCCAGGTGGTGGTGGGTGGTGGTTTTAGTTCACCTTGCTAATCTGCACAGTTTTTTTTTTTTTTTATTTTCTGGAATTTCTCTCGAATTTTTTTGTGTTTCGATTTTTCTCAGATCACAAACTAGCCAAATGACTTCTAGAAAATTTTTCCTTATTTATAGACAATTGTAGAATTTAATGTGCATTAATTTGATGGGATTTTGCCCCAATTCCTTGATTTTAGGCTTTTTGTTTATCCAATTCCTATTGGTTATTTTTTTTCTTTTTCTGTCACGACCTAATCTTGTTGCAGTTATCCTCTTCTGATTTTTTTCTGATTTTTTTATAATTATTTTGTATTTTTATTTAATTATTTACTTAGTTTTCGGCCAATTTTAGTAATTATGCGTATTTTTATCTACACGTAAATACATATAAGGTACACGTGAACATTCCTAAATATTATTTTGGTCATTTTAAAATTTTTAGTATACATATAATCTATCTCTACTAATTTATTAGTTATTATATTACACTTTTTGCCTTTTCGGTAATTAGTAATTATTATGCTTAAAATTTGAAAATTTTATAGTCTTCTATTTTATTACTTATTTTCTTAAATTCACGTTTACGGGGTCATTTTTACTAATATTTCTCTCAGTAGTTTATAATTTGGATTTGATCGGATCTTTTAACCGATCGCCCTAAACCTTGGGTTCTAAGTTCAATCCTACGGTTACTTGGCTGAACTTTGGGGCTTACAGTATTTACTGGTGATTATTTGGATTATTAACCAAAAATAGTTAACTCACTAACTTAACAAAGACTAACACTTGTAATTTAGGTGAAAAATCACTAAACCTAACTTTAGAATACCCATCTTTTCATGAAATTTAACATTTGCACTTAAAAATCAAGATCAACATGTTGCATGCAATAAAAATTTCCTTAGAAAGTGTTATGTGGTCAAATTAAACAAAACATTGAAAAAAGTGAATTCTTTGTAAATTTCAACTTATCAATTTTTCATAAACGAAAAATTAACCAAACAAAACAAAAAGTTTTAGAAAAACTTATTACATAACAATTTTCTATATGATACAAGATGTTTATAGAAAAATTTTGATAGGGAAACTATGTCGTTCAAGTTTTTGAAAATCAAAGTGAAATTTGGTTTCGAATGTTACGTTTTTTAAGAGCTATGTATAAAAAAAATGAATTTTACATGAAAATAAACTCAAAATAATGCTAGAATAATTTTTTTCATAACTTTTAGTTAAAATTTGATAATTTTTATAAATTTTTTAAAATCGAGCTAAAAATTAGATTTACCAGTAAAATAAGCTTTGGCCATTAGTAGTGGTAAGGTGTTTGTCGTCTAAGTATGGTGTTGCTTGGCGATTCTTATAGTGGTGGTTATTTATGACCAGGTTGCTTCTAAGTCTTGGAACCTCGAATTCACAAATTATCGCATGATTTTTCTTAAATTTCTAAAAATTCTTCAAAAATCATAAAAATATCCCAACAAATTTTTCTAGTTTCTAGAGGATTTAAAGAGTCTAAAATAGCCATAGGAAGGGGTATATATAGGTATAGATTAGTGAAGTAATTTGGGTGCATGTAGGACAAATGTAAGGCCATTAAGTTCTTCTATGCCAAGTGGCAATTTTGTCTTGCAAAACCATGGTTTGTTGATAGTTTTCAACAAAAACCAATAGCAAAATTCCTTGTTTTTGAAGTAAACCAAGTTCGTTGACTTGCTAAGAAAGTTGTCTAACTTATTTTATAATATTTTAGTTACGTAGGTTAGTTTTTATTTAAAGTAGAAGCTTCTAAAGCTTTTACAGCATTAAATAACCAAATACACTTCTTTCTTCTTTCTTCTTTTTTACTATATATATTTTCATTAATTTTGATTTCATCTATTACTCTTCTTATTTATTTAGCTTATTTTAAGCTCTTTTATATTTCGGGTCGATTTTTGAAATCTTTTGAAATTTAACTAACAAGTGAGTTAGTTTTATCATTTTAGCTTATAGAAATATTTTAATTTTTCATTTCAAGAATTAAATTTACAAGGTCATATCAACTAACTTTTTGGTAAAAGCATCTAGTTTTGAACCTACATAGATTGATTTTGCAGATATCCTAAATTTCCAAGTGTTAAGTCTAAGTTATCGATTTACGAGACTTACAGTGTCATTAAATATGCTTGCATGAACTTTACAAAAACTTCTCAGAATCTAGAAATGTATCTTTAGAAGGGTCAATTTACTAGTTTGTGTCCCAGTTTGCTAAGTCTTAAGCATTGTGTGGAAATTTAGTGAGTATAAGCATTATTTGTCCTTGTAAAAGATTTTGTAGAAGGTTGCTTGTTATTAAGTAAGAAATGGACTTGGAATAAAATGTAATATAAGTGAGGACCTTAATGAAATAGTTAGTGAAAATGAGTAGAAGCTTTTAGGACCCAGAACCTTAAAACAAAACTCAAGTAGAACGTTAAGCAGAAGAGACTGTTAATGAAGCAAATGAGGACTCCATCCTAGTAGAAGGTCTTGTAGAAGGTAAGCACCTTAACAAAGGATCATATAGAAGGTTGTGTAGGTCTTAGTTACTAAAGAAGTATTTTTATCTAAACACCTAAGTTGTGCATCCTTAACTTATAAAAATATTTCAAGTTAAATAAATTGTTCATGAAGCTTAAACAAACACCAAAATATGAATCTTGATTATAGGTCACCACAATAACTTAGAACCTAAACACGATACTCGACGTAAGGTGTGCTAGCTTTAGGTAAGTGGATATTATGTTCTTAGGAGTAGACTTATATCTACTCATTAGGTTGCAAGTTTGTGTAGTTCTATTGTGATGTACTTGGTTGTTTGGGTTTGATGCTGAATCTTAGATATGTTGCTTGTTGAATATGTGATGATTTTGTACTTGGTTGATTAAACTTGGTTATGAAGCTTGATTGTATGATTTGCTAATTATGTAAGAAGTTACTAGAACATATTTTGACCTTGGAAAATGCAAGGAAAATATTTCAACATTTAAGGTATTCATTTAAGCGAACTCGATATAAGGTTTAGCTTATAATAATGAAGTATACTAATCAAAGACTGGGCTAATTAAAAAACATATGATACAAAACTCAAATATATTACTTGAAACATATTCTTGATATTGTGCTAACTCATTAATTAGTGCATTCATGGCATAGCACAAAAAGGACTTACTGACCAAGTTTTTGAAAGAAAAGTGTTTTTCTTTTTCTTGAAAAAGTACTTGGTTTGAAAAGCTTGATTTTGAAGCATTTAGAATCACATTTACTCAAGCCATTCAACCATTCCATGCGATCGATTGTAACTTGGAATTTAGGGTCCTACTCCCAGTTGCTCCTTGTAACCATCTCAGTTTTTGGACATTATATCTAGACGTTTAGTTAAGTCAACCAATCAGATGAAAAGCTTGGAAACTCACTTAGAACTTAGAAACTATGATTTTGGTACTGATACATTTGATTACGTACATAAGCATGGCACGCATTTTTACATTATCTAACTTGGCTTAATGTTATCCATTATGTGATTAAAGTATCGATGTGCTCTAGCTTGATTATCATTTCTTGGATATGCTTATATTTTGTTGTGTTTGTTATTTGCTCTTACTTAGTTCACAGTGAATCGAGCAGATATGTGTTGTATCTACATGTTAAGATGAAGTCTGAGCTTATGAGGGGCACTATCATTATAAAGGGAGATTTTTTAGACTGTCTAGGTTATAGCTAGCCTCTTTTGGAGGACTTTCATTTTGATGTTAAAGTTAGAAAAAAGTTATGTAAAAAGGAAATTTTTGTCAAAAAAAAAAAAAGATTTGAAAGACTAAGATGATTCGTACACAGTTGTAAATATGTGAAGTATCACTTATAAGGTTGAACTCCATTGAAACCCTCTTTTGTAAGTAAATTGTTGTGTATATATAACCTTGTTCTCTATTTTTTTTTTTTTTTCTCAAAGGTTAGTTATAGATGTTGCATTTAGGGCTAAGCTAGAATACGACAACATGATACAAGGATTTGACCACTACATGGGGGTAATTAAGGATATTGTTTTTAGGGTGATATTGTTATAGCTATGTAAGCATTAGGGCTCATTTATGTAAGATATACAATTCATTAACTAATTATTAATGGCTGGTCCTAGACTAAGATCTTAGATTAAGCTATTAACAAAACTTAAGGGGTCGAATGAGAAGTAACTATGTATAGGAATAGCAGATTGGATTACCAATAGCTAGAGATACAAGCAATGATATTAATATGAGATAATTAATTTTTTTTTCTTTATGTGTTAGGTTCATAACTATATGGAATAGGTAGGTCATTGATTAACTAAGGAGGTAGTTGTAGGAGTTAGTTGTAGATTAAGAAATAGGTTTTTCATTATTTATATTGATTGACTATCATAATATCTCATGATTGATGGTTATTTGTGTTATTGTATTAGAATTGTGTATTCTATATGCATCACTTGTGTTTGTGGTAACGTTTGTTTAAAAGACTTGTCCATTTGTATGCCTTTGATGGTCATTTGTGTTATTGTATTAGAATTGTGTATTCTATGTGCATCACTTGTGTTTGTGGTAACGTTTGTTTAAAAAACTTGTCCATTTATACGCCTCATGATTGACAAGGATATTGATAAATATGTTAACGTTATGATTTGTCAATTATGAAGGAGAGTAATGTTAACTATTTTTAGGGGTTTGGTTAATGACGATTTAGTCTTTCTTTTAAATGGGAAAAATAGGAAAACAAGGGCCTAATGATATGGATTGCTGGGAAGGTCTAACGTATGAGTACTGATATCATGTGAACTAAGGGTGGGTTTGAATCTCAAGATGGTCCAAAAGCTAAAACGGAAGTCAAAAGTTAAGTAAGGGTTTTCGTGTAACAACAGTAGATATGATGCACTAATGCCTCACATAAGCTCATGTTGTACTTAATATTACTCACATGTGTGGTCGAAGGGAACTTGCCACTAATCTATGCTCACAATGAACTAGATAAGAGTAAACAAGAGTAAGTAAAGGACACTTAGCTCACAAGGGAAAGTATGTTTGAAAATCAATATCACTAACTATTTCAACTATTACATATTACAAGTATTTATATAGCCTTATTAGGGCAAGTCCTAAGTATATGTAAATTACAAAAAAGGATTCCTACTAGAAAAGGAAAGGGGAACAGATAACAAGAGTAAAGTTGTAAATAGACAAAAAGGATATTTGGTTACCAAAAAGACAATATGGATGTTAGAAAATGGGATGCGTGTCTACTATCCATTTTATGGTCTAGATGATGTTATATGCTAAGTAGAGTTGAATTTGAACATAATGGGTTAGGTTGGCTATACAACAGCTTGGCAAGTAGGCTGTTTGGGGCTTGGAAAGGGTTGGTCCAATAGGTGGCCATTCTTCAAATCGGCCATGGCTAGTCGCCTCGGAAGTGAGGTAGCTCGGCCTCAAAGATGTATCAGTTTGGTAGCAGGCAGGTTTAATACTTGGCCTTGGACTAGTGTATCATAAAGAGGTCAACTCAACAATAGGTTAGGCACCTCAGGGGTTTCTTTAATGAGATAGAGAGTAGAGTACCTCGAGAAGTTAAGGTAAAGGATGCATTATTCTTCAGAGTTCAGCTTTCCTTGGGCTGCTCGACAAACCATATGAGCGAGTTGTCGAGCTCAAAAGAGACTAATTAGTCCGTGATCCTTATCGTCCTTTTTAGGCTGTTTGAGATTTAGGATCAAATTTGGCTTAGCTTCTTGTTGCTTGTTTTTTAGAACATAAAAATGGAGGTCAGTAATGTTAAAGGAGTCTGAGACCCTATAATTTTCAGGTAATTCAATCATGTAGGCATTAAGATTGATCTTTTCAAGCACCTTCAACAATTCATTGGCTCTGAGTGATAACTTAGTCTTCCTTAAACATGGAAATTGATCTTTATTGAGGTGGATCTAAACCAAAACACTAGGTTGAAATTCTTTACCCTTTTGTCCTTTGCCTCACCTTTCAAGTTTGGTGGCAGCTCGGCTTAATTGCTCTACGACCTTTTAGTACATTATCTTGATGACTTTTGACTCATCAACAGCGGATTGGTCTTCTTGCTGGCTTGGTAGTGGTGTTTGATCCAATGGAAGCTTGGGGTTGAATCCATAGGTGACTTTAAATGGGGGTTTTCCTGTAATGCTATATGTGGTTTTGTTGTAGGCAAACTCAATTATGGGTAGGCACACATCTCAATCAGTCAGGTTTTGTCCAATAGTGACTTTGAGCAGGGTTCCCAATGTTCTATTAATAACTTTAGTCTACCCGTCGATTTGAGGGTAGCAAGACATGTTGAATAGCAGCTTGGTTTCCAATTGCTTCTATAAGGTTCTCTAGAAGCAGCTCATAAATTTTGGATCTTGATTAGATACGATTCTTTTAGGCACTCTATAGAGCTTAATAACCTCTTCCAAGAAAAGAAAAGAGATAACTAAAGCATCTTTAGTTTTAAAACAAGGCATGAAGTGTGTCATCTTGTTAAAATTGTCCATGACCACCATGATGGAGTCTTTCCTTCAGGATATCCTTAGCAACCCTAACATAAGTCCATACTTAGCTCAAACTATGGTTTGGTTGGGATTGGCAATGGTAAATACTACCCTTGCTTGGTTTAGCTCTTAGCCCTTTTGTAGGTATCACATCTTTCTAGTATGGCTTGGACATCTCTCATCATCCTTGGTTAAAAGAATCTAGAGACTAGTATCTCATGAGTTCGATGCTTACTAAAATGTCCAGAAAATCCTCTACCATATGCCTCACGCACCAACAATTGTTGCATTGAATAAGTTGGGATATACAATCTCCTCTTCTTGAACAAGTATTTGTCTTTCCTGTGATAGTCATGAAGTGTTCATCCATCTTCACATTTGACATATGTTGGGCTAAAGTGCGGATCTTCAGCATATAAATCCTTAATCATAGAAAATCCAAGTAACTTGGTATGTAACATGATCAAGTGGTAACGTTGTTTTGATAGGGCATCAACCATTACATTGTTCTTGCCATTCTTATACTTGACAACATACGAAAATCCCTCTATAAATTCAATCCACTTGGCTTGTTTCCTCGACAACTTAGGCTGGCTTTTCCAATATCTCAAAAATTTATGATCAGTGTAGATCACAAATTTTTTAGGTAATAGATAATGTTGCAAGATAGTCAAAGCTCGGATTAAGGATAAGAACTCCTTATCATACACAAAATAGTTGAGCGTAGCTCCTCTAAGCTTCTTACTAAAATAAGTAATAAGTCAGCCCTTCTTCATTAGGATGGCTCTTATACTTAGTTTGGATGCATCATACTCTACTTCAAATACTTTGTCAAAGCTTGGTAGAGCTAAGATAGGGGTGGTAATCAGCTTCTCCTTCACCACTTCAAAACTTCTCTACGCTTCCTCTCTCTACCGGAACTCTACATTTTTCTTTGATAGCTTGGTGAATGGGGCCACAATAGTACTAAAATTTCTTATAAATCAATGGAAGAATGATGAAAAGTTGTGGAAACTTCTCACATCAACAAAGCAGGTCAGTACAAGCTAATCTGTGATTTCCCTTACCTTTTCATCATCAACTCGTCTATCACCACCACTCATAACAAATCCTAAAAAGATCACTTCAAGTAGGTAGAAGTCACATTTCTTTAGGTTAGCATAATGCTTCTTGGCTCGAAGTTTTGAGAATACTACTTGAAGGTGCGAATGGTAAGTCTCCAAGTTAAGGCTATAGACTAGGATGTCATTAAAATATATAACAACAAATTTTCCCATCAGTTCTCTAGTACGTGGTTCATTAGTCTCATGAATATGCTTAAGGCATTTGACAAGCTGAATGGCATCACAAGCCATTCATATAATCCATGGCGGGTCTTAAATGCGATCTTCCATTCATCTCCCTCTCGCATTTAGATTTGATGCTATCTAGATTGGATATCAGTCTTGGAGAATATTCTTACTTCATTTAATTCATCAAGTACGCTATCAAGCCTTAGTATGGGATACTTGTACTTAATGGTAATATGATTGATAGCTCAGCTATCCACACATATCCTCTATGACTCATCTTTCTTTGCACTAGTAGAGCTAGTGTAGGATAGGGGCTCAATAATTCTTGGATGTACCCTCTTGTCATTAGTTCATTTACCTATCTCTGTAGTTCAATAGCTTATTTGAGATTTAACCTGCAAGTAGGCTTGTTTGGTAGTGCAGCTCTTAGCTGTAAGTCTATTGCATGTTTAATGCCTCATGTCGGGGGTAAACCTTTTAGCAATTCACTTGTGAATAGGTCAGCAAACTCATTCAACAAGGTTTTCACCTTAGCAAGTAGCAACTCTTCAGCTGATCCTCTCATCTTAGTAACCTTCTAACTAATAGATAGGTCGACTCTTCAAGGTTCATCTCTCTCTTTGGCTCGGCTCAGGTCACCACAAAAGTCTCTTCCTTTAGAACTTGACTTAGTTGAGTTTGCATGTTTTTAACTTGTTTGGCAATCATAGGGCTTAGCTTTAGCTTCCTACCTTCATGTCCTAGGGAACAGGTATTCTTTATTCCATCGTATATCACATTCTGATCAAACATCTATGGTTGTTTAAGAAGAATATGAGATACACTCATGAGTAACACATCATAGAGTACTTCATCTTGATAGTTTCCAACGCTAATTGATACAACCACATACTTATTCACTTGTAAGGCTCCCTTGTCATTAAGCCAATACAATTTATAAGGCTTCAAGTAGAGCTTGGTCGGTAACTTCAATTATCGGACCATAAATGTAGACGCTGCATTGGGGCAGTTGCCATTGCCAACAATTAATGCACACAATAACCCATTTACCTTACGACCTATGTGGAACAAATTCTCACATTGCTCATCTTCTGGTACAGGACTTACACTCATTGTTCTCCTTAACACCATGGTTGTAGGCATAAAATTACCTTCTTCACTATAAATGATTGCCTCCTCCTTAATCTATTTTGGGTGTTTGGATTCTTTGGCCTTCTCAATATCTTCATCAGTATTATTGACTTCAATGGTTGGCATCTCTTCTATGATTACCATCATTTGTCTATTCAAAAATTAAGTGGCTATGTGTCCAAACCCTTGACATTTGAAGCACTTGATCTTACTCGTTTTCTAACCAGAGCTTTGTCCCTTCTTAAACTTCCTCGACACTTCTCTTTCCTCTACTTAGGTTATTAAAGCAAGTTGGACCTTCATAACCTTACTTTGTTTTGATCACATAGGTCTACTCGAAGCAGGTTAACTATGGGTAGGTTGACTAACAAGAGTTAGGACTCTTCTAGCTTAGTGCCTCTTGATTCTTTGGGCAACTTAGATCACCTTGTTAAGTGTACCAATATCTAGTCTCTAGAATCTTCAATCTCATACTTTAATCCACTAATGAATCAAGACACAATTTGATCTTTGAGTTCGACTACTTCATAGTAGATCATTAGCATTTATAATTCCTTCACATACGATTCAACACTTGATCATCCTTAAATCAACTCTTGTAACCTCTTAAATGCATTTTGTAGATAGTAGCTTAGAACAAATGTTCTTCTTACGACTCTCTTTGTTTCATTTTAATCCCTTATCTCACTTTCTCCTTTCCTTTTGTAAATGGCTTGTCAATTCTTCTACCGTAGAGTTGCATAGCTAGTAAATTCTAGTATGGTAAGTTTGACATTAGCATTCTCAGGCGCCTCATGACACTTGAACTGCTTCTCAATCTTATCTACCCTGTTCAATTAGTTCTCAGCATCACCACTCCTAGAAAAACTAAGGATATCCATCTTTAATCTTTCCACTCTAGGAGCTCAAACATTCCCCTCCTTGGGTTCATAATACTCTTCCTCCTCATCACTTACTCCCTTATCCTCTTCTTCGATCTCATCTAATGCTAGTCTCTGTTGAGCAACTTTGTCCACTCTTCTAGCTTGTGGCAATCGAACTGGCGCGTTAGCTTGACAATATCGGACATTGGCTCTCCTGAGCAGCTCATTAACTTAGCCTTTATAGGGGTCATTTTGAATTCATTGCCTATCTTTGTTTATGGTAGTCACCAAGCTAGTCACTAATTCAATAGGCCTATCTAATCGTTCATTCACAAATTGGGGTATGGAACTCCCTTGTTAACCTTATCTATTTTAAGCACTACTCTCTTGGTTACCTAAGGTTCCTTGAACATTAGAGTTAGACATTGTTGTGTATTACAATAGATTAAAAGCTAAAACATAACTCAAAATTCTTTCCCTGAGAAATCATAACAAAACAACACTTAACACACCATTAGCTATAATAACCAACATACATGATAAACTAAGTGAACATTCATACTTTGTTTTTTTGAACAAGAAACAGGTGAAAACAAAGCACTCAATTTCTTTAATACTAATCACTTCTCAAACTCTCACAACAATGACAAACAGTTTCTAAAACACATTGCAACATTTATGAGTCACTCAGAGAACAAAGTAATAGAGACTTGCTCGAACGTAGCCTTACTCTAATACCAAGATGATACGGAGTGTCGGAAAGGGGTGATATATGGCTATCGATATCATACATCCCATGGGTAGGTTCAAACCTCAAGACGGTTCAAAAGCTAAAATGGAAGTCTAAATTTGAGTAAGAGTCCTCATGCACTGATGGTGGATATGATACACCAACGCCTCACACGAACTCAAGTTGCACTTGATATTACATATAAGTGAGGCTAGAGAGCACTTGCAACCAATCTATGCTTACAAAGGACTAGTTAAGAGTAAATAAGAACAAGTAAAGTACACTTAGCTCACAAGGGAAAGTATGCTTGAAATTCAATATTACTAATGGTTTCAGCTATTACATATTACAAGTACTTATGTAACCTAATTAAGGTAAGTCCTAGGTATATGTAAATTATAAAAGGAATCTTACTAGAAAAGGAAAGGGGATTAGGTTAAAAAGGTAAAGTCGTAAACAGATAAAGAGGATATTTGGTTACAAAAAGGACAATATGAATATAAAAAAATGAGAAGCATGTCTATTGTCCATTATGTAGTCTAGATGATACTGTATGTTAAGTAGAGTTGAGTTTAAATAGAGCGAGTCAGGTCAACTATATGGTAGTTCGACAACTTGGCTATTTAAGGCTTCAAAAGGGTTGGTTCAATAGCTAGCCATTCTTCGGATTGGCCATGGTTGGTCAACTCGGAAGTAAGGTAGGTTGACTATGAAGATGTATCAATTCGGTAGTAGGCGGGTTCAATACTTAGCCTTAGATTAGTATATCATAAAGAGGTTAGCTCAATAATAGGTCGAGTACCTTGGAGTTTTCTTCAATGAGATCGAGAGCAGAGTACCTCGGTAGGTTAGGGTAGAGGATACATTGTTCTTCAAAGTTCAGCTCCCCTTAGATTGCTCAGTAAACTATATGGGTAAGTCCTCGAACTCAAGAATGAGTGGTTAGTTAGTGATCCCTATCACCTAATTTTCTTTATTTCTTCATTTCAAGACCTAAATTTTTTGTTTCTCATTTTTAAAAACCTAGATCCTAAAATGGAAAAGAAAAATTAAAACATTGATCTTGAAAATAAGAAATTAGAAAAAAATTAGATTCTTCTAGTGCATTTTCCATATATATATATGTATATATAATTTCATACAAGTACATATCAAATAGGAGTAATAGAAGAAGTTACACAAGGGAAATTGAATTCAGTGAAATAAAGAATCAACACTTAGACAAAATCTACAATTGGCATAATATGAAGAAAATAAATCTATCGGTTTATTCATATAAACTGCAAGTGTTGATAGCAAAAAAACTTAGCCTAGGCCTTGATGCCCAAAATAAGCTAGAAGGTCGAACAAGACAACCTAAGCCTAAGGCATAAAGGGAAGTGCTTCAGACGACTAGAAGGTATTGGACCCCCAAGCACTCTAGCAAAATGACCCATATTCGATAGGGGCCTTAGAGTCGTAATAAAATAATGGGATGACTAGAAGGTTCTTGGTCCTTAAGCACCTTACTCCTATCGACGTCCCATTCCCCATGGGACCTAGGAGTGGTATACATTTAATGTGATGGGGTAAACTATGAGCAAGACTTAAGCATTATCACCATTAGGCCATTACGTCAATACCAATACCCTACATGATGAGACTTGCTAGGCCTTAGCTTAATTACTCAAGTTAAACCTACTTAAGTATCTTATAATTATGATTAAGGCCTATCTAAGCATTTGAGGTGACTTCTTTTGGAGGGTTGAAAGGTGATATATATATATATACACACTTTACCACACTTATTGGGTTTTTCTTGTCAATCAAAGACTTACTTAAGCATCAACTTTCCTCTAGCCTATTCTGACACCTTTACTCTTTTGTAAGTGTAAAGAAGCCCAATATGAGTTAGATGAAAAATCACCTCCAACAGTAAGGAAATTAGGGCTTTAGAGATTTTTATAAAGAATTTTGAACAAGTTAAAATTTTAGTGGTTTAATAAATGAATAAGGTAATGGAGACAAATGAATAAAGTTAGTTATTGCATGAAACCTAAAGTTAAGATCTACCTTCACCATAAAAATGGTTGATTGAAAGAAGATCGTGATGAAAGAGTAGAGGAAGAGTATAGAATCTTTAGTTAAAGCTAGGAAATGGTTAATTGAACCTAGTATAATAATTTTTTAGGTTAATCATTCTTTGTGAAAGGTTAAGCTTTTACCTTACTATATTCTTTTCTCTTTTCCTTCCTTATCTGAAATTTCATCAAATCCCTAATTTTGTTTATTCACAAATACCTTGATTATTTATTAACCTCCATTTTAGATTCTTCACGATTCTTGATAAAGTTTCTAAAGCTTAATTTCCACATAATTTACATCTCTAATTGTTTTGATTATCATGCTTAATAATTTGTTATTTTTGTATTGTATTACAATCTAATTAATTATTTCGTTATTTGAAGCCATCTTTAAACATATCAAGGTCCAAATTTGTTTTGACTAATAAATAAACATTTTGATCATTCTCATTATATTTATCATATATTTGGTCTACACTTAAGACTTTGATTCTTTAAATTCATTCTTTTGATGTAATTTGCTTTGTTACTCCTATTTGAAAATTGTTTACTAATGGTCATGAGATAAGATACATGATTTAAGAATATATAAGATGAAAAGTGAGGAAACACTTATTAGATTGTCCTAATCTTTTCATATTTTTCATTTCAAGACATATATTTTTTCTTTTCATTTAGGTTTTCTTGAAAGAGCCAAAATAGGATACCACATTAGCATATGTCAATAATGTGGGCAATAGAGAGTAACAGAGATTATATTTTGAACCACTTTTTAAATTTTGGTCCCAAAATGAAAAATTAGAAAAAAAAAAAAGATATAGGTCTTGAAACGAAAAAGAAAGGAGAACTTAGGTTCTTATAGTACATTCTTGCCCTCTTTTAGATTATGGTTCGAGAAATTATGGTTGATATTATGAAACTTATGCGCATATTGTTATAATTAAGTAATTTTACTTTTAGTGTATAAAATTGATTGTTCATAATGATTGTTGATTAATGAAGCATAAAAGTTTATTAGTTGTTGTTGATTATAGAATCTAAATATATAGAGCCTTATGTGTCCTTGCCTTATGGGTAAGAGTATGTGGCAAATTGATATGTTTGAATAGTATTTCAGTTTGGTAAGTCAAAGCAATGGAAAAATCATATAGTTATTTAGAATATATAAATGTATATTCTTGATTAGCTCTTCACCAAGTAGCTTGTTTAATCTTTTGTAGGGCAATTTTAGTAGGATTTCTTGATTAGTCTCAAGTTAGCCAATGTTCAGAATGATCCCATGAGAGGAAAAGTTTCTTATTTATAAATTTTGGAGATTGATCTCAACCATTGGATTCCTTTGAGATAGATGGTTAAGATCTAGTATTGCTAACAAGCATTAGATTGTCTTGGATGATCTAATGGCTAAGATTCACTCCTTTTTTTATGGATTATGAGCTTTGTAGAGGGCCAAATTTAATATTAGGCTTCAAGCTTATTGGTTAAATGGATTTGACTCTTTGAGCTAAGGTAATAGGGCCTAAAGAGCTAAGCCCATAAATTACCGGGATGATTGAGGAAAATGGCATAATACGCTTAAAGTAAGGCCCGTTGGATCGATCCATATGATCCAATCTTACTTGGTTTTGGTCATACTAAAATAATAAATAAAGTCTTTATTTAGGCCTAAACCCATAAAATTAGCCCACTTAAGATCCATTAATAAAGGGCTTTAATCTTAACCATCGATCACCATAATGATCTAATGGATGTGATCAACCATCATTTCCTACAAATACCCGAATCACATCCTCATTTGGAAAGGAGAAAACCGTCATTAACACCATTATTTGCTAAAGTTTTGTCTTAAAGATCAAACACTTAAGCATCTCAAGAACTCTATCCTATTATTTATCAATTGTGGAGTTTGATGCCATTGTGCTCTTCCACCTATCACCATACATATTAGAGCCTTACTAAGATCGCCTATTGATAACTCTTATTTTAAACATATTTCACATGATGATTTTATAGTATTTCTCTTACATCTTTGGTTTTCTTCAAAGAAATTGATACTTAATTGAGTAAAATTTTGATTTTAAGGTTTAAATGCATTCTTGGATTAAAAACGAAGAAAAGGAATCAAGTTTCACTCAATTTGGAGTTCAAATGAATGAGTTATAAAGTTTTGAAGTTATACAGTCTGGGACACAATTGTATCCCCAGGCTGTGTCCATCCAGGAAAATTTGCCAAGGTTAGAAAGTTACATGACTTGGGGACACGACTGTATCCCAGGCTGTGTCTGGTGACGGAAAAGATACTTTACAATACATTATAAAATGACATACAAGGGTTTCGTACAGAACATTAGACATTAAAAAAAAAAAAAGAGACTTGAAGAGAAGGAGGAGAAAAGGGCGAAAGCAACACCCAACTTCAAGATTGAAGAGATTTATCATCAACAAAAGGGGTTTTTCATGTTTTATTTATTGGTTTTGTTGGAATTCGTTTTTAGTTTCATTATGATAGCTTAAGATTCGTGTATTTAGAATTATAGAACTTAAGGTTTCATGTGACTATTAGATTCGTTGATAATTTTTAATAAAGTCTCTATTTTTTCTTGATTCAATTATATTATTTAATTATTAATTGATATTTCTAGAGTATCAATTTATGATATTATGCATGATGATTGAGAAATCACATGTGTAATGAGATCTTAACATAATTGGAGAGAATTACATATGTACTTAGAGATAAGATACATGTTTCTTCTGGAAAGTTGTTCGTTTGTGTGGGAATTCATTATACATTAATGCGATTCTAAATTATATTACTAAGTGAAGAGATTCCGGTAAATAATTTAAGATTAGGGTTAATATGCTTGAGAAAGGTATTAACTTTAATTGTGAATCCCTCTGGTCAAGAATAATAGAGATTTAATTGGATACATTTTAAGCGGTCACATGTTAAACACTAGGGGAAATAATTCCTAAATACATTATTACCTTCTTGAAGTCGTTCTTAGTTTTAACGCTTTCTAAATTGTTTAATCAAGTCTCATAATTAGGTTAGTTTGTTAATTTTAATATTTTTAATTCATTCAACTCATTACAATTTTCCGGTTAGATAATAGAGCTAAGGTTAATATTAGTACTCAAAGTCTCTGAAGGATCGACTCAAACTCACATCCACTATATTAAAATTGATAGGTGCACTTGCCTGATATCAAGTTTTTGGCGCCGTTACCGGGGACTTTCGATATTAAGAGCATTAGTTGCTTTATTACTTTGACCATTTTTTTTTTCTGTTTTCATTGTTTATTTTTATTACCTAGAGCTGCAATTGATTTTATATTTCTTACCCTTGTAGTGCATGACCCGAAGCAACCTGGAAGATTTGGCAGAACTTGATCCTGAAATTGAGAGAACTATCCTTCAAAATTTGAGATTGCGACCTAGACAAACTATGGCTACCATAGAAGATGAGTCAATCGTTGAGATTAAGGAAGAAGGTCAAGAGGCCAACATTCAATTCATTAATCAATAAGATCCACCGCACATGGCTAACAACGGTAATGAAGCAAATCGGACTATGTTCGACTATTTAAGGCCTACACTTGTTGGAGCTGACTCTAGTATCACAAGGTCAATCGTCGTAGCTAATAACTTCCAAATTGCACCTAACATCATACAAATGGTGCAACAATATGTTCAATTTGACGTTCTCTAAGATGAAGATCCTAATGCCCACATCTCTAGCTTTTTAGAGATTTGTGATACATTTAAAATCAACAGAGTCATGAATGATGCCATCTGACTGTGGCTATTTCCTTTTTCCTTGAGGGGTAGAGCAAAATAGTGGTTGAACTCTCTATCACGAAATTCAATCACAACTTGGAATGAATTGGTAGAGAAATTTTTGAAGAAGTATTTCCTACCTGCGAAGACCGTTAAACTTTGAAACGACATTTCTTGTTTTGACCAATTGGAAGCGAAGATCCTATATGGCACTTGGGAGCGGTTCAAGGACTTGCTCAGGAGGTGCCCACATCATGGTCTCCTACTATGGATGCAGATTCAGACCTTCTATAATGGTCTCAATTTATCTACGAGACAGATGATTGATGCATCCACAGGAGGTACTTTGAACACAAAGACACCTGAGCAAGTACAAAACCTAATTAAAGGAATAGCGATGAACAATTATCAGTGGGAAAGCATTAGAGCTAAGCAAAAGGTTATGGGAATTTATGATGTGGACTTGACCATTGCTCTGGCAGCCAAGGTGGACCTTTTGAGTAAGAAGATAGATGCACTCTCTGTTGGCCCTCAACAAGTACAATCGGATGTAAGTGACTTTGATATGTAGGGTTATGGAGCACAAGAACAACTGAAACAGGTAGATTATCTAGGAAATCTACCCAAGCAACAAAATAACCCCTACAGCAACACTTACAATCCCAGATGGAGGAATCACCCTAATTTCTCATAGGGAAATCAAAACCAAGGCCAGCAGAAGACCAACTTTGGCCTACCTGGATTTCAAAGACCATTCCTACCTCCTCTTCCTCAAGAAAAGAAGTCTAGTATGGAAGAACTTCTCACAAAATATATTCAAGGCAATGAGGCTCGCTTATCCAATATTGAATCATCGTTGAGGAATCAAGAGGCTTCCAATTGCAACCTTGAGAACCAAATTGGTCAACTTGCACAGCTAATCTCTAAAAGACCATAGGGAACACAATCGGGAAATACAGAAACCAATCCAAAGGAACATGTTAAGGCAGTGACACTTAGAAGTGGGAAGGAGTTGCATGTTGAAAGGAAGGTTAGCGAGGAGACTAGTAAGAGCAAGGAGGGGATGAAAGCAACAGAAGACGTAGAGTCATCTAAGGTGAAGGAATATCAACCACCTATCCCATATCCCCAAAAAATCAAGCAAGATCGCAATGACCAACAATTCAGTAAGTTCCTTGACCTCTTTAAACAACTGCATATTAACTTACCTCTTGTTGATGCCTTGTCACAGATGCCGAAGTACGCTAAGTTCTTGAAAGATTTGTTATCCAATAAGAGGAAGCTTGAGGAGCTTTCTACAGTCATCTTAGGTGAAGAGTGTTTAACGATTGTGTAAAACAAGTTGCCTAAGAAGCTAAAAGACCTAGGAAGTTTTATAATTCCTTGTCATATTGGTAACTTGTTAATTGACAAAGCTTTAGCTGATTTGGGTGCTAGCATCAATTTAATGCCTTATAAATTTTTCAAGAAACTAGGATTAAGGGAACCTAAACCCATACAAATGAGCTTGTAATTAGTTGATAGATCTGTGACGTATCTTAGAGGCATTATTGAGGATGTATTAGTCCAAGTAGGTAAATTTATTTTTCCAGTTGACTTTGTGATATTGGATATAGATGAAGATTTTGAGTTTCCCCTTATCCTAGGTAGACCATTCTTAGCTATCACTAGGGCTATCATTGATGTTAGTGATGGCAAGCTCATTCTTTGAGTAGGAGATCAAGAGATCATGTTTAAAATTTTGGAGGCTATGGAAAAGTTTGTAGATCAGGATGATACTTGCTACCTTTTGGATGTTATTGACACTTTTGTTTCAAGTTATATGCAGGAAGTTCTTTTTAAGGATCTATTGGAGAGTTGCTTGCAATTAGGCATAGAAGAAACTTCGTAAGATCCTATCAAATCCGAGGTGGTATCCCAACTGGAGGCAAATAAACCTACCTCTATTGAGAAAGGGTTTGAAGAGTCTGAAAAGAGGAAGGAAGCACAGTTAAAACCTTCGATTGAGGAGCCACCAGTATTGGAGTTAAAGTAATTACCTGACTACTTGGAATATGCCTTCTTAGAGAAGGACTCCAAATTACCGATAATTATAGCATCCAATTTAGAAGAAGAATAGAGAGAAAGGTTGCTGAAAGTACTCAAGGAGCATAAGAGGACCATTGCTTGGAAAATATTTGATATTCGAGGTATAAATCCCTCCTTTTGTACTCATAAGATTTTAATGGAAGAAGACCACAAGCCGATTGTACAGCCTTAGAGACGCTTGAATCCAAACATGAAAGAGGTAGTCAAAAAGGAAGTTATCAAACTCCTTGATGCAGGTATGATATATCATATCTCTGATAGCTCATGGGTGAGTCTAGTGCAAGTAGTTAAAAAAAAAAGTAGGATGACAGTAGTTCCTAATGAAAAGAATGAATTGATCCCAATGAGAACTGTAATAGGTTAGCATGTATATATCGATTATCAAAAGTTAAATGATGCTATACGTAAGGACCATTTCCCCTTACCTTTTGTTGATCAAATGATAGAATGATTAGCTGGACATATGTTTTATTTTTTTCTAGATGGCTTATTTGGCTATTTTCAGATACCTATTGCACCAGAAGATCAAGAGAAGACAACTTTCACTTGTCCTTATGGCACCTTTGCTTACCGTAGAATGCCTTTTGGTCTTTGCAATGCACTTGCTACATTCCAGTGATGCATGTTAGTAATTTTTTATGATTTGATTGAGGACATAATGGAGGTATTTATGGATGATTTTTCAGTTTTTAGCAACTCATTTGACCACTGTTTGAATAATTTGGATAGGGTACTTACCAGGTGTGAAGAGACCAATCTTGTACTCAACTGGGAGAAGTGCCGCTTCATGGTACAAGAGGGTATTGTACTGGGCCATAAGATCTCATATCGAGGAATTGAGGTTGATATTGCCAAAGTGGACGTGATTACAAGGCTCCCATCTCCAACTTCGGTTAAGGCCATAAGAAGCTTTTTAGGGCATGCAGGTTTTTATAGGCGATTTATTAAGGACTTCTCAAAAATTGCCTACCCTTTGACTAAGTTATTAGAGAAGGATGTACCTTATGTTTTCTCTCAGGAGTGTTTGAAAGCTTTCAATATCCTTAAAGAGAAACTTACCAATGCTCCAATCATGCTAGTACTTGATTGGGCACTTCCCTTTGAACTTATGTGTGATGCAAGTGATCACATAGTCGAGGTAGTGCTGGGGCAAAGACGGGACAAGCACTTTCAACTAATTCACTATGTTAGCAAAACTCTTACCAATACTTAGGAGAACTACACTACTATAGAAAAAGAGTTGCTAGCAATTGTTTTTGCCTTTGATAAGTTTCGCTCTTATTTGCTTTTATCTAAAGTGATTGTTTATACTGATCATTCTGCCCTTAAGTACTTGTTAGCAAAACCAGATGCAAAGCCAAGACTGATTAGGTGGATCTTGTTGCTACAAGAGTTTGATGTAGAGATCAAAGATAAAAAAGGTGCTGAAAATTTAGCAGCAGATCACCTATCTCGATTGGAGAATCTAAACTTGGAAATGTTCGACGAGAATGGGATTAAAGATGAATTCCCTAAGGAACGACTCTATGCCATCGCCTAGGTAAGTGATATGGAAATTCCTTGGTTCGCGGATATCGCCAATTTTTTAGCCGCTAGGATTATATTAAAAGGAATTCCACACAGCAAAAGAAGAAATTTTTTTCTGATGTGAAACATTATTTTTGGGATGATCCTTACCTGTTTAAAGTATGTACAGATTATGTTATTCGAAGGTGTATACCACACCTTGAAGGATGGAGAATTTTGAGCCACTGTCATTCGGGGCCTACAGGTGGGCATCATAATGCCAATAAGACAACTTATAAGGTCTTAGAGGCTGAATTTTATTAGCCTACCTTATTCAAAGATGCCCAGAAATACGTTGAGATTTGTGATTGTTGTCAACGAGTGGGGAATATATCTCGTAGGGATGAAATGCCACAAAACCCCATCATTGAGGTCGAGGTATTCGATGTGTGGGGGATCGATTTCATGGGTACTTTCCTAAACTCTAATGGAAATAAATATATCCTAGTAGCTATTAACTACGTCTCTAAGTGAGTAAAAGCTAAAGCCCTACCTACTAATAATGTTAGGGTAGTAAAAAAATTCTTGAAAGGCCTATTTTCTCGATTTGGCACCCCTAGGACAATTATAAGTGATAGGGGAACACACTTTTGTAATGCCTAACTTGACCAAGTGTTGAAACGTTATGGCGTTACACATAGAATAGCCACCTTGTACCACCTCCAAAGTAGTGGCCAAGTGGAAGTTGCTAATCGTGATCTTAAGTGAATTCTTGAAAAAACCGTAGAATATCATAGGAGAGATTGGTCAGAAAAGTTGGATGATGCTCTATGGGCACATAGAATCGCTTATAAAACCCCATTAGGGACCACACCCTACTGATTTGTATATAGGAAGGCTTGTCATTTACTGATAGAGATTAAACATAGGGCTTATTGGGCAATTAAGAGTGCTAATGTTGATTTTGAGCGTGTAGGTTCTCACAGGAAACTTCAATTGAATGAGCTAGAGGAATGGCGAGCAAAAGCATATGAGAACTCCAAATTATACAAAGAAAGGGCCAAAAAGTACCACGATCAGCAAATCAAACAAGGTCGACAATTTAAAGAAGGCGATCATGTCCTCTTGTATAATTCTCGCCTTTGCTTATTCCCAGGTAAGTTGAAATCTAGGTGGTCTAGACCATTTACAATTATATAAGTTTTCTCATATGGGACTGTTGAAGTTACACACCTAGAGAAATGCACATTTAAGGTAAATGGGCAATGATTGAAATTATACTTGAGTGGAAACTTGGAGCATGTTGGACGAGAGGAGTTTTATCTCCACCCGACAGAACAATCATGAGCTACAATCGTATCCCGTCGAGCTATCGACATTAACTATAACGCTTCTTGGGAGGCAACCCATGTTTAACTTTACTCACACTTTAGTTCTTTTAGTTTATTCCATTTTAATTTTCTTTTATCTAGCTTTGCTTTGCTTCTTTTATTTGTTTCAATTTTAGTCATAATCTTTTCTTTTTAGTTTCATTTTTTTCTCTTTAGTTTACTTTGTCTTATTTTTCTAGTTTAAGTACTTTTATTTCTTTAAGTTTCTTTTATTTTTAAATTCATGAATTTTGGCTCTAAAAAAAAAAAAACAGAACAGAAAGTTACACGAGCATGGTATACGATCGTGTCCCAGCTCGTATCTATCCAAGCCCCTTCAATGACCTGTCTCTACAAAAAGTTACACGGGCATGGGATACGGTTGTGTCCCAGCCCGTACGCGCCCAGCCATATGCCGTCCAAATAGAAAGTTACACTAGCGTGGGATACGGTTGTGTCCCAGCCTGTATGCGCCCAGCCATATGCCATCCAAACAGAAAGTTACATAGGCGTGGGACACGATTGTGTCTTAGCCCGTGTGTGCCTACTACATCCTCCGAACACAAAAAGTTACACGGGTGTGGGACACAGTTGTGTCCCAACTCGTGTTCGCCTAAGTAAGGCACTGCAAACATAAAGTTACACGGGCGTGGGATACGGTTGTGTCCCAGCCCGTATCTACCCAACACCCACACGATTCAGCACACGCCCTGCACAATTTATTAAAATAAACACACACCCTCTCAAACACTTACAAACATCAACACATATTCATTTCACATTTCATCTTCTCTCCATCTTCTCCTCACGTTCCTGATCCAAGTAAGTTCTCCGAATTTTTTTTTTCTTCTGTCCTCTCTTGTTTATGCTTTATTTTCCTCATTGTTTAGGCATGTTTAGTTACCCGACATTTAGGTCTTTTGAGAATTGGTACATGCATTTTGTCTGAAAATTTACTTCGTTTTTATTCTTTCATAATAGACATACACAATTTCCTTGTGTTGCTAGATTTCAATGCCTTTATGATGCCTCTTCTGGTTAGATATTCCTATATGATCTCTCAAATCCAAATTTTTTTGCTAATTTGATAATCATTATTTAATTACGCCGGTTAGGGTTAGCATTATGAGAGTGATTTTGGGTCATTTAGTGTCTTTGATGTGTTGGGACGTTTTCTTTCTAAGCTGATTGTAATGTCATGCGTCTAATGTATACTTAGTTGGATGAATTTGCTAACCATTTCTTTCACACCAACTACTTTTGTGGATGCGCTCTACATGTTTGTTTAAATGTCCCAATGAAAATTCTTTCAATATTCTTCACTGATAATCCTTTATAACTCTGTCTTTGTTTGAACTAAGTGTGGCAAGGATGTACGTTTTTGATTTGGTTTGGTGTTTCTTCTCAAGTAGTCAATGGCAAATCACACAAAGCTTACCGTTTGAAGAAAATCCAAATATGCAGCATCATCTTCAACACAAGAAGGTGCTGTTGTTGAACCATTAGCTACTCTCCCTCCGATAGAGCACCCAATGCTTCAATTCAAAGAAGAATACTAGTCGCAACACTATAACTTACTTAAGAACAAGCCCTTTAGTGACACCCTTCGTTTGGATTGGGATGTTTTCGCTCAATTGGAGCTTACAACGGAAATAAAGGAACTATTAGAAGGAATCATTTGGGAGCGGTTTTTATCTCTTGAAGCTCTAGTTTATAAGGAGTTGACATTGGAGTTTTTATGCACATATAAACTCGATAAAGAGAGTGCTAGTGGCATAGGCCCCAAATGCAAACTCCATTTCACTTTGAGTGGCCACCCTTTCCACATGACAATAGCTCAATTGGGAAAATATATCGGTCTTTATGAGGATAGATATACACGGAAAGAAGAGTTCCAACGTTTAACATGTCGTTTTCTACGTGGAGTAACACCAGGGACGTTTTGGAAGGAAATTACTATTAGTGATAGGTATGACCCAGCAAAGAGTAAGGCTTCTCAATTGGTCAAACCTGAATATCATATTCTTCATTGGCTCTTTGCACATACATTGATTGGTCGAGGCCTCAGCACCAGTGTGGTTTCCAACAAGGATTGCCTCTATTTGTATAGTGTTATTCATAAACATCCAATCAATCTAGCTATTGAGCTAGCTGAACTTTTCAGCCACCATTACACGGAAGAAAGGACATATTTGTTATGGCCGCTACATCACCTTACTAGTGCAGGCCATACGGACAAAGGTTGTCGTTAGGCCCTTGCTTACCTTAGTCACTCAAGTTACTCCTATGCGACTTAATTCATTTCGACTCATGAACCTTTTACCAACGAGACGTCAAGGTCGACACTCACGCAGCACATCTCGAAGCCAAATGTCTTCAGCAAGCTTTAAAGACAAATTTGATATGTTGATGACTAAAGGTTCGTTATATCCAAGAAAGTGTGGATAAACTTCATATCCACTAAGACAAATTGGAAAAATTTCTCAAGATGAAAGAGTCGGATACAAATGATGAGGATAATGAGAGTGAAGAAGAGGATGATGAGGGTGGTGAGGAAGAGGCAGCTAAGGGTAGTGAAGAGGATGTTGAGGGCAATGAAGAAGACGATGATGAAACTATGGCGGAGGCACCATCTGATGAGGATGATGGAGAGACGGATTCTGATCCCTCTTCTTAGTTCATATTTATATATATTTTTTGTTTTTAGTTGGCCAAGGCATGTGCAATCAGACATGTAATGACGATGGCTTCCTTGTTATGAACTTCTTCACCTTATTTTTGACTGGCAGAGAAGTATTAGTTTCTTTTTCAATACATGTATTTTCTTTTTCCCTATGATAATTTTTCTTGTTTCACATCTTGTTGCTATGCTTTCTTAGTCTTACATTGAAGACACTGTACGTTATTAAGTTTGGGGAAGGGATATATATGAATTTATTACTGTTTAAGAGACCAATTATTCACATTTGACCCAATTAATTTTTAAGTAACTTGCAATAGGTGATTAACAAGTGTTGAGCCAAATTAACTGTATCATCTTGATCATTATTGATCTTATTATACTTTACTAGAATTGATTAGTCAAATCTGTGGAGGACAAAGTTACAAGTTATTTAGCTTAGGACTTTAAGACTTGAGATTGGAATAACATCACTAGTTGAGAGTTAGTCATGGTTATTTTTAAATTTACTTTTATGTATACCTTTTTCCTAGAAATTTTTAAAGTCCTATAATTTTTAGCAAAAAAACAAATGAAATTCTTCTTTTGAGAAACCCTTGAAAAATCACAATGATTGGAGGTCAAAAGTAATAACAAGTGTATGAACAGAAAAAATTGGTAAGGATTCGTCTTGGTCCATCAGAAGAGTGAGATTGAGTCCTAATGCCAATACTAATGAAAAAAATTGGTATGGATCAACCTTGGTCGGTCAGAAGAGCAAGGTTCTTTCCCGCTATCAATATAAGGAATAAGTTGGTATGGATCGGTCTTAGTCCGTTAGAAGAGCAAGATTCTTTCCCTCTACCAACACAATTGTGCTTAAATAAAGTAAATTTAAAAGACCTCCCAACAAAAGCATGAACTAAGGGGATGATTAGAGGATGAGTGAATGTAAAATGTGTTTATTTTGGATTATGGCGCTTGGTGAGATTGAAGAGAGAATTGTATATATTTTAGTCAAATGGACAAAATTTTTATGACTCTTTCCTAGTTAGTGAGATGTTAAATCCAATTTTTAGTTTAAGAATCCTTGGTTAAATGACTTAAGTAAACTTCGACTTTCATAAATTAACTAATGAACTCTAGTATTAAGTATTGTTGGAGCATTTGAATATGGTTAGGTGAAATTATGACATTGTTAAGGGTGAAATTGATTGATTTTATTATTGCAAGTTAATTGAAAGTAATTTTCTTACCTTTCTTCGAGTTAAGTATATTTGTTCACCGGTTTCCTAAATAGTGATAAATTTTGTTTAGCGTTTCTTGTCTAAAAATTTTTGTTTTGATTTATTTGCTTAAGGACAAGCAAATGCTCAGGTGTGGGGAAGTTTGATAACTCTTATTTTAAACATATTTCACACGATGATTTTATAGTATTTCCCTTACATCTTTGGTTTTCTTCAAAGAAATTGATACTTAATTGAGTAAAATTTTGATTTCAAGGTTTAAATGCATTCTTGGATTAAAAACGAAGAAAAGGAATCAAGTTTCACTCAATTTGGAGTTCAAATGAATGAGTTATAAAGTTTTGAAGTTACACAGTCTGGGACACAACTGTGTCCTTAGGCTGTGTCCATCCAAGAAAATTTGCCAAGGTCAGAAAGTTACACGACCTGGGGACACAACTATATCCCAGGCTGTGTCTGGTGACAAAAAAGATACTTTACAATACATTATAAAATGACATACTAGGGTTTTGCACAGAACATTGGACATTAAAAAAAAAAAGAGACTTGAAGAGAAGGAGGAGAAAAAGGCGAAAGCAACACCCAACTTCAAGATTGAAGAGATTTATCATCAACAAAAGAGGTTTTTCATGTTTTATTTATTGGTTTTGTTGGAATTCGTTTTTAGTTTCATTATGATAGCTTAAGATTCATGTATTTAGGATTATTGAACCTAGGGTTTCATGTGACTATTAGATTCGTTGATAATTTTCAATAAAGTCTCTATCTTTTCTTGATTCAATTATGTTATTTAATTGTTAATTGATATTTCTAGAGTATCAATCTATGATATTATGCATGATGATTGAGAAATCACATGTGTAATGAGATCTTGACATAATTGGAGAGAATTACATGTGTACTTAGAGATAAGATACATGTTTCTTCCGGAAAGTTGTTCGTTTATGTAGGAATTCATTATACATTAATGCGATTCTAAATTATATTATTAAGTGAAGAGATTCCGGTAAATAATTTAAGATTAGGGTTAATATGCTTGAGAAAGGTATTAACTTTAATTGTGAATCCCTTCGGTCAAGAATAATAGAGATTTAATTGGATACATTTTAAGCGGTCACATGTTAAACACTAGGGGAAATAATTCCTAAATAAGTTATTACCTTCTTGAAGTCGTTTTTAGTTTTATTGCTTTCTAAATTGCTTGGTCAAGTCTCATAATTAGGTTAGTTTGTTAATTTTAATATTTTTAATTCATTCAACTTATCACAATTTTCCGGTTAGATAATAAAGCTAAGGTTAATATTAGTACTCGAAGTCTCTGAGGGATCGACTCGGACTCACATCTACTATATTAAAATCGATAGGTGCACTTACCTGATATCACCTACTCCTCCACCCTACACTTCTCTCCTGATCATCCCGCATGAGTCATTCAAGTTATTTCTCTAATCATGTGTAGCGTGACTTCATACGCGGCACGCACGTAACAGTTGCTCATACCTATATGCCCATAAGCTTCAACCTTGAGCTTTGGATAGACCTAATAACTTATAATAAAAGAATATAAGCCCATCAATAAAAAAAAAAAAACAAGCCTATAGACATATTTCCATTTAAATAGCTCCTTTTGAGGTTGAATAAAGTTCAAACAAGCTCAAAATACTTCTTTCAAGGTTACTTTTCGTATGTAAGCTAACCTAATGAGCTACCAAATCGTATCTCCCAAAAATATTGCTGATTGATCTTGATTTCTTAAGGCCTATTATTAGCTTATTAAACCAAACCAAGGCATGAAATTAGGCTACAAGCTCAATTACCAAAATGATCCTCCATAGATTATAATGATTATTGATTAATAAAAACATAGCTTTTTATAGAGCTTTGTAACCATTTCATTGAGTTATTAAAATCTCCCATGATAAATGTTATAAAAAAATAATAAATATTTCATCTTACCTTTCTCTTCAATATTTCTCTAATCCTCATGTCTACTTGTATAATTAGTTTACAATTATATATCCTCTTACTAAACGAATTTAATGAAATTTAGGATATTTACTAATAAAGGTATGTAGGTTTTTGGATGCATCAATTCTGTCTCTAGTTATAAACACAATAGTTTTGGTTCTTACCCCTAAAAGGTTTAGGGCAACGATTTCCCTTGTATTAATTTTTTCTTTTTAGGTTTTCTTCATTTGTCTTAAGTAGCTGCTGTGTCTAAATTTTAAATCTTAAGGGTCTAGCTTTTAAGGTCAATTCTCACTTAAGATGAGCCTATGGACTCTTTACTTATTAAGAAAACTTAAAGTTTTTTTTTTTTTCATTTATTGTAAAAGGAGGGGATCTAGCCCTAAATGTTTTTTTTTTCAATTTACTTCATTAAAATGCTATGAGCAAGAAGTAAGAATAAGGTGGTATGTAAGGTAGTGGAGGCACATTGCTAATGGCAATAGTTATCGCATATAGGGGTTTGAAGGTGGTCATGGTAAGTACTATGTTATGAGAATGTGGTAATAGAGGTATCATGCCTCTAGCCTAAATGAAATGAGAATTTGCCACCTATGCTTATTAGCTAGCAAAGATAATTAAGGCTCTAAGGCTTCTCTTTCTTGCTTTATTCGAAATAGTATGGTACACAAATCAAATATTATTAATAATAAGTCTACAAATTGGTGAATTATGATGTAATAATTACTTTCATAAACACAAATGATGCACAACAAACATATAACTTATCTATATTATTAAAGCAGTTGGGTCACCTTTTGATGTCTTTGGTATCTTATATTTTCAAATTTATAATGCTATCCTTGAAAGTTATATTTATTATCGTAAATTCCATACTAAGTTGATATCTATATTTTTTAACGAAGAATATATCTGTAATTTAAGAAAAATTAAAACAAATATGGTAACATAATTATGTTACCAATAAAAGAAAATTTATCATTATGAGAATTTAAAAATTAATTATGCCTTAATATGGAATGTGTCATATTTAGTATCTTTACCCAATAATTTGGCAACAATATAAATGTCTTGCACTAATTGCCTACTTCTCTGTTATACTTGAAAATAAGGGGGCATTTTATAAAAGTGAATGTATTGTTTATATAAAAATTATGTATCTTATTCTTTAATATTAAAGAGAATAGACTAAGTTTTGGCATTTTTAGTGTATTTCATTCATATCCAATTATACTAATCCTTTTATTATGCTACCTAACCCTCCTCAGAATGCAATTTCATATATAATATAGAATCAAATCTAAAGGATTGGAACAAGTGAGAAATGAGTAACCATAAGCTTTGCTTAAGCACTTGACATGTAGTTACCTCAAGACACACACACACACACACACACACACACACACACACACATATATACATGTATTAACTAATAAAGCTATTGGGCTTTTGTTACTAACTTTTGGTGTTTAAGTAAATTAATGAGATTTTATTTTTTATTATACCAAATTAACCCAAAAGCATTTATATAATCATAAGAAGCTTCCATTTGTAATAGCAGTTATCAATTTATCAAAACATTAACTTGTCATTGTCTATCTTTCACTCACCAACTCTCTTTCATTTCTTTCCTCGCTTATTAGTTCTCTACATTCTATTGATTATGTGCTTAGAAACTTTATCAAGTACCGTAATTTACTACACATTTCTCTAAAATTGAACATTAATCAACCATCTAATGTGCCCACTTGCTACACATTTCAAATAGGCAGTTATTGATCTAAACTTGGTAACATTTAGCCTTCCTTCAAGTATAGTATGGTCATAGTTTTATCCATTCAAACCTATAATTCTTTCCTATTTTTTTGAAACGAATTTTAATTATATTTTTTCTTGGTTGAGTCCTTTAATTTCAATCAAAGTAGAACTTTTAGACAAAATCTTATATAATCCTAATTCAATAGTTATATTTTCACTCAAGATCAATTAGATTAGTCTATTTTTTGATTAAGTATACACATCGCGGGTGCATGATTTTGCTAGTATAAATCTAATGCTACAATACAATGTAGACAATATGTGTAGGCCCTTAAAGTTGTCGTGAGGGCAACCGTACCTAGATTTAGGGTCTTCGAAGAAAACTTATTTGATTAAATCTAAACTTTATGATGAAGCTAGAAAAGTTAGTTAAACTGACCTAGTAAAGTTAGATTTTTAAAAATAATATCTTAAGAATCCAATTTTAACCTTAGAAGTACAATTATTCGATATAATGTAAAGCTTGTCAAAACCTTAAAATCGAGCCTAAAATGCAATTAGGACTTAGAAATAGGTTTTTAAGCTATAAAAAGGAATAATATAGCATAATATACTATATGAATATATATGTGCTTTTATGAAATATATACCAGGTATATATAATAAATATACTGTAAATTAACTCGAAATTATATAATTATATATAATAAGTGATAAATTCACAAAAATAAATAGAAAATATATCTGAAAAATAAAAGACATGCTAGAGATATGATTATATGTATGTAATTACACATTATGTGTACCATACATACAAGATATATATACTAAATATTAATAATATATATAATACTAATAATTAAGCAAAATATCAATCAAAACTCATCTAAATTGCCAAGTTCAATCTAGAAAATCACTGGGTAGCACCGTGGCATCAATTTGAGGATAGAACCTGTTAAATCAAAAGTGGAAATCCCAAGATTTAGCCACCTCCTACTTCATTTTTTTCAAAACAATAAACAAATAGAATTATTTAATTCCTAAACAAATCTAACCGACCTCAACTAGTATATATAGGCTATTAGGACTTCGAACATTNCTTGCAAGAACGGGTCTTTCAAGCAAATAATTAAGCAAAATATCAATCAAAACTCATCTAAATTGCCAAGTTCAATCTAGAAAATCACTGGGTAGCACCGTGGCATCAATTTGAGGATAGAACCTGTTAAATCAAAAGTGGAAATCCCAAGATTTAGCCACCTCCTACTTCATTTTTTTCAAAACAATAAACAAATAGAATTATTTAATTCCTAAACAAATCTAACCGACCTCAACTAGTATATATAGGCTATTAGGACTTCGAACATTTTAGAAAACTAGAACACCTAAAGAAAATTTGGAAAAAATAATAGAAAATAAAAAATAATAATAAAAATAGAGTACCCTACTACTCCCTAGCTATTCCCAACCCAGATGACAACCTACTAGTGTGCCTAACTAGCCACCCATAGAACACCCACCACCTATCCCTACCAATAACCACCCACTGGCCAATGGTGACTAGAACTCCAATGAATAGTAAGTCCAAGAATCTACCATATTTTTCCCTATTTAAAAAAGAAAACATTAAATGAATTGGGAAAAATATGAAAAAATTAATTCCTAGATTATTTTAGATTTACTTTCATGATGTAATTTTTTTTTTTTTTTTTTGCAAAATTGTAACTATTTTATATACTTGCTTAACATTGCACTATTCATCTGAAATTTCAAATTTAAAATACATATACTAAATGATGTTGTTTCGAGCTTAAAATTTTTCTTAGAATACATATTACATCTAGTTTATTACTATGTAGCCTAATTTTGGTTTTATATATATTTAGTATTTATTGTATTTTAGGTCCTAAAAATGGTCAAAATAAGGTAATTTGTGAATTAAATTAATTTTAAATGAAATAATTGATGAAATTAGAATCCAATTAATTTTTTATGTTCGTAAGGATGTCAAGATAGGTTGGAATTAATTTAGTGTAAAATTATATTATCTGCTTAATTAACTGTGATTTAGGGATAAAATTGTAATTTTAAGTTTATAGGCGATAAACCCAATTGTATAAAACAAGTTGCTAGTTGAGTTCTATATATTTTTCTAAGTCTAGGAATTTTTGTAGAATTACTTGATGACCGATGCTATTTATTATGAATTTTCTTAGGTAAATAGCCTAAATTTAGTTATCAGGTTATATAATTAGTAGTAATTAATTGAAAAATGTTAATTGTTTAATTAAATCATGCTTGAACATACCCTAAACATTTAAGATTATTCATTGTTATATTTCATACTATTATAGACATCAAGTTATGATATATACATGCTATGATTCAATAATGTTTGATTTATCATATTTTTATCAAAAATTGTATAACAATATATTTTATTACCTAATACGATATCAATGTGGTATTACTTGTTATATAGCGTTACTTATATACTAAGATTATAAATATCCTTTAGGAATTATCTTTTGAATGAAACCCGTAACCAATATTGTCAACTTCAGAAAAACTCAACGATACTAACCATATTACGATTAAGTAACTTTAGATAATTTAATAATTCTTATATAATAACTTAAAGTATATATGTGTGTGTATGTATATATATAGAGATATATATATATATATACACACACATGTACTACTTTATTAAATAGCTGGATAAATAATATCTCAATCAAATATTAGATAAAAACCCTAATCATTTTGTAAATCTTATGAAAATTTACGAAAATTGAATATGAGCTTTGATATATATAGGACTTCTAAGTGAGTGAAACATTGACGTTCTAGACCTGTAGAGTGAGCTTCAGTACAAGTAAGTGGGATTTGTAGAGATTAGAGTATATGCTCGCTTGTGGTTGTAAATAGTGGTTTGTACGCATGTTACGCCTATGCTTAGTTATTAAAATGCTAATTGGTAGTTAAGTTACATGTTATGCTATGTTGTTTGACCTTGTTTAGTGTGCTACAAATTGGTTGATCACTCTTGACCAAACTAATTGAGACTCTAACTAAAACTATAAATGGACATGCATCACATCCTTCTAGGGGACAGTTAGGCTTCTCTAGCTAAATTTCGATGAGGTTGCACTGATCTGGTCCTTTCCCATCCTTAGTCAAATTAAGTGACAAAAGAGGAGGTTATGACAAGGTTGGGGGCATTGGGTTGAGGGTAGTCGTAGGCGGAGTAGGAGCCTTCATTGCACAAGCCTAGAATTAGCCATAGGAAGGCCTCATGGCCTTTATGATTACCATTGTGGCTACATATTACAACCCCTTAACCTAAGTTAGAGCGGGTGAAATTTGTCTAACCTTACAATGATCCAGATAACGTCATGTGGATGACACATTGCTTGTTCATGTATTGCACATAATAATTACTTGATAACTTGATTATACTGTTTCGCCTATATATGCTTTTTGCCTCTTATCCCTTACTAAGCTGTAGTTTATTCACTCCCCTATAGATTTATTTATAGGATCTAAGTAATCATGCCACATGATGATCATCTCCAAGTATGAAAAATGGATGTATTTGGGCTTGAATGAGGTAGAATCGATGAACACTATGTTTTTAGAATTTTTTATTTTCTATTAGATCAACTAGATCATCTAGGTGATCTAGTTGGATTCCTACTCTTGAATCATATCACACACTTATATACTTTTATAAATATTGTATACTTAGCCTTATTGTAAATATAAGTTTATTATAAATATAAATGGTAGTATATCTATGGAACTGTTAATGCTATATAGTGGTTTATCATATAAGCTTTGTGTATATAAGGGTTATGCTAACGACTAAGCAGATAGTTTCTAACATAAAATTAATATACATAATAGACTATTAAGACTTGATAACATTCGGGGCATGACAATATGTCTCATTCTAGATATCAATTTAATTTGACAATTTAACAATAGAAACTCAACGATTGTGATTTATTAACTCTTGACTAGCTTGAATGTTTGGTCCCTAGCCTACCTATTTGGAGTGGTTATAGACCTTGCTCTCAATGACAAAAAATATGTAATTGTCTTAATTTAATTTATCTACCTCGATCCTATTATTAGTAGCTCAATCCACTATTCCTACACCTAAACACCTTTGATGTAACATTTGTGTACCACCTTTAACATCTTTTATATAAATTTTCTAACTGGGATCTTACCTTAACAAGCTTTATTAGTCGATAACCTTCTTATCCATATAAGTGATATTAGCACATGACAACTATAGATTATATCATCCTTATTGTTTAATCATAATTGGCATTAAGTGGCAATTCTATGATGTCTATTGCATACCATGTAGACCTTGATGGGTACAAATTGAACAATAACCATACTTAGTAATCGTTGCATAAAAACATTAATAAGTATAGCTTTACACGATAATGTTAAGTAAATTAAACAAGATCGAAATTGGACTCACTTAGAAAATTGTCCTTAATCTACCTTAATAATTACAATCTATAATAACTTAATATTATATAATAAATAGATAATTACATATTTATTTTATTTTGCAATGATAACAGTTGGTACCTAAAAAACCTTGGTTAGTTGCTTATGATGGTGGTCTACTACAACTAAGGTTAGGATAATGGTGGTCAAACAACCCTAGCAGTGATTGATCAGTTGGATTGTTTATAGCCAGTTCAATTTGTTGTCTTTCCAGTTCACACATTAGTTTCCTATTTTAGGTATCTATTACCTAATGCTTGTTCTTATGTCTATGTATAGATATTGTTTTGCAAAATGCATTTCATGGGCCATGCCGAATATCAATTAATTATGTTGAAGGCTAATTATTTGGGTTAGTGGCAAGATCTAAAGAATTATTCCTATTTTATTAGGATGACTTATAAATTTTTAGATGAATAGGCTTGGAATAGGGTTTAATGAGTTGCCTTACATAATTTTATCCTCTTTTAGCAAGTTCAAGTATTGATCAGGATCTATTATGCTTTCTTGGGCTACTTTTATCTTTATTAACCTCATCATAGCTATTAACCTAATAAATCTTATCCGTTAAGAGTAAGAACATCCAATAGTCATAATTAACTATTTTCTATAAATACACTTTGATATTGCTTATTAAAGAGAGGACTTAGAACCTAACTTCTCTTTCTCATCTATCAAAAATATTTGTATAAGTTGAAATTGCCTACTCTATCTCTCCAATTCTTCTCCAAACCATCCGTTTTTCTCGTCTATCTTGATAATCATCCTTTTATAACACTATTTAGTTTTGCCCACATTGTACACATGTGATATTCATAATGAACCCATATAATTACTATTGTTAACAACTATTTAGTTTCCAGTTGTAATTATTTTAAAAAGTTCTTTGTTGAGAAGAAGTTCACTTACACTTGTCAACCATAATTAATAAGCAAATATGAAAATCTCAAACTATGGTTTATAAATTTTATGAGAAATACTATTAAGCAAAATGGTTTTTTCTTTTTTCTTTTTTTATCTTTCCTTACTTTTTGTAGTTTTTGAACACGATACGGTTCTACGTAGATGAACACAAGACATCTAGTATTGCACAAACCAATAGGGTAGGCTCAAACTAAGAGCCATCCGAAAGATAAATAATAGTCAAAAGTTGAGCAAGGTCCTCGTATACCGAGGATGGATATAACACACCAATGCCTTACACGAGCTCGGGCCATACTTAATATGATGCACAAGTGTGGCTAGAGCTCACTTGCTACTAGTCCACACTCAATGGGTTAGATAAGAGCAGCTTGATAGTAAGCAACAGAATACATAGCTCAAGAGAGTATGTTTGGAAATTTCAATGTATTCTTTGTTGCGGCCATTACAACATACAAGTATTTATAGTACCCAGTTAAGGTAAATCCTAAGTTATAGTAAATTATAGAAAAGATTCCTACTCATTAAGGAAAAGGGGGAATAATTTATAAGGGTATCAATATAATTGTGTAAAAAGAATATTTGTTGGTAGAGAGGACAACATAGATGTCAAAAAAAGGACAACGCATACGTAGTTTGCTTATTTTATGGTCTTAATGACACTATTGGTCGAGTAAGTTAGGGTACTAATCAAGTCAGGTCACCATCAATAGTTCAACAACTTAAACAGTTAGGACTAGACAAGGGTTGGTTCAAGGGAAACTCATTTTTAGGTCAACTTTGAGTAATCAGCTCTTGACAACTGTTAGCTCAACTTCGACACTAATGAGGTTAGCTTTATCCTAATTTGATGCTTGGATTAGTGTGTGGTGGAGGGGACGGCGTAGCATTTTGGTTGGTCACCTTAGTAACTTCTTGGATGATGTGGAGAGTGAAATAACTCGGTAGATAGGATTAGGGTACGTATTGCTCCTCGGCATTCAATTTACCTCTCATAGCTTGACGGGTCACTTGAGCAAGCCCATAAGCTTAGGAGTACGTAATTGGTCCGTGATCCCTATCATCCCTTTTCGGTTGTTTGAGATTTGGGATCAAATCTAGCTTGGCTTTAGGTTACTCATCCTTGAGAATATACAGGTAAAGATCGACAATGTTGAAGGAGTTTGAGACATCGTATTCCTTTAGTAGTTCAATCCTGTAAGCATTAGGATTAATCTTTTTGAGCATTTTGTAGGGTCCATCGACTTTGGGAGATAACTTACTCTTCCTCAAATTCAAAATCATTCCTTATTGAGGTGGATCCAGACTAGATCACTTGGCTAAAATTCTCTCCTCTTCCATCCTCGGCCTCACCTCTTGAGCTTAGTAGTAGCTCTACTTAATTGCTTCACTACCTTTTAGTACATGGTTGTTATGGCCTCGACTCTCTCTATAGTAGGCAGGTCATCATTAGGCCTTAGTAGGGGTGCTTAGTCCATCGAGAGCTCGAGGTTAATCCTATAGGGGACCTCAAAGGGGGATATGTTCATCACGTTGTGGGTGGTCCTATTATAGGCAAACTCAATGATAAGAAAACATAGATCCCAATTAGTTATGTTTCATCCAACAACAACTTGTAGTAAAGTTCTTATTGTTCTATTGATAACCTTAGTTTGTCCGTTAGTTTGTGGATGCTAAGACGTACTATATAATAGCTTGATTCCCATTCATGTCCATAGTGTCCTCCAAAAGTTGCTCATGAACTTCGGGTTTTAGTTGGAAACAATGGTTCTAGGTACTCTATGAAGCTCGATTATTTCTTGTAAGAAAAGAAAAGAGATAGTCGAAGCGTTGTTAATTTTGGAATAAGGCACGAAATATGCCATCTTGCTAAATCGATCCACAACTATTATGATGAAGTCCTTCCTTCAGGACATCCTAGGTTATCCTAACATAAAGTCCATACTCAGCTTGAACCATGGTTTGGTCAGGATTGGCAAGGGTAGATAATGTCCTTGCTTGGCTCGGCTCTTCGCTTTTCGACAGGTTACACACTTTTCTAATGCGGATTGTAGATCTCTCATCATTCTTAGCTAAAAGAATCTCATAGATAGTACCTCATGGGTTCAGCGATAGCCAAAGTATCCTATTAATCCTCCTCCATATGCCCCATGCACTAGCAATTTTCTCATGGAACAGGTCAGGATACATAGCCTCCTCTTCTTAGATAAGTATCCATCCGCCCTATGATAGTCATTTAGCATTTGTCCTTCCTCACATCTAGCATATATGGGACCAAAGTATGGATCCTTAGCAAACAAATTCTTCATTGTTAAGAAGTCAAGCAGCTTGGTCTGTAACTCAATTGAGAGGGAATGTCGTCTTGATAGGGCATCAGTCACTACATTGTTCCTTCCATTCTTATATTTTATAACATAAGAGAAACCCTCCATGAACTCGACCCATTTAGCTTGCCTCTAGGACAACTTGGGTTGGCTCTTTAGATATCTCAAGGATTCATGATCGGTGTAGATTACAAATTCCTTAAGTAACAGATAATGTTGCCACACCGTTAAGGCTCAAATTAAGGAGTAAAACTCTTTGTCATAGACAGAATAGTTGAGCACAGCTCCTCAAAGTTTCTCACTTGAGTAAGTAATAGGTTAACCTTCTTACATTAGTACGACACCTATACTTAGTTTGGATGAATCACATTCTACTTCAAACACTTTGTTAAAGCTTGGTAGGGCTAAGATAGGGGCTATAGTCAGCCTCTCCTTTACTTCCTCAAAATTCCTTTGCTCCTTCTCTCCCTATCTAAATTCAACATTCTTCTTTGAGAGCTTGGTGAGTGGGCTTACAATTGTACTAAAATTCCTTATAAACCTACGATAGAATGATGCTAGGCTGTAGAAACTCCTCACATCGGCCGAAGTAGTCTACACTGGCCATTTGTTGATCACTCTAGTCTTCTCTTCATCAACTCGTATGCCATTATTACTTACAATAAATCTTACAAATATCAGTTCAGATCAGCAAAAGTCGCACTTCTTTAGATTGGCATAAAGTCGTTCAGCTTAAAGTTTTGCAAAGATGTTTTGGATATGTTGCTAGTAAGCCTTCAAATCAGAGCTATATACTAAGATGTCATCAAAATAAACCACGACAAACTTCCCTATTAACTCTTAAAGTACATGTTTCATTAAGCGCATAAATTTGCTTAATGTGTTGGACGGTCCAAACGGCATTATAAACCAGTCATATAATCCATGATGTGTTTTGAATGCAGTCTTCCATACGTCACCCTTGCATATTCAAATATGATGGTATCCAGATTTAAGGTCAATCTTGGATAACATTCTTGCTCCGCTCAACTCATCTAGCATGTCATCAAGTCTTGGTATAGGATACTTGTACTTGATGATGATTCAATTGCTTGCTTAGCTATCTATACACATTCTCTTAGATCCATCTTTTTTTGGCACCAATAAGGCCGATATAGCACAGGGGCTAAGGGACTTGTACATATACCCCTTCTTCATCAACTGATCTACTTCCTTTTGCAGCTCAACAGCCTATTCAAGATTCAGCCTATAGGTAGGCTTATTTAGTAGTATGGCTCCTATCTATAAGTCAATTGCATGTTCGATACCTTGAATGGGAAGAAGACCTTCTAGAAGTTCATCTAGGAACAGATTGGCAAACTCTTCCAATAATGTTTTCACCTTAATAGGTTCCTCTCTGCCTTTGGACCTCATCTCTAGTATTCTTTGGACTAGTAAATAAGTCAATCCTTCAAGCTCCATTTCTCTTTTTAGCTCGGCTTGGGTTATCACCAAAGCCTCTTTCTTTAGGCTTTGGCTCAATTGGGACTACATAACCTTCACTTGCTTGGCAGTCATAGGACTTAATCTTACCCTCTTGCCTTCGTGCTCTAGGGAGCATGTATTCCTCCTCCATCATATATCATTACTCGATCAAACATCTATGGTTATCCAATTAGAATGTAGGACACATTCATGGGTAGTACATCACAAAGTACCTCATCTTAATAATTTCTGATATAGATTGGTACAGACACTTGTTTGTTCACCTATAGGGCTCCTTTGTCATTGAGCCAATGTAGCTTATAAGGTTTTAGGTAGGGCTTGGTCGGCAATTTTACTTGTAGGACCATAAATACAAAAGCTATATTAGTACAGCTCTACTGTCAATGATCAAGGTATACAGTGACTCATTCACCTTACATTCGATATGGAAGAGATTTTCCCTTTGTTTGTCTTCAAGCACAGGGTTAAAACTCATCATCCTTCTAAACACTAGAGTGGTCGAAATAAAGTTACCTTCCTCATTGTAGATAACTTCCCCCTCAATTAGCTCGATCCATCAGTTCCCTTCTAGCTCCTTTAGTTCCTCGTCAGTACAATCTACTTCAATGTTAACACCTTGCATCAAATCACCATAGTTCTTCTATTCAAACACTAAGTAGCCATATGTCCAAATCCTTGGCATTTGAAACACTTGATCTCACTTATCTTCTTGCTCGAACTTTGGCCTTTCTCAAACTTCTTTGGGACTTCGTTCTCCTTTGCGTAGGTAGTTTGAGCAAGTCAGGTCTTAGCAATCTTACTTGGTTCCGTTCGCATAGGTCTGCTCGGAACAAGTCGGTTCCTGCTAGGTCGACTGATGGGTGGTCAAAACCTTCTTGTTTGGCACCTTTCTATCCTTTAGGCAGCTTAGATTGCATCATCAAGTGACCTAATATCCATGGTTTCTAAGATATCTCCAATCTTGTACTTTAGTCCATTGATGAATCGAGATACAGTTTGGTTTTTTGACTCGTTGCCTTCACATCAGATCATTAACATTTGGAATTCCTTGACATAAGCTTCAATAATTGATCTTCCTTGCCTCAGCTCCTGTAATTTTTTGAAGGTGTCCTACAGATAGTAGCTTGGTACAAATCTCCTACTCATGACCCTTTTCATGTCATCCCAACTTCTAACCTCACATTCTCCTTCTCTTCTTCAGGTGACCTATAAGTTATTCCACTATAAGACGGCATAACATGTAAACTCCAACACAATAAGTCTAAAATTTACATTATTTGGTACTTTGTGGCATTCAAATTGCTTCTTAATCTTATCTACCCAATTTAGGTAGTCTTCAGCATCACTACTTCCAAAAAAGCTTGGAATATACATCCTCAACTCTAGGGGCTTGGGTATTTCTCTCTTCAGGCTCATAGTACCCCTCTGCTTCGTTGTCTCTTCCTTCTTCTTCCTCAATTTCTTCAAGTGCTAGCCTTCGTCAGCATCTTTGCCCATTCTTTTAGCTTGGGGTGGTTAAGTTAGGGTATTAACTTAGCAAAACTGACCATTACCTCACTTTTGTTGCTCACATCCTCTAGTTGGGCTATTTCTAGCTTGTTATCTATCTTCTTGGATAACAATCACCAAACTAACCACTAAGTTGGTGAGCCTATGTAATCAATCACCCATTGATTGAGGTGTAAAACTTCCTTCTTGCCCTTAGACATTTTGAGAACCATTTTCTTGGTTTCTCAGAGTTCCTTGAACACTAGAATCTGACATTGTTGGTTACCCTACAAAATTGATGTTTAAATTCCACTCAAAGTTCTTTCTGTGAATAACAATAGCAAATCAATAACTAATACTCCCAACACCAAGATAACTACACAACAAACAAACAAACAACCACACTTTGCTTTGCATAGGATAAATAGGGAAAAACAGAGTAAGGAAATTTCCTCAACACCTTTCTACTACCCAGACTCTAATGTTAACAATAGAACTTTTAACACTCAAAAACAGTAACAACCACTCAAAAAACAAAGTAACAAAACTTTGGCTTTGAACATAGCTAGGGTTTGATACCAGGATGATATAATCTAGTGTGGATGAACACTCGACATCTAGTATCGCACGAACCAATGGAGTAGGTCTGAACCACGAGATAGTCCAAAAGATAAATGATAATCAAAGGTTAAGCAAGTATCCTCATATACTAACAATGGATATGACGTATCAATGCCTTGCACAAGCTTGAGTTGTATTGATATGACATGTAAGTAGGGTCGAAGGTCACTCGTTATTAGTCCATACTCAATGGGCTAGATAAGAGTAGCTTGAGAATAAGCAGTAGAACACTTAGCTCAAAATTGTATGTCTAGAAATTTCAATGTATTCTCTATTATGAACATTACAACATATAAGTATTTATAGTACCCAATTAGGATAAATCCTAGGTTACAATAAAGGATTCCTATAAGGGTATTAATGTAATTATGTAAAAAGAATATCTATTGGCAAAGAGGAGAGTACATATGTTAGAATAGGATAGCATATACGTAGTTTGCTTATTTTGTGGTCTCAATAACACTACTAGCCGAGTAGAGGCAGGGTCCTAATCAAGTCAAGTCGACATCGATAGTTTAGCAACTTGGACAATTAGGACTAGATAGGGGATGGTTCAAGGGTAGGTCATTTTCTAGTTAGCCTTGGGCGATTAGCTCCTAACAACTATTAGCTTAGCTTTAGTACTTGTGAGGTCACTTGTATCTTGATTCGATGGTTAGATTAATGTGTAGCGGAGGGGTTGGCTCAGCATTTCGACCGGTCACCTCGACAACTTCTTAGATGATGTGGAGAGCGAAATAACTTAACAGGTTGGATTAGGTTATACACTACTTCTCCGTACTCAATTCACCTTAGATAGCTCAATGGGTCACCTGAGTAAGTCCACAAGTTCGAAAGCACATGATCAGTCCATGATCCTTGTCAAGTATGGTTTATACATATTTATTAATAAAGAAAACAATCATAGAAATGTTGGGATAGCACCTAACTCATCAATCTTAACTGGACTTAGTACGATGCAATATGATATGATTGTAAATAGATTCATATCAACAAAATTAAACACAATTTATAAATAGGTCAGATCCATTTATGCTCATTTATAAACATATGTAAGTTTAGGTTAGCTGTGTAAACCTGCTTATAAATCGATTGAATTAATAGATCCCATAAAATGTTCTTAAAAATCATGAACCTATTTAAATTGGGTACTATGATATTTGTAGTTTGATTTTATCATACTCTTGTCTCTTCTCCATTATTAGCCTATGTGTCATGAAAGTTTTGCTCAAGGACAGTCTATAGGGCACTAAGTACTCTAAAAGCTACTGAGGTGCTAGTTAGGGGTGGGCAAAAAAACCAACCAAACCAAAAATATGGTTTTTCTTACAATTTGGTTTAGAAATTTTCCATTCTAATCCAAATCGAAAATTTGTGGTTGTTTTGGAAGGATAAATCAAAACAATCTATAAAACCGAACCAAACTGTTTTATAAAGAATATCAAATGCCTTTTGTTATAATATAGCACTCAAAAGAATTTTTTATTTAAAGCTATTGAAATGTATATGTATTAAATTTTTAATTACCATAATGTATAAATTACATAATTAATTTCACTCAAAGTTTGTACTATATGCTATTTTTATAAATAAACTTAGCTATTAATAAATATTAGAAAAATTTTAATTACATGAATATTAATTTCATCAGTCTCTATTATGATAATAATTATTATTTTTAAATCAATTCTATACTTTTTACATGAGATGACATGTTTCACTAATATATTCTTCTAACTAGAAGGTATGGTTCAATTTGTAAACTAAACTAAATCAAACCGAAATTTTATGATTTGAAAAAATCTCCAATTCGAGCCGCATGGTTTGGTTCAAAGTTGTAAAAAACCGAACTAAATTTTTATGGTTTGGTTTAATTTAGAGGAAAAACTGAACCAAATCGATCTGCGCTTGCCCAAGTGCTAACCTAGCCCACCTTAATAATTCGTAAGAATTTTAGAGAGAGAAAATAGACAAAGATGCTTTAGGAGAAAAGGTATTTCACTGATTAATGGATGATTTACATTAAAGTAATAACCCTTATATATATATATGAGGCTTATCCAAATATAAGACTAAGATTTATTTAATCTTCTGATTCTTATCTACCTTATAATAAATGCATCTACTTGCTCTTAACAACTAAAGTAGAATAAATTTGGATAATTACAAAAGTAATGCTTCTCAACTACCCTTCGATCTTAAATTGCCTGATTGCCATTTTCTTCATTTAGCCCCCACTAGGCTATAATTTATGGCTTTAAGTATCCCTACCTAATCCAACAACATCTTCATTGTATCTTCCTCATTAGACCTTTATTGGCCTAATGCTTCTCTTCCCTTAGCCTAAATTTCCTACTACTCTTCCTTCTTATCGTGCCAACAATTCCCAATAACCTATGTTTGGTTCACATAATGCACTGTCTTAGTCTTGACTTATCCTAAAGTCTCCTTTACCAAACATGGATCACTTACCAAATCTAGAACGTCTTCCCCTTTTGATGACACCATTTGAGTAGTTTTATCCTCTCCTTTACCAAACCATTATAGTATCTCTTAAATATAAGGTGATAATTTGTAGTCCACTTCGATATTCAATAAACCAATAAGGCTAAGTTATTGTTTAACCCTCATAGGAACTTATTTATATCTCTCACAAACTACATTCTCTTGAAGTACTCTGACTTGGGCACATCTACATAGGAAGTTACTAGCATGGTTACTATATTAGCTATGGCGGCCCTATAAGCTACTAACTAAGTCTTAAGATCCTTTATCTTTTTTCCTTAAATTTACAACAATTATATCCGTTCTTCCTTCACATGCCTCTATTTGGGCTTGCTTTATATAAGTTCTTTTATCATGGCTTTAAGGTTGTTAACTTGTGCTTCTACACCATTAATGGTGTGGTTTAAAGCCTTGGTAATTCCCCATGGTGATTTTTCCTTATCTCTCCAATGTAGGTCTATGACTCCTCGAATCCTTCCTTCACTTCAGCACTATACATCTTTACCTTGTCTAACTTGTGATTAGGTACAATTAACATGTCCCTCGACTGAACCCTTTACTTATGTTTTCTTCATGGTTAGATTCTTCTCCATCCTTAAAGACTTCTTAGCTTTGACTCTTCAAACTCAAGCATTAAAACCATATGTTATGCAAGTTTTTCTCTAAGACACTTCTATGCTACTCATAAGCACTCCATAAGCTAACTAAGGATACTAATCAAGCAAAAGCAGAGAGAGATGCTTTGAGAGAAAGGCTCTTTACTTATTAATGAAGAATTAATAACCAAGGGGATAATCTCTATATATACATGAGGCCTACTCAAACTTGAGGCAAGATTTGTTTAATCAAATGGCTACAAATAATTCCTACCTATCTTATGATAAATGCCTCCACCTATTCCAACATACTAAGACAATAAATTTAGAAAACTATAAAAATTAATGCTTGTTAACAAATCTTAATAATGGATTGCAAGTGGCTCTAAAATCATATTTAGAACACAAGAATAGTTTGGAATAAATTAGAAATGAATGAGAATCAAAATAATAAATTATTTCTTATGTTTGGAAATGTGGGGGATCTTATGATGCAATCATTCAAAAGTGACTATATAATGTAGTTACTTTTGAGTTAAGAGTAAATCTCGCCAAATTACAATATAAAAGGCATATTAATAATAAAAATAAAATCATCAATAGTAAAAATGAAACTATTGTAGCCTTTCATGAAGAGCTTCTATGGCGGCCATCATAGCTTTTTCTTATTGTTAATAGGCTTTACTTACTGTGATTCAAAGTGGTCTATTATAACTCAAAAATAATTGCATCATATTATCACTTTTCAATAACTACATTGTAGAATTTCCTTTAGAAATGCATATGGAAGAGTATGGAATTGAATACATATATATATATATATATATATATTAGTATTTGTTGAAAATGTCCTTTATTATTGTATATCATAATTTGATTGAAGGTTAAATAAGTAATTTTAATTAATGCAATTAATGAGGGTAGAATAGAATCGTGATTTTGCCTCCGTGACAGTGGAATCGAATTTTGCCTTCTAAAAACTCTTCTAAATATAAGAAAATGAATGAAACAAGTTTTATAATTCCTTCTTGGATACATGGCATAAGTGATATGTCCATGACATTTAGTTCTTTCACTCTCAGTCTCACTCTCATACTTGCACATTTACACTTAAATACACCATCTAGTATTATTGCTTAGCCATTAAGGTTGTCAATTATCACAATTCTCTCTTTGATCATTGTTTAGATGAATTAGGAGTCTAGTTTTAGTAAGAGTAGCACTCTTAATATTTGATTTCCTTCGACATTTTGATTTCCAATGTTATAAACCAAAAGCATAGTATGTATATGCATATGTATAAGAAGTTTCAAGCTTAGCTTCTTGAAACAAGCTTAGTTGCAATGAAAAACCTTACTTAGATCTTAATTGCACTAGTGATACCACTTGGTATTATATAAATCAGTTTTTGTTTAAGCTAGTTACAATATGTTGCTTACTAAGCACACTTAACAACTATGCTATAATTTTTTGTTCAAGTCACTCATAATGGATGGACTCTTGAACTATTATATTATTATTGCACTATAATATATAGTTAATCTATAAATAGAAAGTTATCTTTGTAAGTAGTTTTGTAGTTTTTAGATATAATTTTTATTATAAACATTTAGCAAATCGAAAACAATACTAGAAACATGATTTTCGCCTTAATAACTACTTTATATTTATGATGGAATTTTCAATCAATAAAGGAGTTTAATCTAGATATGAAACACAATAAATAAATAGGTTGAGTTACAAATTTAGATATTCAAATATTATTAATAAATGAATTGTGTTATGGGTTTAGGTTTCTAAACACCATCATATTCAAATCTGAATATAAAATACAACTACTTACCACAAATTGCTAGCATAATAAAAAATTCGTAGAATAATAAAGGGAGGGGATTATATTTGGATACCATGTATTGAGAAGATATATTGTGTTATACGGGTAAGTATCCTTATTAGATACTCATGTATGAAACCCTAAAAGAAATACAAGTACTAAGCAGTAGGCCTAAAATTCCATGCTTGCACATTAGTTTAGAATATTGACATTTGATTCCATAGCTTTAATGGCATGGAGTAATTATTGCATATCTCCATTAGGACATTTCACTTATTCTCATCTTACTTTTGCACCAAGTCAGGAATTGTACATACCTATGTCCCTAGGCATTTCTTGCTAATCGAATTGGACTAGATGCATTCATGGCATGGCACTTCCTTATGGATCTACTCCTTGTGTATTTATGTAATACCCTTTGACTTTTGTTATGTGTAAAGAGGTAGTAGTAAATAAATACTAAATAGTATAACTAATTTCGTTAGTTCTTTCTAGAACTTGTTCTTTAATCTTACTAGGTTGATTCTTTAAACCATCAACCTAGCCAGCTACAAAAGTTTGACCGATGCCTTGATCCATATCTCCGATTGGCGTATATAAGATTAAGAAGGAACAGGATTTTAAGGTCATAATCATGAAAACTTGTTAAGAATTTAAAAGAATTATCAATTTTTTTTAATACAAAGTTAATGGAAAAAAGAAGAAGAAGAAGAATAAGTGCATAAAAGATATATAAAGATTTTTGTTTTCTTTTTTGACCTCTTGGTAAATGTATAGGAAGTATCCATTTAACACTTTTGTGACACATTTGATTTATAGAATAGAATAAAATAGGAATAGAATTACAATTTTTTAGGAATGAAACAAACAAATAATAACTATCCCTTATAATTATTTTAATGTATCTTGAACAGATTTGAAAATATGTTATAAACAATAAAAAAATAGCTATTCTCTTAGTCCTATAAAGGAATTGCAATTTTTCATTTTTCTTCGGCAATAGTGATTCCATAGTATAGTTATTCCATTAACTAAATATAGGAGTAAATGGTTAGGTGAAAAATAATCATTCTATTTCACCCTCATGAAGTTAACCATACGTGCCATCGATATATTGATATGATTTTGTCATAAAGTCGCTTATATCTTACACTAATTTTCTATTTTAAGTAGTAAGAGACACATGTGATATAACTCAAAATGGCATTTTTCCCTCTATTTCCTTTTTTTGTGTTTTTTGAATTACTTTTATAATAAAAAAGTCATACCTGCAAATACCACTTTACTTAATTATGGCAAAAAGACTTCTTAATCAAATTGTTTAGTAAGGTGAGCATCTAAAGCAATGCTAATTTTCTCATTCATGTAAGATGTATGATATACACAACATATGTATGATATAAACAAAAAAAAGTCCATGTATATGCATGCACATGATTTTTTTCTTTTTGCCAGCAAATAAATGATGTTTTATCACTATCCACAAACTAAGTACAAGATGATGTGCGAACCATAATAAAAGGAAACAATTCAAATATGGCATAAGGAGCTTTAGGAGAGGGTATGAGGTGTTAAAATACCAATTAAATCAATGCAATCCTCTTCCTAAAATTTAAAACCACCCAATTTGTAGTTTAATTAGTCATTCTCTTGACAAGAAAAAAAAAAAAAACATAAAAACCACTTCCTAGCAATCTTAGTTGTCATTAGGCTTCACATGCAAGCAATAATTTATGCCTCTTAAACTTGGGGGGTGGCTATAGGGGGTATGAAAGTATAATTCCATGGTTTGAGAGTAGAGGAATTAGGGAAGGAAGGAATGAAAAAAGAAACTTTTCCTTAATGCCTCATGTGTTTCATTCCCTTCCAAATTAAAGAGAAAGAGGAGAAAAATGGAACAAGAATTGTAATTTTAGGTCTATCCTTCTTACTTACCATCTCTTTTTCCTTTATTTTTTATGGGTATATTCATAATTTTATGTTACACTTTTATCTTAAGTAATCTTTAAAATTTCTTTTATTTTTCTTCCTTTATTGCATAAACACATATGAGGGAATTAAACACCTCATGATTCTTTCTCCCCCTATATTTTTTTTTCCTTCCATACTTATTTTTTCCTAATTTCTCCTTTGTATTAGTGTTAAAGCCTGATAGAAGGCTAAGCAGCTTGTCGCAAACATAATGCGCCTTCCCCAGTTTTCATAACTAAATGAATGGTAATAGAAAAGCTTGACACCTAGTAGCTTTAAGGCAAGGAGACTTTACAATTTATACTTCACCATTAAACACCGCCCCATCTATAGTATGTACAACAATAGTAAGCCAAGCCTCTTTACCTAGCCTAACCTTCAACCCATTGAAGCTCACCACATACTCTAGTTCAAATGAAACTAGAGAGATAGAGACTCATTCCTAAACCATACACCTCCTTATCTTTTGATACACGCTTCTTACATAATGCATAAAACCTCTCATACAAAATGCATTTTCACCAAGAAGGTTTCTTTCTTTACTATATCTTTTCTATCGTATCCCATGTCTCAATATTTTTGTCATAAGATTTCAACTTTCCACTATAACTTAGACCATAACCTTACCATACTTTGTCTCTATATGTGTACAAAACCCTAGCATAGTGTAAGACTATATGAGCTTTATTTATACACATGTGTGTTTAGTTTTTATCACATGTAATAGCTGTAGACACTCCATTTTTGTCACCATTCTATTTTAGGTTCTTTTCTTTATGGTTTCTTGGGTCAGGTTTACAAAAAAGTACAAAAAAATTTTTTTGAAAAGTACAAAAAAATTAAACAATGAAAATGCAAAAAAATTGAAAAATTAAAAACCAAAAAAAAAATTATCAGAGTCCAAGTTAGGTCAATATATTATTTAGGGTTAGAAAAAGCAATTCTATAATAAAAGATATATATGCAATTTGATAAATTCTGAGTCATTAAAAAATTGGGTTTTATTTGAAATAAACATTTTTTTAATAAACTTCAATGAAAATTTTAGATTCATGATGTGTATTCAATTTAAATTAATTAAAGCATCAATGAGGCTTTCATTCAATTTAAATTAGATTTTTAAATAAAGAGGACAAATTAAATTAGGACTTGAAATTTATCAAAATAAATTCAAGATGAAAAATTCCTTTTGCATATATAGTTTTAATTATTTAATTGTCTTAGGGTGTTTTAATTAATGCGGGGAGTCTAGTGAAACCATTTAGTTTTGTGTTGGAAAGTTCTAAGAAAATTAAGCCTAGGAAGAAATGAATAAAAGTTAAAAGCTTAATGCAATTAATAAGAAAAGAAAGTCAATTGAGTTAACAAGGATGTATGTTTAGCTTCCAAAGGATCTTGGTTTGAGCCTCGACGTGAGCAAATATTGCATTTGATACTTTTTCCCCCTTCCTAAGGTTACATGACTATCACGAGACAATCTCCTTCTCCCATGGTTGAACACGAAAAAAGAAAAGAAGACATGGCCGATTAGAATCTTATTAGGATATTATCAAATCATTATTATTTTTGTGTAGATTTAGTTTAAAACTTACAACATCATTACTAAAAGATTCAAATCTCATAAAGATTTATCACAATATTCACAACGAGAAGATTTGATGAAATCAAAATTTATCTTCTTGGTTGGTCATGGAAGATTAAGGCTTATCCAACACTTAAGTTTGATACTAATTAAACTTTTATAAATAGAAAAGCCTAGGTAATTTGGGGGATTTTTGTCAATCTAATCCTCACTGTCCACTCCCTTTACCCAACCCATCGGTCTTTCTTTCTACTACCTCCATCTTCATTTCTCACTCACCATCACAGAAATGTAAGCCACTACATCACACACTCATCACCACAACCAACAATAGTAGCACAACAATAGCACCATGTATAGACACTTAACCTCTCCCTCCACCTAACATACACCAGACATCTAACGCCTGCAATCCATAGCCCCCACATACAGCAAACAACAACCCCCAACATCTTTGATACCCACATGATGAACACTAACCCAAACCTACGAACCATCTTCGATAGCCATACAAACCCAACTTCAACCAACGACCCACTCTCCAAGATCAACACTTAACCACTCTCGTCTCCTTGCAACCCCAGAACATACGTACACAGGACCATCCTCACCCTACTGTAAGCTGACATACGACTTACTACCATGATCCAAACATCAACCACTCTAGACACTCAATGAATCACCCAAGAACCTCACTCTTGTCTACAAATAATAGCACTATGGTGTCCGTCATATCCAAAAACCTCAAGAACATACCACCTCTTCATGTCAAATACCCCAAACCGCATTACCCATAATCTACCATCACCATCTATTTTCAAACACCACCAAAACTATCATAATAACTTTAGGCGTTAGCCCTAACATGACTTTTATCAATAACTTCGACATGGAAGTTCAATCACTGACAAGATTTGTTGCTTAAATTACACTGTCCGACGTTGCTTGAGTTGTTGCTATGGGAGTTCAATTTGCAACCAAGTTGGATACCTAAGTTTGACTCGATCCGCTTAGAGCCTTCCTTTCCTTTCCTTTCCTTTTGATCCAACCCATATGTATGTATTGGTTTTTTTGTTATGTTAGTTGAGTTTTATACGAATACGAGATTTTTTTCAAAAAATATTATGGGAAAGGGCTTGTTTCAAAAAAAATTACGAATATAGTATACTGAAGGCATATTAAGTGAATGCAACTTCAATGTGTTATGATTCTTACATTGAAGGCGCATCCACTACATGTACCTTCAGTGTAATTCATTATAACTGAAGGCACATGCAGTGAATGCGCCTTCAGTATACCACCTATATAAAGCCTAATTCATGTGGCCAGAGCTCATTTTTACCTATACCAGTTTCTAAAATTTTCAAAACACAGAAAAAAAATCAAAGAAAGCTATAGTTGGAGTACCAAACCATTTCCTAACACGAGTGTATATCATTCAAAAGTAACAATCTATAACTTATGTGAATTTTATTTATTTATTTAATATTTTTTTGTTATCGTAGTAATAATCAACATTATTCAATATTTTGTTGTAGAAAAAAAAATTATTAATTAATGACGTAAATTTCATAATTATAGATATACTGTAAATTATTAATATTTGATGAAAATTTATTTTATGTTGTCTAAATTTAGGAATTTTTTGTATTATGAGACATAAGTTATACAAAAATAGATTTTGTAATTATAGATGTACTGTAAATTGTGTAAATTATTGATAATTGATGAAAATATATTCTATGTTATATAAAATTAGGAATTTCTTTTTGTATTGCGGTATATATATTTGGTGTTTTTATTATGTTGGGTTGAATTAAAAAGTCAATGTTAGGCATTTGTATTGGTGACACAGCTTAACAAGATGACTAAGTACATTTTGTAAGGTTATCACTAGGTATGTAGGTGAAGTTTTTTATTTCATCTAAATATTCAATTCATTGTGGCATTACTAGGGTGTAAATGGTAGATTACGTGAAAGTAATTGTCTATGCGAACAGAAATATAGTGATGGGTAGTTGGTGTACTAAACTTATTTGTATGTGATCACAAGATAGATGGAGCCGGGACCAATTGATCCACATGTACTTCTGAGACAGGCCAGTCACCGTTTACAAGTTGTTTGGGAGGGCATGGTGAGTAATGTCATTATCATTTACAATAAATTCCCTTATTAATGAAGTGTTATTTGCCAACTTAACTGAATATTTGTTTAGGAGGCAGTATATACATTACAAGTGTGGCGTAGTGAGATGTCAATACATAAGGATGAGCGGGATATCCCTATTCATCTTAAGATAGAGTCATAAATACGGGAGGTTGGGTTTTAGGGAGTTGCACAACTCCCATTTATTATGTTGGATTAGCATCTGATTACAGTGCTTGTCGAAAGATAGAAGCCTAAGACACATACATTCCACCTACCCATTAGAAAGGCGACCATCACACTACAGGATGTCGAGGTCCAGCTTAGACTTCTAGTTGAGGGGTTCACAGTAGCCAAGCAAACAGAGATGGATGATGAGGAAAGTTGAGTTGATGTAGGAGAGAGGTTGCTAGGCATGAGCTCTGCTCAGATGAGGGGTGCTTACTTATCTCTGACATAGTTACGGGAGCACTTCCGGATGCTTCCCCACAGGGCGGACAACCAGATGGTCCAACAGTACATGCGTGCGTACGTACATACTCAAATTGAAGGGAGGATTTATATTTGCGGATAAATCCTCCAACCTTATCTACCAAATGTTCTTGCCATTGCTGGAGGACTTCTCAATAACTTGGTAATTTAGTTGGGGCAGTACGTGCTTGGCATGGTTGTATCGACAGCTATACTCTGCCTCCTCATCTGATGCGCATGAGCTAAGAAGGGCCGCGATTTTACTACACGTCTAGGCTTGAGATAGATTCCCACATGTCGCCTCCCTTAGTCAATATAGATTTATTATCGATGGGGATAGGCCATTGGCAACTAGATGGAGGGTCATGCGGGATACGACTCAACATCCGATGCATGTTGTAGATGCGTATCGCGTAGCTTTTGACATGCAGACGACACTGCAAGTATGATATGATAAGTTATCCTCTTTGCTGTCTTTATCTTGACTGTAAGTGATAACCATCATTATTTGACTAGTTGTTTAATTTTTTTTTTCTTTGTCTTTTGCCCTTTAAGTTGTTTGGGAGCCTTATATAGAGGAATTGTTGCAATTGCTACCTTAGTATTGTATTACAGGTGACACATTTGGACTGCTTGGGTACCTCATATGTTCTCACATCATTAAGTGGTGCTTTCTAGGCCATGTCGTCCGGTAATTTAGAGGATATCAGTACGTTTTACAGGAGGTTGACACCTCAGAAAAGCTCTACTAGTTGGACCTCTGGGGTAGGATGGATGTTGACTGGATTAACATACACTCTTCTTACATCTAGGCTTAGGGATATAAATTTGGATTCTTTGTACACATCCAGGGTCCTTAAGGGGTTGATGAGAGCTACTGGCCATGGTATAGACAGATCACCTGGCATCATATTATACACTATAGAGTTGTCATTGGTTGATTGGTACGTACATTTAAAATCGTCCATTATTTTATTTTTCACTCGTTTATACTTGCTATCATATATACCAATATCTGTTTTCTTTACTTATTTCAGGTGGACTCGCTCAAGAGTGTTAGGCTATCACTTGACTATCTTATAGCGTTAGGTATTACAGATGGGCCACTTGTCTTCGTTAAGCAACACAATGGCCTTATCCTCCACTAACAATAATGGGGTGTACATAAGCCACCCTATATGGACCATAGTGGGGATCAGGGACCACTTGCTGACAAGGAGATGCTAGCTCCTCATGCACCACCTAAGGGTAGAGCTAAAGTTCGAGGAGGCAAGGCTCGAGCGACACATCGTTGGGTAGACCTCGGTGACGATATCTCACCATATGCTTGTCGTTCTATAGACCTAGGGCATATCAATGGAGGATATAGCACATACCCTGGGTCAGGTGTTACCTCTACTTTGGGAGTCAAATCCAACTCCAGGCCTAGATTTAGTGCATACATGACTCCTGAGTTCCAACAACATCTTAACCTCGCTACTCCACCAACTTCTCAAAAGCAACGTATCACTCAGTTACATCTGAGCCATCCAACCAACCCAATTCCTCTTAGGGAACTTGAGCTCGATGATCCACCACTTAAGCTTACTCAAACACACGATAGACAAGGGCATTCACTTATTTCCCGTGTCATGAGGACCTTTACACAGCGTAAGCGTTAGTAGATATGTTTAGTTTATTGTTTTTGTTTTCTTCTTTATTTTTCCATTATATAGATGTTGTCATTGATTGATTACAAATTTTGTGTATATACTAATTATTCAAAATACATTTCACTTTTCATCATATTTTACATTCAATGTATTGTTTATTTATCCTAATTTTACAATTTACAATTACTTTTTCTTCTATTCAACTCGTATGGTCATTGGATGATCATCCCATGCGCTTATTTCTTCCCTACTTTCCTTTAATAGACTATTGTAATAGAAATTGAATTGAAGGCGCATTAAGTATATACACCTTTAGTATAAATTTTACATTGAAGATGCATATACTTGATGGGCCTTAAGTATCACAATTTGAACTGAAGGAAAAATAATTACAAATTGTAAAATTATGATAAATAAACAATGCATTGAATTGTAATATATGATGAAAAGTAAATTGTATTTTGAATAATCAATATATATACAAAATTTGTAATCAGTCAATGACAACATCAGTACAATGGAAAAATAAAGAAGAAAACAAAAACAATAGACTAAACATATCTACTGACGCTTATGCCGTGTAAAGGTCCTCACGGCATAAGAAAGAAGTGAATGCCCCCGTTTATTGTGTGTTTGAGTAGGCTCAAGTGGTGGATCGTCGAACTCAAGTTCCTTAGGAGGAACCGGGTCGACTGGATGGCCCGGCTAAATCCTCGCAAGTGCGCGTGGATCAATTGATCCTAGCTCCATCTGTTGCGCGACTACATATAAACATGTTTAGTAGACTAAAAATAAAAAAATAAAAAATTGTCAATCATTATACTTATCCATATATTACAATGTAATGCTTAGATAAAAATGGAATATGTATTAGCCCTATTAATATTCGGATACCTCCTCTGATTATGTCCTTCCCGCCCACACACGCTGCATCTAGTTTTGTCAGACTACTCATGAATATCCATCTCCATGTGATGTTGCTTACGCTTAGGTTTACCTTTTTTTTTTTGTAGTAAGTCAATATTTGGGTGAAGATAAAGGAAGCTAACTTGTGGCCAGTTCAGCTCATCACCAATCGGATAGAAATGAGCTCAGTAACAATCTATCTAGTTTGCCTACTTATACTATGGCCCTATTGTTGATTTGTTGTCCACCCTCATACTTGCTGTAGTAGCACATACATGGGAGTAAGGGATCTTATATATTTGCCACTTTTGACAAGTATAAGTGCGGCCCCTAAAGTCAATTATATGTATCCTTCCTCCTCCCTTCAATCCTGTTATCGTCATTCAACTACCAGTTAAAACCTCGAAAATACCATTCTACTAGCTAAATGAAATGACTCTATGTGCACTTGCCTACCCCTTTCAGTTTCATACATCTTTACAGCGTAATCAATTAAGGTCTTGCCAAAATCGATTGTCTTCTTAACATCCTTATGCCTCTCCTCCTAATATGCGACACAATTGTAAAATATCTTCTTCACTAATGCAATGACGGGTAATCTATGCGCTGATTTCAAAACGAAGTTATAACTCTCGATAATGTTTGATGTCATGTATCTAAAACGGTAACATCTATCATATGCAAGAGTCCACCTATCCAAATCAATATTATCGAACCATGTAGGAGCGTCCTCCTTAGCCTGGGCTAATATTTGCGTGAAACATTAGAATTTCTTTTGTTATGCTTGAATACCTACAAACCATACAAGTTTCTTACATAACTGGTTTTTGTAGATAATGTTGAAGTTACTAGCAACGTGCTACAGACAATATCTCCAAACTACAAATGATGGTTGCCAGCCTACGATGGTTCCTTGTACACAGAGTTAATACCGAATGCCTTGTCGGATACAAGACATAAGGTTTCCCCCTTCTGGCTGACTACATGCACTTTAAGCTTCCATAGGAATCACCCCTAAGTTTTTGTCAATTCTGTATCAACAAGAGCAAATGCTAATGGAACAATTGAATTGTCACCATCCATGCTACAAGCTACCAACAACTTATGCCTGTATTTTCCATATAAGAATGTGTCATCGATACATACAATAGGTCGACAGTATTTAAAGGCTTCAACACATGGCCCAAATGTCAAAAAAACCCACTTGAACTAGGATTGACCTTGCTTTGGTGAACTACTCTAGCCTTGATCTACTTGTGTCCCCGGGTTGCTCAATTTCATTGCATTTAATAATCTCAGTAATTCATTATACGACTTCTCTCAATTACCGTATACCATCTCAACAGCCTTTCACTTGGCCTCGAAAACCCTTCTATTGCTTACTGTGTACCCATACATAGTTTTTACATTAGTTACAAGATCAAGTATCTTAACATCATGGTTGTTCCGTACACTATTGATGAATAGTGTAGCCATTATGTTGCTGTCAAGTTGAGGATGAACTTGGTTCATCATTGGGCTTACACAAGTGTGTGGACCCTTTAGAATTGTTATTTTGAAAAGACCCTTTACTTTCTTTAAATAAGCCCATAACCTCCACTTACAATCCTGTTCTTTCTTTTTACAGTAGAAAGCGTATACATTCGGTTTTGAAATGTCTCACAGTGGTTCCTTAAGTAGAATGACTTAACTGTATTTATAAGATCCTTCTCTGTGTTGAAACGCATACCAACACTCAAGTCATTAGAGTTTATGATGTTACTGCACATTTCATTAACATCTCTCTCAAATATTGCATAGCTGGTGCCATTGTACTAGCTATTGTAAAATAGGACATGATCTTTGATAAGCTTGTCAACGGGTTCATTTATTTGTGAAAAGTCTTCAAACTTTTTACTTGACAATACTTCACCAATTCGATAGTATGGCCTGCTAGGGTTATCACAGTGAAGTTTCTAGACCGACACACTGCTCCCGCTAATATATGGTCTCACTTGGGCCTCTCACAAATCCTCAGCATGGTCATCTTCAAGGCCAACATCATCTTCATCACCATCCCCATCATCCTTATCACCATCCACATTTGCTGCATTCTCTCCATCATCGACATTTATATCCATGTGCATTCTCTCTACATACGGATCATAAGACTCTTCATGTTCGATAATAGGACTCAATGCTTTATTAAGTTGCTCTTCTGTGATATTCACATGCTTGTACTTAGACAAATCCATGTATGATTCATTTAATTGATCCACATTTGTTTACTCTACACCAGTCATTATTGAATGCACATTAGGATCCAAAAGGGTTGGATTGTTTAGCTCATGTATTTCATGCTCATTCCGGGTACTCGATTCCCCAATATGCCTTATGTACACTTCTTGATTATTTCGTTCCCCAAAAGACTCTGCCATCTTAATGAAATTCTCAACATCCCCATCATCTTTAATGGCCATCAACTTATAGATAACTTTAGCATCATGGAAAAAGAGATGTTTGCACACAAGTTCAACACCACTCGAGTCAACTACAACGTATCCACAAATTCTCCTATTGAAATGAGAGAAGTTTGAATCCTTACTAATTTTCAACTTCTTAACAGGCTCCCTATCATATTCCGGCCCCCAGCTACCCATCATTATATTTCCATTCGCATATATAATAATTTTCACGTAATCTACCATTTCCACCTTAGTAATGCCATAATGAATCGAATATTTAAATGACATTATAAACTTCATCTATACACCGAGCGACAACTTTACAAAATGCACTTAATCATCTCAGTAAGCTGCATCATCAACATAATTACCTAGCTTTAACTTTCTAATTTGACTTAACATAGTAAAAAATGCAAATATATATATATATACACACACACACACACACACACACACACACAACAATTTTCACTTACATTTCAACATTATTTATACTCACATTCGTATAACTTATCTAATACAATACAAAACAATCCTAAATTTATACAACATATAATAAATTTTTATAAAATATTAATAATTTATACAACTTACGGTATATCTATAATTACGAAATTTACGTAATAACGTAACAAATTTTTTTCTAAAAATAATAATTGCATAATGTTGATTATTAATAAAATAAAATAAATAAATAATATGTTTATAAGTTATAAATTATTACCCGTTTCAAACATTTACTTACGTAAAGAAATGATCCGGTACTTCAACTATGGGTTTCCTTGAGTTTTCTCTATGTTTTAGAAATTTCTGAAACTAATATAGGCAAGAATGAGCTATGGTCGCGTAAACTAGGATATTTATACCTGGCCTACTGAAGGCGCATGTATAACTAATTACACTGAAGGCTATAACTGAAGACGCATTCACTGCATGCACCTTCAGTGTAAAAAACATAAGCAATTAAAGGTGTATTCACTTGATGTGCCTTCAGTATACCATATTCGTAATTTTTTTTTTTGAAACGAGTCCTTTTTCATAATATTTCTCGAAAAAAAGCCCATATTTGTATAAAACTCTATGTTAGTTATAGTTTGTTTTTTTTAATTGTTCATTTTTGTTATATTAGTTTTCGTTAATTATTATTTTAGTTTATTATAGTTTCTCTTTTGTTTTATTTCATTATTTTGGTTTAAGCAGTTTATCTTATTATTAGATCTTACAGTAACCTTACTTGTTTTTATGCAGGTCTTTAAGCATTGATAGTTTGATTATCATGTTTTTTCTTCATCTTTCATATTTAAGAATACTAACTTGTTTTATTTTTTGGTATAGGTCCTCTTATTAATAATATTTTGCATGTTCATCATTAAAAATCACTTTTTTTTTTTTAGAATATTGAATTTTTAGGGTTATTGTATTTTTAAAAAAATTACATATTTTTATAGAAAGTTGCATTTTTAGGATACAGTTGCATACTTTCTCAAGACTCATATGTTTAGGATAAGATTTACATCTAAGTTGCATAACTTAGAAAATTTGAATAAGGTTGCATTTTTTTTTTTTATAAATTAAGCGTTTTAGGGATTTTTCTTAGAAAATTCCATTTTATCACTTAGTTAGCTTTTCATAAAATAAAAATCTTTAATAGTTATCTTTTATATAGTTAAACATCCTTTCAACAATTTAGGCATCTTTTCTATAATTTAGACATTTTTTCTATAATTAGGTATCTTTTCTATACTTCAGGCATATTATCCATAGTTAAACATTTTTTTAATGGTTTAGGTGTGTTTTCCACATTAATTGCATATTTCATGGAAAATTGCATTTACGTACTTTAAGGTTTTTTTTTTTTATTTTTTATCACATAGGAAAGGTTTTTCTTTAAATAAAAATCTAAATTTATTTTTTAGTTAAGGCTTTTCAAAATTAAATAATAAAAATTAGGGTTTCTTTTTTAGGATTTTTCTTGATAAAAATAAATTGATTAAAAAACATAAACGTAACTCGTTTTCATAAATAAAATTTATTAGCCCACTAAAACCTTTTTTAAAAAAATGAGAGTTATGATTAGTTTAATTCTAATTAGCGGGTATATAAGCACTTTTAAGGCAACCATAAAATTTATAATTTTTTTTTCATTTTTAGGGATAATTTGTAATAAAAATTTCACTTTTATGCATTTTTACATTTCTACATATTTTCACATTTTTAAGAAAAATTATAAAATAAAGGCCCATTAGCTAGTTTCTTTTCATTTTTACATGGTAACTTTTGTCTTAATAGATTAGCGTCTAAGCTCAATTTTCTAGTTAAAGGGTTTTTAAAAATCAATTTTTTAGAAAATTCATGGACTAGTGCCTTGATTAAGTTTTTTTTACCCAAAAACCACCATAATCTTACTTTTTTACCAATTTTTACTAGTTGGCCAATCTAATTTATTTCTTCCATTTTTTTTTTTTTCAAAATGTTTTTCCTTCTGTATAATTGAAATAGTAGTTACCATCATGAGCTAGCATTCACTTATGTATGTCTAATGGCAAGAACTACGATGATGCATCCTCCTTCACTTGCCACATCACTTCCATCAACTCCTTACACTTACGGGGTTATGCTTGCCTCATAGTAGATGTAGCCAATTTCTTGTAAAGTTAGTTCTTATGAATTATGTTAAAGTTGTTAGCCTTATGTCGTATATTTAATTTAATGATTTCGTATGATTTCTTTTGAATTTTTTAATTTATTTTTAGATCATGATACTTAGTTGAGTAAAATTTTGTTTTTTAGGTTTTGAAATAAGCTATACTAGAAAATAAGAGGATAGAAACAAGTTTCACTCAATTTGGAGCTAAAATGAGCAAGTTATGAAGGTTTGAAAATTAACACAATTGAACAACATGACTGTATTATTTTCAAGCGAATTTGGAGCTTATTTTCCAGCATCATCAGTCCAATACATGACCAAACTACACAACCATGCTATCTGTTGTGTTGTTCCCAGTTTTTTTTTATTTTTATTTTAAAGAAAGAGAAAATGTGAATAATAGTTAACTACACGACTAAGGAACATGGTTATGTCCTCATTTGTATCATTTGCATAGATTTTATTTTGTCGTTTCCTATATAAAGCTTCTTTAGGTTTATTTTAGAGATTATTATTAGACAATTTTTCAAGCGAAGAACACTAGAGAGAGCAAGACATAAAGAAAACTTTAAGATTCAAACTTTTTAGATTTTATGATTTTCTTTTTAGTAATTTTCTATAATTCGATTTTAGATTATTATCTTATGATGTATAGATAGTAAATATTTGGTATCTAGATCTTGTGGAACATAGATTTACTTATGTGACATAATTATTATTTGATTAATTTAATTTTCTAGCTTTTTCTTGGTTTAACTATGTACACTTCATGATGTATAGATAGTAAAATTTGATATCTTATAAGAGAATCAAAAGATTTCTTATAAAATTAGATTAAGGTATAGTTGATGAGAATTATTCTAAGATTAAAGATAATTTGCAAGATCTTTTCAAAATTTTTAATTATAGCATAGAGAATTCGTTGTGCAGTAATTCAATCTTAGGTTATGCTATTAAGAAAAGATTCTAATAGGTGATTTCAAAATTAAGGTTAATTGGCTTGAGAAAGTGACTAACTTTAGTACAGAATTCTCTCAGTCAAAAAAGATTAAAAAATAAATTAAATTATCTTTAAAGGAAATTATATATTAAGCCTAGGGGAAACAAGAATCTAGATATAGTTTGTGAATCTTTAAGTAGTTTATAATTTTATTGATTTCTTGCTTTACCTCTTGAATAATTCTTAACTAGTTATTAATTTAGTAATCGCTGTAATTAGTTTTAGATTCTTTAAATTCTCGAACTCGAATTTATAGGTTAGATAATAGAGATGTAGTGAGTATTAGTAGTCAAAGTCCTTGTGAGATCAACATTCAAACTCATATTCGCTATATTATAAATTTAATAGGTGCGCTTGCCTAACACATCAATTCACTACCTCCAAACCACAAATGGAGGCTTCCATTTAGTTTCATCATTATAAAGTGCATTATCGATGTCAGACTGTGTGTCAAAAATAAGGGTTTCTTCCTGGCTACTGATGAGATACTGCTTCAATTATTTTAAGAGCCATCCCTAGGTCTCTTTTGATTCCTTGTCTACAAGTGCAAAAGCTAATGGAACAATTTAGTTGTTATCATTTATGGCACAATTAATAACTTATGCCCATCCTTGATACATGGTTTACTCCAACTGCATAGTTGAGTGACTACAACTCCTAATATATCTCTCTAGATGCTATATTCTCTAAATGCTTCAACCATCTTAATGAAATTCTCAATGTTGTAATAATCATACCTTTTAACCATCAGAGTATATGAAACTCTTCATTAATAAAAATAAGGATGCTCATATACAATTTTAGCACTAGTAGGTTCAATTCCAATACTCTCACTTATCAATTAGAGAAAATGATTGAAGTTAGAATCCTTTCCAATCTTTAACTTTTTAATCGGATTCCTATCATATTGTGGACCCATATTGATAAGAATTAGCTCCCTAAACCGATCACCCATAGTCAAGCTAAATGACTCCAAGGACTCACTCGGAAGATATTAGCTCAAAACTACATTCAAGATAGAGATTCTTATCCCAACTTGATCCCCTATCAACTTAACTACCAAACCCTCACGAACGCCAAACCTACTCTTGCTAAGCAATTGTGCTCTATTAGGATAGCCGAGAAGACGGCCCTAAGACCATCAAAGTTGAATTCAAGAGTTGACCACAAGCATCCAACCCCAACTCAAGCTAACTACTTTGCAACAAAACCGATTAGCCTTTAACTTGATTTAGATTAGCTTAGCCCCTAATTGCAAATGCTTTTCTATTTTTGCCTACTTTGTATCAAATTTCTAATATCTAGCCACTAAGTGACATGTGCCTTGTAACATAATATTCCAGAATGATTCTTACTTTTCCATACTAAATATTATCCCTTTTAGTATGTTTTATATAACCTAATTGTAAAAATACTTTTTTGTCTTTTTATACATGTAAAGTAACCCTAGTGGATGGGTATATAAACGCCTAATTACTTGTACGCAAACAAATTAATTAATCGTTCATCAATACAAAAATTATTCATGTTTTCCTTTAAGTAACCTTAATGTTCTCATTATCTCTCAACTTTTATCTATTCCCTTTAGCAAAGAGTAGTGGTGAATGACCCTTCAATTCGAACCGGTGAGCCACATCTAATAAATTAAAGGCCGAGTAAGATCAAGTGGTATGACGTATCCATCTGGTAGTTGCCCAAAGTTTACTAGCTTTTTTTTTTTTTTTTTTGTTTCTTTCAATTCACTTTGTTGTGGTACTTCTCAGTGTGTTTGACCTTAGAGGTACATCAACTTCGCTGATATCAGAACACAATTCCAAAAGTGAATGTGTAAAGTTGCATTAAAGTTTTTGGTTTGCTTTGCTATTAGTAGCTACTGTATTCCTTCCGTAGCTACTGTGTTCCTTCCATAGCTACTGTGTGTTTGTGTGGAGTAAGTTTAGAATTATGAGCTATGTAGTGAAAATTTATGTATTAATAATTGTGATTTCATTGTTACCCCATTCTTGCCTTATTTTTCACTATGAAAGCAGAACAAGTTCATTTCTATTCTATTGAAGTTGTTATTGGGTATTAAAATTGTTAGTATGTTAATCGAAGTTTTAAGTAGTAAGGAAGTATTATTTTCTATTTAGTATGCTACTAAACTATTCAAGAAGTATTGTACCATGTCAGATTCTAATGTTTAGGGTGTTATTGGTGACCGGAATAGTAATGCTTAACCAGGTTGTGGTCATAATGGTGGTAACACCCCAGGGTGGGTTGATGACAAACTTAATAGACTCACTAACCTTGTTGAGAGTCTAGTTACAGAAATACAAGTTAATAGGCAACAACCTCAAGGTATATCGCTACATAACCTACCTAAAAATATTCAAGAGATAGGTTATAGCTAAGGTGGCTGAGCCAATCACCCAGTTCAACCCCTTCAAGCTAGAGGAGTTATAGATTGAGCTACTAGACTAAGATTGGAGTTAAAGGAAATTGAGAAAGATGATGAGGAGGTTGATGCTGAGGAGTATGGAGAGGAGGAGTGCTCTGAGCCATCTTAAGCCAACATTCTCCGGAACCTTAGTTCTATGCCGATTTGTTCAAGCCAAGCCGAATAAACCGTATTGAACCAGGGATAGGAATGACTGACCTAACAATAGCCAAGTAAGCTAGCAAGGTTAAGCAAGATAACCAAGTCAAATCGAGACTGGGTCAACCCTAAGAACATATAAGAGAGGACAAACTTTCGGACAGAAGACCAGTAAGCTGAAATGCTTTGAATGCTTAGGCTTCATGTAGTACCCATTAAGAACTAGGTGATGGAGCTTTAATCATCAAAGCGCCTTTTGATGTAATGGCTTGAAGTGCATCAAAACTCTAAAGTTAAGCATGTTCGAGTTAAAGCAATCTTAAGATGGGTGACCCCTTAGAAAGCTACTGTACTAGGGAACAAAACATTGTGTCGTTTTACGCCAAAGCAGACAATACCTCAGTAGGAGGAGTTCCAACTAGATCGTTACACTTCAAACACATGGCTGCTGAGTGTCTAAGTCAATGTATCATGGTGCTTTAAGGAGATGTAAATAACACCAACGAGAGTGAGCTCGAGGAGAAAAAAAATGTTGGAAAAGCTAAAGCCAAAGAGGAAGAGGAGACTTGTATCTATGCTAACTAAGGAAAAGTGATAATCCTAGTCCTAAGATGAGTACTGAGTTCCTTGTTGACCTCCAAGGAAGGCCAAAGAGAAAATTTATTCCATGTAAAGTGTACTATCAAAGAGCAATTGTACACTATTATAATGGATGAAGGAAGTTATACTAACATAGTTGCACAGTCCTTTATGTAGAGGTTATGTCTACTAACCTCTAAGCATCCCTGACCTTACAAGTTGCATTGGTTTCATGATAAGGGTACTTTACATGTGACTAAGTAAGTAACTATACTATTCAATGTTAGGAACGTGTACAAAGACGAAGTAGTTTGCAATGTCATCCCTATGGGAACTTTATATCTATTGTTTGGATGACCTTGGTTATTCAACTAACGTGTTACTCGCAACGGGTATAAGAATACATATGCCTTTGTTAAGGATGGAAAGAAGATTGTATTGTAGCATATGACCCCATCCTAAGTAAATGAGACCTATAATCAGCTCACTTAAGCCAATAAGAAAAAGACTCTAATGATGAGCCGAAGTGAGCTCCAAGCTGTTGAAAAGGCTAATGAGCCTACGTTCCTGTTGGTTAAAAGATTGTTGGAGGCAAGAGATTTAGAGGATGTTCCTAATGATATCCAAAACCTACTAAATGAGTTTTCCGACTTGTTTCCTAAAGAATTGCTGAAAGAACTACCTCCAGTCTGAGGCATAAAGCACTATATTGATCTACAGCCAGGCGTTGCCCTACTGAAATGACCTACATATAAAATGAACCCTAAGCAAGCTACCGAGCTAAAGAGACAAGTGAATGAACTCATGGAGTGAGAATACATAAGGGATAGCTTGAGCCCTTGCATGTTACCAATTCTACTTGTCCCAAAGAAGGATGGTTCTTAATGTATGTGCATCGATAACCGAGTAATTAACCAAATTACTATGAAATACAGATATCTGATACCGAGGCTCGATGACATGCTAGATGAACTCCATGGTACCAAAATGTTTTCAAAGATTGATTTATGAAGTGGCTATCACCAAATTCATATGAGATTGGGTGATGAGTTGAAGACTACCTTTAAGATTAAGCATGGACTCTACGAATGGTTGGTTATATTGTTTGGACTTACTAATACACCAAGCACATTCATGAGGTTAATGAACCATATGATGTACCCCCTGATCGGAAAATGTGTGGTCATATACTTTGATGACATATTGATATACAGTACCGACCTAAACAACCACGTTCAATATCTCTACGAAGTATTTGACATTTTGTAGACTGAAAAGTTATATGGGAATTTGAAGAAGTGTACATTCTGCTAGGATGAAGTGATTTTTTTTGGGTTTATAGTGTTAGGGGAAGGAGTCCAAGCAAATGAAGAGAAGAAGAGCTATATTGGAATGGTCAATGTTGAAAAATGCCATTGAAGTTCGAAGTTTCCATGGCCTAGTTTCTTTCCATAAGCGATTCATTAAAAACTTTAATACCATAACCGCCTCCTTAACCGAGCTAACAAAGAAGAGTAATGAGTTCAAATGGAACAACCAAGCTAAATAGAGCTTCAAGGAGATTAAGGAAAAGCTTACTTCTACCCTTATCCCATCATTACCAAACTTTGACAAGTTCTTTGAGTGACCACCCATTGCTTACTATAATGAGAAGTTTGGTAATACTACCTTGCACTATTCTATATACGAGAAAGAGTTATACTCTCTTTTTCAAGCCCTTATTGTATGATAATACTATTTACTATGACGAGAGCTTGTATTTATACAGACCATGAGTCTTTGAAGCATTTTAGGAGTCAGAACAAACTCTCAAAGAGATAAGCCAAGTAGCTAGAGTTTATGGAAGGGTTCTCGTACGTCATCTAGCATAAGAAGGACAATACAAATGTGGTCATTGATGTTTTGTTGTTACAGCAAACCTTACTGACTACTTTGCAGACAAAATTATTAGGATTCTCACTCATTACTGAGTGGTACGCTCATGATCCTCATTTTAGCCTTATCATAAAGAAATGCAAGGATGGAATTGCTATTAAGGGACATTATCTTAAGGAAGGCTATCTGTTTAAGGACTAAAAGCTGTATATACCAAACTGTTCCACACGTAAGCTATTGATTAGGGAAGCTTATAGTAATGAGTTATCTAGTCATTTTGGAGTGACCAAAATAGCCAATTTATTGAAGGAAAACTTTTATTAGCTTGGTTTGGCTAAGGATATCCATAAGGTAGTTATTAGTTGGTAGTTAGTAGTTGTGGAGTATACGAGTGAGCTAAGGGGAAGAGAGAGCTCTATGGAGAATACATACCCCTACCAACACCAACCTTACCTTGGGTCGACCTCCACATGGACTTTGTCCTAAAGTTACCCTAGACACCTAAAGGAAAAGATTTTATATTTGTTATAATGGACCACTTCAATAAAATGGTACACTTTACTCTATGCCATCGAACTAACGATGCGTTATATATTGTTGATATGTTTTTGCAAGAAGTTGTCCAACTGCATGGAGTGCCAAAGACTATCGTTTCAGATCAAGATACAAATTTCTTGAGCTATTTTAGGAGAACTTTTTAGAGAAGACTTGAAACTAAACTTATGTTTAACTTTAGTAACCATCCTTAGACTGATTGCCAAACTGAAGTGGTGAATAGGATGTTAGGCAACTTACTTAGAGCTATTGTAGAAAAGAACTTGAAGGATTGGGATCTATGCCTACCGGTTGTGAGTTTGCATACAATCAGACTATCTACAACACCATTGAGAAGACCCCATTAGAGATTGTCTATGGCCTTAATCCTATTATTCCCCTAGATATAGTCGGTGCCCAATAACTGCCGAAGAGAGTCAATCTAGAGTTGACTGAACCCAAGAATTGCAAGCACTACATCAGTCTATAACTAGGAAGATTGCTAAGTGTAATCAGAAACAACATGAGATTAGCCATGGCTGCCAAATTGTTACCTTCCAACCAAGAGACTTAGTATAAATTTACCTCACCCAAGAACGATTCTTGCACTTGAGACAAAGTAAACTATCTCCTCAAGCTGATGGTTTATTCAAGGTCTTGAAAAAAGTTAATCGCAACACCTATCAAATCGAGTTACTTGATAACTATGGTATCTCCCCCACTTTCAATGTGCACAATCTAATTCCTCACCAACCAGCAAAAAAAGTCCTTGTGAGCACCCCATAAGAAGGAGCCTAGACCACTCCAAATTTGAGGACAAATGTTTCCGACCCCTAAGCAGATGATAGGAATTAGCCCCTTAGACCGATTACCAGTAGTCGAGCTAGAAAACTCTAAGGACTCACTCGAAGGATACTAGCTCAAAGCCATATTTGAGATAGAGATTCTTATCCTGACTTGATCCCATATTGACCTAATTGCCAAACCCTCACATGTGTCAGACTTACTCCTACCAAGCAATTATAGTCTATCAGGATAGCTAAAAAGACAGCCTTAAGACCATCCAAGCTGAATTCCGAAGCCAACCACAAGCATCTAACCATAACTCAAGCTGACTAACCCCTAACTTGATCTAGATCAAGTCGGCCCCTAACTACAAACGCTTTTCTGTTGTTGCCTACTTTATATCATATTTCTAATGTTTAGCCACTAAGCAACATGTGTCTTCTAACATAACATTTCAGAATGATTTTTACTTTTCTGTACTGAATATTCTTTATCTCTTTTACTCTTTTTAGTATGTTTTATGTAACCTAATTATAAAATTATCCTTTTGTTTTTTTATATATGTAAAATAACCCCAGTAGATGGATATATAAATCTCCACTTACTTATACGCAGACAAATCAATTAATCATTCATTAATACAGAAATTATTCATGTTTTCCTTTGAGTAACCTTGTTGTTCTCATTCTCTCTCAACTCTTATCTATTCTCTTTAATAAAGAATAATAGCGAGTGACCATTCAGTTCAAATCGGTGAGTCACATTTGATGAATTGTACGCCGAGTAAGATTGAGTAGTACGTTGTATCCATTTGGTAGTTGTTCAGACTTTGTTAGTTTTTCTCTTATTTCTTTTGGCTTACTTCGTTGTGATGCTTTTCCGTATGTCTGACCTTGGAGGTGCGTCACATATTACTACTCACAATTTTGCTGCCTGGATACATGATACTTTTTACATTCCTAACCATTTTCAATCTAGTAATTCAGTAGTTGAAATATAAGATAGCCCAAAAAGCGCTTGATAGTATAATTTGACACTTCACAATATCAATCTCATGTAGCTTGTGGCACCTACACAATTTTTCCTTCATGGTGGGGGCACTTCATGATATTTCTATTTTTCTATGTAAATGACATGAAAATGCATTAAAAACTAATTTACCATAAAATAGTCCAATTTTAACATCCTACATACAAATATCTTGATTCCTATGAAACATTAAATGTAAACAATGTAGTAGAAAAAATTAAGTAATTAATTTATCATACTAGCCGATTGAGACTTCAGTGTTGCAAGAGTTGGTTTGGTGGCGTGCAAGGAAGTCGCAAGTGACTTGAGAGTATTTCAGAGAGATTAAAGAGAGTTTGAGTGTAAAAATGAGGGTCCAGCTAGATTTAAGGGTATATATATTAGCACAAAAGGCGCAGATCGGAGCGTGCCTTCACTTAAAGTGAAGGTGCATGGCTAGATTTCTGTATTAAAGGCGTACTTCGTCTTGTACTCATAAAATATGTTTTGCAAGGAATTCCTTTCAATGGAGAAGCACCCCCCAGAAGTTGATGCTTGGCCTTTCGTTATGTCCGTCTAGCATTCCCTCGAAGAAGTGAATATCTCTATATATAATCCTACTCAAAATTTGTGCCTGCTATTAATGTAAACGTAATTATGTTTTAGATACGAAAAAACAAAAAAGAATTAGAACAGGTTTTGATAAGCATGGAAACGCAGCTAATTTATCTAGTTTTTGACACGGTGATCAGGTTTCATTGAAGTGAAACTATTACATAAGAGATGTACAAGAATTTCATTTGAACATAAAAACAAGGGGAGTGAAACAGACAAAGCTCAATGCAAAATGTGAAACTTGGTTGTAGAATTTGCAATCATTATAACAATAGAATACAGGAAAAGAAACAAAATTACAACAGTCACTTCTTCCTAGTCTTCACATACTATACTGGTGGATTTTCAAATGACTAAGGGATCGTATTAATACGTTACCACTAATTTTAATGGATAAAATTGATGAATCTTTGTATCTGATTATGTTGTTCCAAAGTACTTACTGAAGTTGGTCATGTATCATGGTTCCTACTAAAGGGATCAGGTGATGCTGATTTCCAATTTCTCTAGCAAGGATACTACACTATGCTTGGATGCCCTATGCATTTGCAGATAGCTCAGGAGGCAAATTTACGGGTTCAAATACTCCAAAGCAGGGAAAAAAGTAAGATGAGGTAACATTCTTGTTCTATCTCACTGAGCTCTTCCTATATTAGCCACCTCTTCTTTGGCATCTGCTGCATAATGCAGATGTTCTAGTTTATCCATGGGGACTTCTGAGTTTGAGATTTCATCATTTGATAAATTGTCCTCTTCTTCAGATTCCTCGGAGCATATTTCTGAAACAATACACTCAGACCGGATCGATTCAGAACCGCTGGATGGTTGATAAGTTGGTGATGGGCATTTAGAGCTGATTGAATCGTAGAGTTTCATATCATCATCTCTCATCATTTTAGCATATGTCTCATAGTCAAATCCAACTGTATTTTTCCCTCCAAAGATACTCTCCAGCTTGTCCATATCGAAAAGGTCTTCCATTATCTCCTTGCTCCGTGGGTCATGAGCATAGACAAACCTCACTTTCTTGTAAGTTTTGGGCTCAATAAATGGTTTAACCATCTGCTCGAAATGATATTTTGTCAAATTTAAAGCTAAAGCTCAATAAAAGACAAATAAGAATCTCCCAACAAAGAAAAAAGAAAAAAGAAAAAGAACAAATATATACGCACCGAAAGACAACTGTTTCGGTTCAGGTTTATAATATAAATCCAAGGAATGAAAAGCACAATGACGATTCTCTGTGTTATTTTAAGAATAAACTTCCACATTATCACCGTCTTTTCTCACGTCACAATTCATGTCAAAAGAAGTTCTAAACTACTTTTTTCCCACAGCTTCATCATTTCTTCTCCTTCTTATGACATGCTTGTCATAGTAATGTTTGTGCCCTCTTACTCCATTGAGTGAATTTTAGTTGATTATAGAGCATTGGAACGGTGAAAAAACCAGACCATTTTAGTTCATATATTATTATCTTCTTTGTGAGGATAAACTGAGATTTTCTTAGGGACTTGGTGTTTTCCTTGCTTCCCAACGGTCGACTGAAGAGAAAGCAACCGTTAGAAAGATGGAAAACTAAAGTAACCTGCAAAGACTAACTTCAGCAACAAACATAGATGAATTCCAATGAGATAACCAGATATTTGATAAATCAAAACAGAAAAGTGCGATTAGTCAGAGCATAGGCATTCGCAGTATTGTTAGAAGTAATCTTGGACCGAGTGGATCGGCAACATCTCTGACTGTTTTATTCATTTCGAGATTGCTGAAATCATGCCTGCCTACCTTGAAAGTAGATTGCATTCATGTTTTGGATAGCCACCAAAAACAAATCGTGATAGAACAGATATTTCTGCTATCCACCACAGTAATTTGGGATCAAAACCTAATATGATGATCATACATCTTCTAAGGGCCATTTGCAGGTAAAAATCATACTACATGTCCTTAACCAGGATTATTCAAAAGAGTGGAAACCAAACTTACCGCCCAAAAGGATTCAAATATTTTGGGGGGATTATAGAGTATTGCAAGGCCAAGCCTCTCTGGATAATGGTCCTGCAATATACGTGCTGTTTCCCGAGTTACATTCATCGATATGCTTGACATGTTCCACCGTTGAAAATCAGTTACCCATACCATCTGTTCCTGATCTGGACCTGAGTTCATTATTGCATTCTCCACGCAGTACACCAAGTACTTGATCTGCCCTTTCGGGTTACTTGTATTCTAACAGGAAATGTGGCAAGAGAGTATCGATGTTTTTAAAAGAAAGGGGAAAAAAAGAATGATAGTCAAGAGAAACACATAAAGCATATACAAATTCTACCTGATATCCAGGTCTCATGATAAGCACACTCCTTCCATGCTTGTCACAGTAATTAGCTCTGTATGCTTTCCCAGTCTCTGCTTCATTTGCAATGTCCTCCTAAAAGGATGAAAGCTTCAAATTTCGCTTGATATTTTATTGATACATTGTAGAAACTTATAACATTCACGGTGGTACCAAAGTGCTCAAGATATCTGAGGTGTCTGGCAAATTACCTTGTTAGCTATACCGTGTATAATCATAAAGTAAAGATTGTGGCAAAGATATGTGCCATCACTACAGATGCAAAAGTTTGCTGATGAGTTAAATGAGAAAACATTTGTCTGCTTTGATCACATTGATAGTTCTTGCTCTTCTTGAGACAAAGACGTGAGATCCACTAAGAAAATGTCTTGGCAACTTCCTTTATGTGGCAGTTGGAGGAAACAATTTGATTAAAAAAAGGCCTTAAGTCATAAATCATAAAGCTCGTTTCCAATATCCCTAGAAATATAAAAATACAGTAGAGGAAAGAAGTACAACAGTATATAATAAGGCACTAACCCATCTTATCTTTTCTGGCTTGTACTCTAGCCTCCACTTCACACTCTGTTTCAGCATCTTTGCTGCTTTCTTTGAGTTCCAGTTCCTAGCCCTGAGGTACCTCAAAATCGATACATCTGAACACAATGCTGGTAGCTTAAGAGCATATGGACCTATAATCTTCCTCACTTCCACAATCTGAAGAAAAGGGTCGATTATTCAATCTTATTGTGTTGTGCCTATATCATGTCCAATTCTTTCATGAGCAAAATAAAATGTGGTCGTAATGGATAGAATAATAGCAAGAAGAGTTCAAAAATACAACTTTGGATGAATTTGAGCCTATAAAGACCCTCAACCATGTCGAAAGGACAGCAAGTAACACAAACTAATTCTCACATGGATCATGTTGCCAAATAATATGGTTCTTCCAATGTGGATTTCACAAAAAGATATCTACATATATTTAGAAGACAGCTGGATTTCACCTATAATTTTAGATTTCCCACTTCCTCAGGTGGAAAAAGAACAAATCAATAGTGTGTACAGAATGGAATAAATTTACAAAGCATAACTCATCCTTGAAAAGCACCTAAAAACAGCAAAGCCCAGATAGAAAAATATCCCACAAAGATCTATACCCCATAAAATCTCTGAGCCCTGTTTGACAGATGAACAAGAACACTGCTTATCCCAATATATAAGCACTGTACACGCCACATCTGCGAATTGCATGTTTCCGCATCGAGTCTTCCTTTGTCATTGTGATATAAAGATCCATCGGTCCTTATAACAGAAAATGAATGAGTACAGCAGCATACCTTGGCTTGTTGACCTTCGGGCGATAGGCTTTTCTCAGCATCGCTACCCCGAGCCTTTTTGAAAGACATATTTCTAACTTCTATCAACCCAGAGCATTAAAAACTGATAATGAGACGAAAATAAGGCGAATCAGGATCACGGTTGTGAAATTAATCTCCTACCCATAAAAAGGATGTCATAATCGATCATTACTCGTAAAACAAGGATCTAAGTGCAGCTAAACATGCCCTCAAGTTGAAATGATATATAAAACAACAACAACCACAACAACAACATCTAGATATCTGGATTATAAAATTGTGGCTATAAGTAAACTATGAGGACACAATTAATCGAAATTGATAGATGAAAATTCGTAATTAAATTACATACCTGCTGCTTTAACTGCCACGATCAGGTGGGTTCATCTGTGATATAACTCTTCCTGCACAATGAATGGAAAAACGAAATAGTTGGAAAATTGTCACTGAAGAAAAATATTTTAAAAAATGATCCTAAGAAATAAGTTTTATTTTTTTAAAATAAATAAATTCCTAACATACGCATGCAAGCATGCAAAACGAGGAAAAAAATGTTTACATGGAAATCAAAAGAGAAACGACATGGATCTTCTGAAAAGCTTAAGCATATTAGTATGTGTAGTTTTCTTTTCGTTTTTTTTCAGGGGGTGTCTGGTACTATTATTACCAGAAGAATCAAATAGAGAGCAGAAGGAACGGATCCGAGATTAAGGAAATCGGTGCCAGTGACCCTTCCGATGATTAGGGACCTACGTGCTTTTTTCTCTTTTTCTCTTTTTTTTTTTAAGGAAAAAAGAAAAAAATTTATGATGCTTTTAATTTTGATGCAGACAAGGAAATATCTTACCTTACGTTTTTTACTATCAAACTATTTTATTGATTATCCAAATCGGGGAAATCTCTTTATTTATTTATTTATTTTTAATGTGGTTGCGGATCATGGTTTCTTGTGTGAGTTGTGGATCATGGTACGAAAAGTACACGTCAGGAATATCTCCCACTCGACTAAATTTTAAATTATCCCTTTGGTTTGGATGGTATAGGCAATTTTCCAAATTAATTTCTTCCCATCTTTTCTCCAACATGAATTGAACCTTTATTATTATTGGATATCCAGGACAGGAATAGAAGTACAGTCGGGAGGGGGTTAAAACTAGGTAAATTCTAGTCTGCAATTACTGAGAAGTTACAATGCAATCTAGTCCTTTTCTGATAAGTAGGTAAATCACTTTTTATTTTCCTTTTGAAATAGTTACTAAAATATAATCGATAACTTATATACAAGGAGTACGTGTTGTACCATGGAAATCATGTAGAAATTATACATCTTAAATATATTAGATTTGGGAGAATATTTGACATACATTTCACCACCGGTAGTTTCTTAAAATTCTTACATCATTCAAGCGCTTTTCTTCCTCTAATGTTGTCATTTTTTCGATCAAAGTGGTCTAACTTGACAAAGTTTAGGTATCACAATTGTCTCACTAGCCATGAAGATTAAATTCTCTAAACTTGTTAGTATTGATGGAAAAATTTAGACTGCAAGCTCCAGAGGTCTAATGCAACCTCGATAAGTTGGGGACTCATTGACTAGAGCCTACAATTGTCCCTTACCATGGGAATTACCTATTTAGCTCTATGAAGTCTAGCTTAGGGTTTACATGGGCTCTTAAAGCCCAAACCATTAAGGCCACGGAGCTCAAGAATCTATCCAAGGTTGTCAAATGACTTATAGATACTTGCACAAGTTCTCCTATTTTTCTAATCATCCCCCACAAACTTACTAATTTGAGCATCAAAGTAGCCGCATGGAACAACACTCTATCTCCTACTAACTGTGTTTTCTTTTTGTAAAGCCTTGGAACCCATGTGACTTCAACTCTCCACGTATCAATATCGAGGTGCTAACACGCAGGCTCATGACTTGCTAATATCTTCAAGTATAATTAATGAACAATACACAAACTACACTAACATTATGTAAATCTCTAAGTCACAACACAGGCGGTTTTGTCTTACCTTACAACATCCAAAACCTTACTATTATCCATGGCGTTTGTCATGCTCTTACAATCCACACAATAGAATAAACATTAGTTGAGCTTACTCACTCCTATTACAGAATACCAACAATACATAAACTGTAATCAAGATAAGGAGTCTACATCTCCAGTACAACCACGAAATTTACCTTGCACTACATGACTAATGACTGCCTTACTATTCTGTATAATAGGTATAATCATCATCCTCCACGTCGTGTACCATGTTGTACCCCTAAATCATCATAATAATCCTTGCCTTCAACATCACTTGCATCTAAAAACAAGGTCTCCGAATGATAAGCAAAATTTTCTTAGTACGAGAGTTACACAATCATACATGCATATGTAAACATAATCCATTTCACATATGAATGCAATCATGTATCATACAGCTAGTTATTATCTTCAATTTAAGTTTGACAAGTATCATGGTTTTGGAGTCCCAAAACTTGAGGTAACTCATGACCTCAAATCACATAGCTACTATATACTATATAAATATTTGGTATTGGATACTCTCTAATACCCTGAGCCATTAATCAATCCAAAATCTAATCGAATCGACTTGGTAAGCAATTTCACTCAAGATAACACCACTTACCAATCCCTAAGTGCTACCCTAAGATCACCAGTAATCTTGATCTCTTAAGCCCACCAAGCACACTCAACACATTAAACATTTAAGACTAAATATAATTATATTCATTTACTAACTAAACTAGTAAACACATACAATAAGCATGTAACCTTATACCTAGACCAGCAATCTCGTACAACACTTGATTTTCTAAACAAATTGTATTGACTTTAGAACATGAGATAAGAATGCATTTCACTAAACTTTAGGTCTCTTTTATTGTGTTAAAGTTAAACTTAAGTTGTTTTAATTCAATTTCTTTCAAACTCTAACTTACTATTAGGTGGTCTTAAAAGTGTTTATTTAGCGATTTGGGGTTAAATTCTAAATTAATTTAGGGTAAATCATGTTTTGGTTTAATAGAACAAGTTTAGAGTTGAAAAAAAACATTTGTTAAGTAATTCTAGTCAACTACAGTCAAGACAGCATCAAGAAGTATCGTCAAGATGATTCTGTAAACAGAATTAGAACAAAGTTGCGCAAGAGTGGCCCTTACCATCATAATGACTTTTCTTGAAACCATCATGATGGCTTCAAAATAGCGACATGCTAATGTTTATTTTCTTTGATGAATGTCCACCCAAATTGCATAAATCACCTTCTAACCTCTCAAAGCTCATTTTCCACCTTCTTAATTCTTTCATAACACCAAGGAAATCCTTTCAAAACCATCACTTATTACATGAGAACTAAATCATTAAAAAAAACTTACCTGTGATAATGAATCTCTTTAAGAATTTTATTCTTTCATATTTTCTTCAAAAAATTCGTATAAGATAATTTTGTAACATCAACAATCTTCTATCTAATCACATTGCTCTACTCTTTTCCCAATCCAAAGTGTCTAAGTTTACACTTACCCGTTCAAAAACTTCAAGTTTCTTTATCAAACCCTACGAAACCGTCGAGTTCTTCTATTTTTGGGTAGAGAACTTATGTTAAAATGATTACAATCATAAAGTTCAAAAGGAAAATCTAAGGAAACTGTTGCACTAACCTTTCTTCTCTAATTCTTCTAGCAGTTGAAGGGCTGGAACTATTTTGGTTTTCTAGAATAGTTATGTTAAGGAAGGGAAGAGAAAAAGATACATGTTTTATTTTATATAAGTACCTCTTCCCTCAACCATTGTGTCTTCAACCTTTTCCATGATGAGTTTGCCCTCATCCTTTCTATGAAATTCTTGCTATACCGTCTTCTTTTATTATCATTATTCTTTTATTTAATAATCATTTTTTATTTAAATTTTTCTGGCTATTGCACTTTTGTAAGCCCAAGTCCATCTTTAAGATCAAAGAAACAAATCTTTATCGACTAAATTTAGGTGACAATAGTTAAGAAAATGTATGGTAGATGATTGGATTATGAAACAACTAAGTAATAAAGGACTTAGAGGCATAAGTGAATTTGCTTTCCTTAGATAATTTATACCTTTCTTGTTGGTTTGCTATGAGATTTGTTATACAGAATTCTCTTAGGATAAAACTAAGTCTTGATACTTAAATATCCAAGAATCAAACCACATTTAGATATAGTAGAGGTGTTTGTTGTTTGTAAGAGATTTTGAGAGAGAAGTGATGGAAGAATTTTCAAAAAAATTCATGATCAATCATTATCCAAAGTAAAAAAGCAACACCCTTTTATAGATTTAGTTATTTCTTCAATGAATATGACCTTTCATAAAGTCATGATGCTTTAAAACATAAATCTACCTAGATTTAATTTAAATCAATTACAAATTGATTTAGATCCTTAATCATGATTGGATTTGACTTTTACATTTGAAACTCATCAAAAGTTTATTGGATAATTATAACTCTTTGAAATATAACATTTCATAAAATTCTATCATTACAAAAGGTCTGTACCATTCTAAAAAGGTCTAGAGTATTTTTCACTTTCAAGTGCAAAAGGTTAAGACCATGCCCAAAATGGTCCTGATCATTTTTCACCATTAAATTTTATTTTGCTTCGACATAGGATATCTCGAATCCTTTTACAAAAGATTTGATCATTTCCTAAAATATCATAAGTCCCCTTCTTTTTACTCAAAATTAGCACAAGTACAATCTTAGTCGATTATTGAGTATTTCAAACACATATTTTATAACTTAAAATACATAATTAGTAATCTATATCAACAATAATACTACCTATATATAATGTTAAAAATATAATGTCATGATGCTAAATAAATTTAATATTATAATAATATATATAATATCATAATCAAATATATATGACTTTATTATGATATCTCTAAGTTTCGAGCCATTAATTTAGTACTTAGGTTGGCACTCTCCAAAATGGGTTAAACTTTACAATGTGCCCACAAAAGTTGTTGGAAATGACCTTGTGGAGTTTGTTTCATAGAATATGGCATGTGAATGAATTAATTTTGCTAATGACATTTAATAGATAGAACATTTAGATTGTTGTTAACTGAAAACTTGAATATGGAATTTTGATACACAATGAGGGGTTAGGGATTGTCTAATTATCCTATAAAATCAATATTTATTGATGAAAATATGTTACAGAAATATTGTAATGGGCAAAATATAGTATTGGTAATCTAATCATGTACATATATATTGCATTATTGAAATTAAAATAGGGAAAATTAAATTCCAAAAATAATAAAATATATAAAATAATAAAGTGCAATATAGGATCATGATTTATTTATTTTGATGAACTGGTAAAGTGGCAATTTAACATGTAATGAAACTTAAGATGAAGAATAATAACCATAAGAGCCAATAAACTTAGATTATATCACTAACATTAAAAAATATATATATATTCGTCTTTAAATTAGATCACACAATCAACCCAATGTCCCTTAAAATTTCTAGATTTGAGTGCATGCAAACACAATAAGATCAACCATAGAGATAAGAGGTAATTAAGTCTAGTTCTAGTAAAATATTAAAGAAAATAAAGAAAATTTTAGGTTCAACAATAAGTTAATTAGTTCATGGGTTCTAAGTAGTTTGTTGTGGACTGGTTTGGACTGCTAAATTTTGGCACCATGTCAAGGTGGGCTAACATAGTAGTGGTTATAGAAACTAGCTAGAATGTTATGTACTAGTGAGCCTCTCTTTTCATCTGATTTATTAACTTTTGCTTAAAATATTAAATTTTATTAATTAATTCTAAGAAAATTTTTTTTAGAGAAAATTTTTGTATAGTTTTAGGTAGTAATTTTATTTTGACGAAATTACTAAAAATTATATATCATACTTAAGAAATTCCTTATCCAAAACAAAACTTGATTAAATTTTTAGAACTCTTAAAGATGTAATTTTGAAAATAAAATTAAATTCGGTGAAGAAATTGCTTTTTCACCTCCTCTCTAAATGGTGTACTCTTTAGTAGTAGGAGGGTTGATTAGTGAAATAGAGAGGATAGTGCCTTATTACGTAATAACATTGAGATAAAGGTGAAAGCGAAAGGAATCTCAATTAGAAAATCTAATTTGGTTGCATTTAAGAACAAAAAGGTTTTCAAATCAAATATAATAGAAGTTGACACTTGGAACTGATAGTCCATTCAAGATCCTAATAAGATTAATGACAATACTTATCAATTAAAGTTATTATATGGATTTAGAGGTGTTATTGCTACATTCAATGTTGCAGACTCATCATCTTATGTTCCAGAGTAAGAGGAAGATCATATAGAAGATGTACTAGACTTAATGTCTTCATTAGCTTTAGAGAAACAATGGGAATAAGGTTTTTGAATTGAATAATGATGGAAGGAGAATCAATGACTAAAGCAAGGACCAAGGGTTTGAACCATTTATTAGACCAAATTATAAAGAAATCTATCTTATAAGATGAATAAAAGTTCTTCAGGGTTTTCAAGTTCATAACATTAGCTTAAGTAGAAGCTTAGTACAATTAGAAGGTGATGGGAGTTCTAATATTGCTAAAAAAAAAACCATAGGCAATTCTAATTCTAATCCATTCAACTATTGGTTCTTATGGTATGGTTGATTCTAAAGGGCACCAAGGTTTTGATTAGATTAAGTAGAGTGTGAGAAATAAATTTGAATGAGAATAATTCTTTAATAAATTATTGATGTTACTAATATTACACTAAGGAATTCGAGGGATGTTATTATGGAAGATGCATGAAGATCTTACTAGGTGCTTCTTTTATAGGTGAGCAAACCATGTAGCTTGCTTTTGTGTCATATCAAGTAGTTTACGTATAGTGCGATCTTTCTTTAGTGCGTAATATTCATTAGAAAAGTTGTCCAAGTTCCTTTTACTTTTACTTTTCTGTTGCATCCTTAAATTACAAAACCCTTAATTATTGTTGTTTAAGTGATCTAGCGGCTAGATTTTCTCTCGATCTATATTTTAGTCTCTTGATCGTACACTTGTTTAGTGATTATTTGATCCTAAGCTTATCTTTAAAGAGATCCTGATTGTGTTTAGATATAATCTTGTGGATTTAGGCACAATAGTATTAAGTATGACTTAATTGAACCTTCAAAGAAATATAATTTTCTTTTTTAGTTTTGTTGGTCATTTAGATGGATAAAATGGCTAAAGAGAAACTAAAAAATCAACATGTCGAATTGGTTGTTCAAATAAAAGAATTAATTCATTTGGTTAGATATTTAAAGCAGCCATCTAAATGTAAATCCCTAAAATTATCAACCTAGCTTTTGAAATAGATTCAACTATATTAGACAATTTAGGAGTTAACAAAGCTAATGAAAGTGAAAACCCTAAAAGAATTAATTAATCACGTAAAGAACTTTTCTACCCTAAATGTTTCTAAATGCTAACGATTTCATTCAAAAGTGATAGAAACCCTAAAAAAAAATGATTACCTTAAAGACATACGTGCACTAATCCAACATGATATACCCTAAGACCTTAATTGATAATATAATGTTCATATTTTGCCAAATCATTAGTAAAAGGTTAGAGATGACCCTCATTCATGCTTATATGATTCGAATCCTCAAGTAATCCATTAGAAACTAAGATAATGAGTCATAGATTATATTTATCCCTTAAGTATGTGATTAAGATAGTCTCACTTAGAGTTAGGATTATAGCTGAAGATTAGGTTATACGTAGTGAACTTTAATACTCAAATTACTACTTTTTGCATTTGTTATCCAAAGTAGTTTATCAAATGAGATATATAAGCTATAAAGACCTAAAATAAGACCTCATCAACTATGTTTACTAATCAATTTATCAAATATCTCATTTCTTCTCATTTCTTTTATTTTCCTCTTAATTTCCCTTAATTACTATATTATGTGTACAAAATTACACATACTTAAGGAAAGTTGACCAAGTCAACACATATTGACCAAAGTCAAAGGGTTGACTAAGTCAACATTTTGAAAAGTCAACAAAAGACTAAAGGATAAAGAAAATATCTACTTCTTCATGATGGCTTTTCTTTTCCTTTTCTTTTGATTTTTCTTTTTCCCTTCCCCTCAATTGTTGCCGTCCACATCTCCCCCTTCTAGACCCCACTATTTGTTATCTTCCATTATGAAAATCAAACAAAAGAAACAAAACAAAATTAACCCTCCATTGCCGTGAGCTTTATCTTCCCCTTTCACTTTCATTTCTTCACTTTTGTCTCCTTAATTCCAACACAACTAAAGGTATGTACTTAACTTACTTTATGCTGGTTTATATTATTCATTAGTAAGTTAATTAGATAGATTATATGAGTAATTATGTGTTTAGTTTTGTCTTGAAGAAGAGGGAACAAAGTTTCCATCTTTAAGTGTAAGAATTAGAAATTATGAAGAAGAAGAAAGGTAGACATGAGTGTATGCTTATAAGTATGTGCACATAAGGCAATACTAAAAGAGTACAAGTATGTGAACCTTTGTACATGAGTATTTATCATGTACATAACTTGAATTAAGACCATATCTAGTTATATATGTGTATACTACACTAAATACATACATAAAAATACAAAAGGATGAAATTAGGAAGATTTTCTTAAGAGAAAATTAGGCATACGAATTTTTGTATAAAAATACGTATCCAACCGTATAGGTATATGAGGAGGTATACATGTATAAATATGGTATAAATTTAAGTAGATGTATAAGTATATATATGTATAAAGTATATGTACATAAGTATAAGAGGAGAGGTAACATGTACTTATGAGATAAGCATGAGGAAAGATTTATGTAATCATATAATGAGGTAAGTGATGAAGTAAGCATATGATGACATAAGCAAGTAATGATATAAGCAAAAGATGATGTAAGCAATGACATAAGCATAGGTTTAGAAAATGAGAAAAATAAGAAAAGTGTAGGTAATTAGGTACTTAAATTAGTAAATCCTAATACACCTTTTAAATTAGATTATACCTAATTCAGTACAGGAATTAGTAATAATAAAGTAAACTCCTTTGATTATAAGAATTTAAGGAATAAAAGATATAAATATAAGTAATAAGAATACTTAAGTGTTATAGCTAAAAAAAAAATTTCTATAAATTTAGTTCATAACGTAAAATAGGGGTCTTAACATCCAAAACAGATATTATCGTGTGAATATACGTCCGAAAACGATGAAAAACGATTATAAATTCATAAATATCATAAATAAAACAAAAAAGTTACATACGATTGATAATAAAGTCTCACCGGGTAAAAGTTGATAGTAATTTAAGTAGAATTAGGTAATTAGATGTTTAGAATTATTAGTTAATTCAAGTACTTACTAACGTTATCAAATCGTAATGATCAGGTGACCCCGAGGTGAGCGAGGACTTTTCAATTGATTACTACAATTAGGACAAGTCGCCATGGGCGAGTGAGTATTTACCTTGTGATTCCATGCTTGATTGTGATTGTAGATAGTTGATTTAAATATTGTTGTTAATTGACTAATGTGTGGGGTTTGGAGAAATGCTTATGTATGTAACTATGTGTTATATTGTGAATTTACCTTAAGTACAGAAAATGCCTTATTTATTGCACGGTAGTATAGAAAATGCCTGTGTGTACTATTGGATGGTCACAGCATAATTTGAACTTAATTATACTCGGCCTATAAAAAGAAACTGGAACATGCATTAACATGCATCGCATGGATATAATTCCGGCCGTCACATCACATGGAGGTAAAGAGAGACCATTCGGGGGTTGTTATTATTCATTTATTGGTTCTGTACGGTGCACTCGTACAAAATGACCTTACCCTGGCCCGTAGGAACACTAGGCATTGGAGGCGCCAACCACCTGGCTAAGGGTCGAGTCTAGAGGCCTCCGTTTAGGGGTGAGTGTGGACTGCGGGGGTTCACTCACAATTATACTAGAACTTGAGTTTTTTTGAAAATAAAAGAATTATTTGATATAAGTGCGGAACGTGGAGTTCCATAGTAAAGTAAGTTCTAGTATAATACTCGAATCTGATTGGTGCCGTGTAAACTTCAACCTTGACTTTGGAGGGCGTTAAATCTGAGTTACGTATATGAATTAGTTAATTATACGTATTGTTTGGCATTCTGGTTGATCATTCATTCATATATATGAGTATAATGTATTTATAACTTGCTTGTGGTGTGGTTGAGGGTTTTGCTCACTAAGCTTAGGTTTACACCCCTTTAAACTTTTGTTGTAGGATAGCCTGTCCGTAGAGGCAGGACGAGGGATGCCACAGGTTAGCTTGGGGATTTGGGCAAGAGCGAGTTGTCCTGTGTATTGAGAGAGAATAGTTTATGTAGACTCTTACTCATGTACTTTTGTTTGTCTTATTATTATAGACTTAAACATACTTAAACACTGTATATTGTAAGCTTTATAACTCAAATTTTATATAAATATGTTTGTATGATGATATTATGTGAATCTGGATGTTCTTTGGAAACTAGTGGTTGTAGAACTTTGTATATTATGTGAAGAGTTTTTGATTGGAAGGGTAACCAATCAGGGGTTCTTCGTGTAGTATACGGCACCTGCTACGACTAGGCCGTCCTCAGTTCGTGACACTAAATGTCTCATAAGCATCACTCAGATGAGAAGAGAGAGAAAGCATTCAATAGATTCAAAACCCTTCTTTTTTTTAGATGAATGATGTTGCTAGATGAAACGGGATTCGACATTTGCAATTTCTTGATCTTATTCTTGTATTCTAGTAGGTAAAACTACATGCTTCTTCTTAAAGCCCTATGAAACTTAAATATAATTATAGAAACTTGCTCATCTTCAATAGGTTGATTTATTAAGATCTTATGGATGACATTTTGTAACCCTCTAGCTTGGCTTAAAGTTATTGATCTAGCAAAAGCTTGATTAATATTAAGTTAACTTAGTAATGTTGGAGATTTATATGTAAATTTAAATTGTTATCAATTAAAGAATTTAAATTGTAGGGCCACAAAAGCCTTAGAAAGGTTGAGAAGTTAAATTATAGAAAAAACTACTAAAAGATAAATTTTTTATTAATAAGACGTATCGATCGGCAAAGTAGTTAACCAATGTAGGTTAACCACAAGCCTAAGTTAGTTAACCAACTTAATGGAAAGAAGCAAGTTGACTTAACTCCCTAAAGCAATTGGTCATTTTACTAACCTATAAACTTGGTCAACTACCTCCACTATGTTTTACTTGGTCAACCCTAGACAAACATAGGTTGTTAAGTAACAATGTAGAAATCTAATATGACTTTAACAGGCTTATAATCAACTGTACAAATGAAAAATCACGTATTAACTTTAGGATATTTAATCTTTTAGCACATAGAAATAGTAATTTATTATATGTTGTATAATTTAGGTGTTAAACATAAATTGGGTATTTGTAAAGGCTATGAGTTGATTCAAAATACATAACTATTATTATGATGTGTATGCTTGTAGGTTTGATGCAACAAAACTGATAATTATCCGACTCTTTAAACACGTGTTGATTATGGTCGGCCTAGGGTCAAGATTTAAAGATAAGAAATCGTAGACTAGGCATTTGTACACCTTAAGAAGGGCAAACACTTGGTGGGTCATCAATATGAGGGATTTGTAGCTTATAAAGGTTAGCTAAGCAAGGATAAAGATCAAATGGGAGATATTTGTGGCATGGGACAATAATACAAATGCTATAATAAACTTTGCTCCTAATGGTACGATTTAGGTGGTTAACTTAGTATGAGACAATTATTATGGTGCTGGCTAAAAAGACTAAGATTATCCCTCCCTACATTGATTTTGGTTTTAAGTAATGGGATTTGCAAATCCTTGAAAGTGGTTAAGTGTATGTGGTTGACTGAAGTTTGAGTTATTCTAAATCTCGAGATACTAATATTTTGTTGTTTGTCATGCCTATTAAATATAACTTAGTGAATTGTGATTGTTGTACTTAGTAATATTATGCTTGATTATGATGTGGCATATACTTGTGTTTGATCCTATAGTTGCATATTAAATTTTATAGATTACCGAATTGATGAGATGGAATATGACTTGTACCAAAAGAGAAGATATATAAGAGGTAGAGTGACCTAAATGGTGATGAGTAGACCAATTTTTAAGAAGTTGGTAACTGATAAACTTTGCTATGTTGATCTATACGAGTCTTTCACATTTTATCTATTCAGTTTGAGGTCTCATCCTTATCAACACGACCAGAAAAAAGGTCACCTTATGTTATTGATGATATCATTTAAATGTTCCAATATGGATTTTTTATTGTTATGACTAAAACTTGGCATATAAAGATTGGCACACGTTTATTTTCCAAGCAAATGGTTGTGCATATCCAATAAACTTATGGTTTATTTTTCATATCCATCAAACCTAGGATTAATTTTGATGTGTTCCATTGTTAGGTTTGTAATCTCAGGATTTTGTTTTTTAGTACCACGAATGTAAGTTGAGTTTCAAATTCTAACTGATAAGTTTCTTGTTGTGTTTCCATATAAAGAGGGACAAATATCAACTAAACAAGTACTTATTTTTTTATTAAAAAATCCATATTAGGAAATTCGAACAAACAACAGTCTTCTTCTAATCGTTTTGAAAAGGTAAAAGAATTGAATTATAAAGTTAAAATAAGAATTATTAAAACAGAAACTAGCAAACAATGGAGGGCTCAAACAAAATGTAAAATACGAATTACTCAATCAAAAAAAGCAGTACGTAGATGGTTGTTTCTGTACGTTTTCCAAATAAGATGGCATGCAACACCAAGGAACTTAAATTTTGCATTAGTTAAAGAACATTTTTCGAAACCGTTTTTCTTTTTAAGTTTGTTCCGATTTAATATTTGTAATTATCAACTATTATTGCAACAATCATGAGTACATGTGGCTATTCAGAGCCATTTCATAAATTGTCATATTTCTTTTCACAACTCTAAACTGTAATCAGGAATGGGAAGGAGTTATTATTATATATATAATTTGAGACAAAAATAATTTACTATTATTATTTTTTTATAAATAGCTTCATATTTCACTATCAACCTTCATAGAGCGAGAAACGAGAAAAACCATGGACCCAGTAGGGCTACGCTGAGTAACACTCAATGAGATTGCGCCAGCTAGGGAAAATGGGGGCACAGACGGTAGACTCATCGTGCATAAATTTTAACGTAAGGAGTTATCAAAATCATATAAAATTAGTTAAATTATAATATTATAAAATTATACATCTAAATAATTTTCCATCCATTTTAATTAAAAAGAGAGAAAAAACAAAAAAAAAATTCAATACAACCATATTCATATAAAATTATATAATTAACTCGTGATTTTAATAACCATAAATATATTTTTTTACAGGTGTTCAAACCCCAACATATATGATATAACGATTAACATGACCAATCTCACTTCACCTACCTTTTTCCTGTCTTAGTCGATTTAACCCACGATCTTCAATTGATAATGTTTTGCTAAAGGACTATAGCTCTGAATTAATTTCACGTTTTCTGTCATCTGATTTTAGTATAAACAAATATATTTATTGTTTTAATATCAAGTGTCAAGTATCTACAATAATAAGTCACATTCGTACATTTGTTGTTTTATGTCATTAGAAGTTTATTATAGTTAAATCTTAAATAGTAAATATATTTGTCGCAATGAGTGTGATCGAGGCATTTCTTCTTTGCCATCTCATAAGCAATCGCCGGAGCCCTCATCGCCAACATGCCCTCTCTCCCTATTGGTTGATTCAATTAACAATAACATAGACCCTTTCCGTCTTCCAGACCGGAATTTGACTTATTCAGTTGATTCTCCTTCTCCGGATCATTAACAGAATCTTCTATCTCTGCGGATGAGACTGGTCGTGAAAGGGTTCCACCAGTTCCTTTAATAATGACTGCAGCTCACTACACCACATCCCAACTAACTGAGGTTTCCCAGTTCCCGGAAACCACGGGATTTTGAGGGAAAAAATGAAGATGAGCATGCCCGCATAAAGGGGTCCAACAGCACATAATTGGTACCCACAACTAAACCATACATTCCTATCTATTTACGGTTAATGAATCGTGGAGCCCATTTTATGATAATACATCAACATCAATTCAATACTGACAGGATATGAGGAAGATTAAGCATTTACATAATGAAGTGATACAGCGACCAGAGTGCTTTAAATTTAAAGAGCTTAACACAGATTTCACTTCTTAGAAGACGTATATGCAGCATTCTGAAAACTGTGGCTACCAGGACTCAGTAGCGTATAACTTTTACATATTGTCCTTCCGCGCTTTTTCTTTCTCAATGGAGTCCATTGCATCCTCAAATGATTTCTACAATCCCAAAATGAAATGCATCACAAGTTGATCGAAAAAGCTTGAAAGCATCCAATTAATTTCCCGTATTAATAGAGATGTGACCACTAATGCATGAATTGCCTAGAGACTAACACCGCGTTTGGTTTATTGGAATTGAATAAAGCTGACGAGGAATACTATAATTTTATTTTGCTTCATGATGAGGATATTTTTGCTTTTTTTTTTTTTGTGAATATTTTGCAATAAAAGTTACTTACCATAGAAAATATCAACTCCATCTTTGTTTTTTTTTTTCGGTGGGAAGTATTAGCAACAATTCTTTTTGTCAAGAGAAAGAATAGAAATTCCTTATTATGGAATAGACATTACTTATGGTATAATTTCTTGCAGATTAAACATGTGAATAGCTATTCCACAGTAATCAAGGTAGAATAACAATTTCATTCTAATGAACCCATCACATTCTAATGGACCTTGATTAGTGTGGAATAGCTATTCACATGTTATATTTGGCCTATGAGTTATTACTCTTCACACAAATTTATTGCGCTTCAACATTATTTACCTAAAAAAGTCATCAAGGCCACTGAGCACATGATTAGGGGTCCAGAAGAGAGTATGACAGCAGTTAAAAGTAGGAGTCATCTTTCCAGACGGGCAAAGCAATGGGGCAGCACCAGTAGATGGAAAGCAAAGATTATGGTTAGGGCTAATACAATGTTAGAAATTAAAAGTAGCATAGCTTCTTGTTTTATTCACAAACTTCACCTTTGTTTATGTGACGAGTAAAATGCTTAGAAAAGTAAAGTACCATTTATACACAAAAAGCCTACCAAATTATTTGAATACTTCTCGCGGTATAACAAACATATTCTAAAGATATAAAAAATATTGAAATTCTAACAATAAAGTCTGCACTAATCCATTGTAAACAAAATGATACATCATGCTATAGTTTTTGTTCTGCAAAACTTAAACCAAGTGAATACTAATTCAGTTTTTGAGCACCATTCTAAGATGAGATGGCAATCTAGAAGGTACCTTTAAGGAAGTGGGTGTTGACACCCGGTTCAACAATTAGGAAGATAGTTTTGGGGGAAATCACAACAATTCCAGATCAAGATTTACAAGGCTACTCGTATGGAAGTTGTCTTTTCCAGGGAGTCTTTATCTTATTTGGCAAGAATGAAACGATAGAACATTCTGCAGACATTCACCCTCTAGGAGAGGATCAAATAGGATACTAATGCATTCTGTGAAGTTTCTTGCAGGATGATCCTCCAGGTTTTTGCATATGATATAATTTAGCTTCCAAATTTTCTAATGTGTGAGATTTTTCTAAAAGTAAGTGTAAGTTTTCCCTTTCTATCTTGTTAAAACCACTTTGGTTTTGGTTTTAGCAATTACAAATTTACAAGATTGACAACTTAACTCAATCACTAAAAGAAGGAAAAAAGACATCAAATATCTCATCTAAAAAGCCAAAGAAATTCATCCATACCCCTGAGTTCTGTAATTTCCAAAGTGCCTGCCCACTTGATTCAATTGCATAAGATGCCCCAAGTAATGTCCTGTAAACAATCTCTAGTTAATCAACTATCAATTGCAATGGTCCCCCCACCCCCCCAAAAAAAAAAAGATCATAGACAACATTGGTTATTCTGAACATAACACCAACAGAAAACACACATAACAAAAGAAAAAAGGAGCATCAAAACCAAAACACAAACACATTTGCCATTTACCAATCAAATCCATCTTTTTAGACAAGTTCATCCTATCAACCCGTATGATCTAAAGACAAAACCATAAAAGCAAACCAAAAGAAAAATTGTCAGCCTATGAACAAGTTGTGCTTTACGCATAGCAAATGCAGAATTTCGAACGTCGATGAACAATGCAGCATCTGTAAGTTTTCAAGACAGAATAAAAATGCCTAATCATCTAACATGAGTCAAATAAAATAGATTCATTTCTTTTGAAATGTGACTTTGATTAATGAATGGTGGTTGTGAACAATTTGATATATGTCACATGTAAATAATAACTTGTTCCTAAGATTCACAGTTGAGAACTCGAATTCAGTAATTCACTGTTGACTTCGCATGTTGAGTTTCGAATCTATTTTCAAATTAGAATAAGTGCTTCTAACTCAAATTTCAACAGATCAAGACCCTACATGAAATGGCAAATCCAACACAACAATCATAACACAATTCGAACCCAATATGATCCGAAACATGAATCCGAATACCAGATTCAAATTGTCACAATTATAAAGTAAACTATGGACAAACACAGATATACCACGCAACATGGCACCAGCAGTTGCTTCTCTACACGAAATCAAACAAACCGAAATAAATTATTAAAAGAAAAAAAAGCAGTACCCAGCAAAGGCGGCATTGAGAAGAAACGCACGCGTGGTCATGAATCTTAAAAAGGCTTCGAACTTTAAAGCCAAACCAACTTTCTCCTTATACCTATAATCACTTCTTCCATACCGATAACTATAATCCGTGTTGTAATTACTATATCCATATCCGTAAGTATTACTCGAGCCCGAACCAGCTCGAGCATTCCTATAATAGCTGTTATTAATGCTAATATTATATTGGGCACGCCTGCGATCGTCGATCAAAACCTCGTAGGCCTCGGAGGCCTGCTTGAAACGGAGAGTGGCACCATCGCGTACGGATTTGGAGGAATGAGCATGCTTGTCGGGGTGGTATTTTAGGGCTAGCTTACGAAAGGCTTCTTTGATTTCGTCCTTGGTTGCTGTTCGATGTAACCCTAAGACCTTGTAATGGTCCATTGGGGGTTATGATCGTGATGGGACGAATTGACGATACGGAAGTGTGTATGATCATGAAAAATGGTTACCATTTACGAAGTGAGAAGAAAGAAGGATGGAGAGTTTCGGGTCGTCGTGGCGTTGGCGTTGCCGCTCCCTTGCAGGGGAAGAGAGAGAGAGAGAGGACGTGGGTTTTGCAGTTGGGCTCGCGTGTAGTTTCGTGATTTGGGCCGTGGATGTGGATAAAACTTCCCGGTCCAGTTACCTTCATATTATGAGAAATCAATTATTATTATTATCTTTCTTATTAATATGTGTAGTCAATTATTAAGATGCTTCGTAAATTCATGTAATCATTTAGAAGAGTTGATACATTAGCGATATGCTTAAGAGCTAAGTTATCATTAAGAGTTATAGGAACAAGGGTATATCCTTCTTGATAAAGAAGAAATGAAGGTCAAATATGAAAGGAATTAAATCATTAGACCCTTGACTCGGGCTTGAGCTTGAGGATTGGAAAATATAGCAAGGTAAGTTCTCTCTTTTAAACCTATAGTTGGTGAGTCTAAGTTGCTGTAGTTTGTCGACTTAATGTCATGTCCGAGCCGAACCCTCTTATATGTATCAATAGTCTTTAGTTACCGACTAGAGATGTACTGGGATAATAGCTCAACCTAACCCGACCATTTATTCAGCTTAAGCTGAACTTGTCTCTAAAGAACCTTCAATTCTACTTGATAGTTACGAGTCTAATCGTATAATTTGTTTGTTCTTGCTTAAGCATACGACCATTTGTCATCCAATATGTATCCGAGCACTTCATGCAATAGAATCTACCATACAAGATGAACGCTTTTCTTGATTTTCTTTTTATGCCCTTTTTCCATTCTTTGTACATTACTTATTTAGGACTTTACCCTTTTAAGTTATTTCCATTTATAGTTGTTGCCCAAATATTTTAGATATTTGTACCCACTATAAATGTAGCCACATCATCATCAAATATTGAATATACTACATTGTCTCTTTCCATGAGTATTCCTCTTTACTTATTTCACTCTTATCTTAACTCTTAAGTAAAGTTAAGTGGTGAGTATTCTTATTGGACTAATTTGTGTATCATATCGAGTTAAGTCATGAGCTTTTGGTAGTTCCTTAGTGCATAACATCCTTGGAGTAGATCAAGGTTTGCTTGTTGGTTTTCTACGTTTCTCATGCATTTCATCCTTATTTTGAAGCTTTCGATAAGCTTAGACCCATCTCTTGTAACCGATCTTGTCAGTCCATAGCTCGGTTTGTATTATCTTGATATTAAAGTGGAGGTTTGATTAGGTAAGTTTCTATTCAGTTGTGGTTGTTACTATGTAGTGTGTAATACTATTGTCAAGTGTGTTGTGAATACTAGATGGATTAGTTTTAACTGTTTTGGAGAGTATTTGAAGTTTGCTATTGCTGTGAGACCTTTGTTGTGAAATACTTTGTTTTGCCTTGTTTTGAGCATACGAGAACATAGCAAATTTCAACTGGGTTTATAATTCTCTGGAGTAGCTATTATGTTCGTAGTTAGTTTGAACTTTCATATGGAAAAGTATGTGTGTAAGTTGTTTGGCTTAGAAAAGGACAGTGCTTATTGTTTCGAGGATTTTGAGTTTGTTACTAAGTTTTATTGAAGAGAATGACGAATCCCAATGTTAATGCTGGTATTGAAGATGACAATAACACCGTTATCCACCATGGCCGCTAACCCCAGAATACCTCTAGAATTATAGATGAGCAAATTGATGAGGTAACTAACCTTCATAGCCAATTTGACTAGAGCTATTCATACATTGGTGTTTTAACTTGCTGAGGTCGTACAAAATACTCCACAAGTTACTCGACCTGTAAAAGGATAGATCCCAACTCAATAAGAACCAGTGAGGGAGTAGGAGGACGTGTGAGGAGAATGATTGACTTGGGTGAGTTGGGTAAAGGAGGAGAAGAAGAGTACAATGAAAAAGAAAAGTGAGCTCGAGCACCTTGAGCTATTGATCATGTAAAGCTTTAGATTCTAAACTTCAATGGTTTTGGGAATGTAGATGACTATTTGGATTGGGAAGAGAAGGTTGAATGTATTACTGATTGTTACTAGTATGAAGATCACAAGAGAGTAAGAACTATTGCTGTAGAGTTCTTAGGTTATGTTGCAACGTGGTAGAAGAACTTCTAAATAATGAGAAAAGAAGAAGGATATAAGAAAGTAAACAGTTAGCCTAAGATAAAGAGGATACTCATAAATAGATTTGTGTTGGATACTTATTTATAAGATACTTTTGCTCGACTTCAAGAGTTAAGATAAGAAAGTCAAACTATTGATGAATATATTCAAGAGTTCCAAATACTCATGATTCAATGTGAAGGAGATGAACCATTAGCCCGAACAATATCTAGATTTCTTATTAGATTAAGAAATGATATATGAGGTATTGTGGAGTTAAAATAGTTTGCTATGTTGGATGAGGCTATGAGAATAGCCTAATGAGTGGAAAGATAAAAAGAGGAATAGGCTAAGTTAACCACTAATTGGCTGACCTAGTCAATGAAGCCGATCCATTCAAGGAAGTTACTGAGCTCAACAAAGTGCTAAGCTAGTAGAATGATAGATGTTGATGCGTACTGTAGCTAAAGACAAACAAGGCCAGTTGTAGGGATAGATCTAAGCTTGTCAAAAGCTTGAAAGGGGTGATGGGGAAATGTGTGTACAGACAGAAATAAATAAAAGTAAGCAACCCACAAACAACTTTAAAGGATATATCGTAACGGTGGAACTTCCAAGGACTCACGACACAACTTGATACAATACATGAGACGGTCCAGTAAGGTTATTTGCCACTTAGCCTTGCTTAAAGATTAGGATAAGAGTAAAATGAAAGTAAACAAACAGTGCTTATGAAAGTAAACAAACAGTGCTTATGAAAGGAAAATATCTAGTGTTTTAATGATAATCTGATTGTTGTGGCTACAAGTAAAAAGGGTATTTATACCTGATAAGTTAGGCAGCTTGCCTAGAAGGGAAAAGATAAAAAGGGTATTGTCCCAAAAGAAGTAATGTATAAAGAATACAAAAGGCTAAAAATGAATATTTAAGAAAAACAATAATTAGTGTAACGGATTCTACATATGGTCCTATACACATGGCAAATATGCATTGGTGAGACCATTGAAGGATGTAGATGAAAGAATATGAGTAGATTACTTGTCTAAGCAAGAGTGATTGAGGATTAGTCTAGGGTCGCTCTCTTAGCCTCTTAGCAAGAGTAATACCAAACAAATGGTCGGCTCGGACATGAGTGAGTAAGCATGTAAGGTTAGGCTGTTGTTTCAGCATTCTACAATTTGGCACAAAACTTCTAAGAAGTGGGCAGTCATACAATTTGGTATGCAGAATTGATTGGCAAGGAGATACTTAGCATTAACAAGAGTTTGTTGGAGTAGGAGGATTTGCCTTACCAATCCCTCCAACCCTCAAGCTCAACTTTGGGTTAAAGGCCCAATAGTCAGATTCCTATAAGATGTTAGAGTAGAATAAAAGAGTCAACTAATTGATAGTGAGGTACAGTTAAGAACTTACGAGAAGGAAATAAGGATTTAGGAGAAAGATGAGCCAGATCAAGTACTTTAAATATTAAAGGTTTGGGCACATGGCTATCTAATGTTTGAATAGAAGAATTATGATCATCAAGGAAGATATCCAGAACGTTCAAGTGGAAAGTATTGATAAAGAGCTTGAGGAGGAGGTTGTCCTCAAGAAAGATACCACCTAAGAGGATGAACTTGTTGAGAAGGATGCATTCGATGTAGATCTAGACAAAATAACTTTGGTTGTTTGACATGTGATGAGTATAAAACCCTCTACCGAGGAAGAGTAGAGAGAGAATCTATTTTACATCACATGTGAGGTGAATGAGCAAGTGTGTGCACTCATAGTAGACAGTAGAAGTTGTACAAATGTAGCGTTTATTGATTTGGTAAAGAAGCTCAAATTGCCAACCATATCACATTTGAGGCCTTATAAATTGCATTGGTTGAATGAAAAGGGAGTATTGCATGTCACTTAGCAAGTATTGTTGTAGATATCCATTGGAAGCTATTCGGATGAAATTCTTTGTGACGTACTACCCATGTATGTGCCTTATGTGTTGCTAGGCCGACATTAGCTTTTTGACCAAAGGGTTATGTATGAGGGTTTAGGAATACATATGTGTTTGAGAAAGATTAGAGGAAAATTACCATGAATCCTAAGACCCTAAGTCAAGTAAGTAAATTATAAGCTAAATTGGCCTAAGGATCGAAGAAGGCTTTGGTATTGAGTAGTGCCGAACTTCGAATAGCCATCAAATCTAACCTTTCAACTTTCCTATTGGTTAGGAGACTATTAGAATTGAAGGAGTAAATGAAGTTACTAGAAGAGGTCAATAAGTTGCTTAATGAATATTCCGACTTGCTTCCCAAGCAATTGCTTGAAGGATTACCCTCATTTTGAGGTATTGTGCATTGCATTGACTTGGTACCCGGTGCTACATTGCTGAACTAGCCTACTTACAAAATGAATCCTAAATAAGCTATAGAGCTCTAGAAGCAAGTCAATAAGCTATTAGAGAAGTGATATGTAAGAGAGAGTCTTAGCCCTTATGCTGTGCCTACATTGCTTGTGCCAAAGAAGGATGGTACTTGGCATATTTATATGGATAAGAGGGCTATCAACAAGATTATAATCAAGTATAGATACCCCATTTTGAGGCTAGACGATATGTTAGACGAACTAAGTGGTGTAGGAGTGTTTAGTAAGATCGACCTAGGGCTTGGATGAAGATTAGGCGGATTTGATCCCAAATCCCAATCAACCTACTAGGGATGATAAAAATCAGACCACTTGACCCCTGACCCGAACTTGAACCCGAGGACTCGAAAGCATAGCGAGGTGAGTTCTCTCTTTTTACCTTAAAACTAATGAGTCTAAGTTGTCATAGTCTATTAACTTGATATCCTATTTGAGTCGAACCCTCTTATATGTCTATCAATAGTCTCCAATTGCCGACTAAAGATGCACTCAGACAACAACTCGACCTACTCAACCAATTATCAAGCCGACTTGAATATGAACTACTCTAAGCAAGTTTGAGCTAAACTCACCTTAGAAGAACCCCTAATCTTACTTGGCACCTTTGCTTAGTAGTCACTAGTGTAATCGTACAATTTGTTTATTTTTGGCCATGTACATGATTCGCTTAAAATATATATATATATATAAATAAATCGCGAATATTTCAACAAGTATATTGGGTTGGAATTAAGTAATATAGAGAAAGTAAGGCTGTCGATCCTTAAAGGACTAAGAAATTACTAATCTTATGCTAATTCTTATCAATATTCGAGCAATCAAAATTAAATTGATTAATCTAATAATTACTCTAAAACTAGTGAAAAGAAAATAACTATGAAAAATCTAAAATTAAGCAATCAATTGAAAATTGTGGGAAAATAGAATCCACCCTAGATTATGCCAATCAAATTGTTATCATGTTATATAAATTAGTAGCTCTATGGTCATTCAAGTTAAATTATTATACCTTAAAACTTAAGGATTTAAACTTCTAATTAATTAGTTAGCTTCCACATCTTCCAATTAACAGTAGACTCTAAATTACAATCATAAATCTCCTGATACTATAATTATCTAATGTCTTAAATCAATTATCTCTAATGTCTTAGTGAATAATTAATCGCCGAACATTACATTAATTTCTCGATAATTTCTAATTAATTCAATTAACTTTACTTCCATATTGATTAATCAAATCAACTAAGAATTTCTAACAAACCCTATATCAACTCCTGTATCATTAGGGTTTTTAACTATTATAATCGAAATAATAAAAATTGCAATCATGAATTATCCATATATCTCTTAATCCTATAACATGAGCACAATCATCATCTTAATTATCTAAGGTTTCATCAATTCCCACAAATAAATTTAGCCAGCCATGGATTTGGAAACAAAACACAAATACTAATTAAAATTGTAAGGAAATTCATAATTGAAAGCATAAGTAATTTACAGAATTGCATAAGAATAATTGAAATAGATGTCACCAATTTTATCATGGAAAAGATAATCTTTAATTGCAACTTCAACTTGGTCTCCATAGCAAAAGCAAATTCTTCTTAATGATCTAAGCGATTCTCCCAAAGAATTCTTTAAGAACTATTTAGAGATTATTCTACGACTCTCTAAGTCTAAAGAAAGCGTGTTAAAAAATCCCTCAAACGATGAAACATAAGCTATTTATAAAAAAAATTAAGATTGACTTGCATGAAGCTTCTTTTTCATGAAGGCTGGCGGTGTAAGTGCAAGGTTGATTGTTAGGCTAGCAGCGTGGACATCAAGGGCTGGCGGTGTACATCGTAGGCTGACTTTTAGGCCGACTGCCTTTGATTCCAACTTATGCGTGTTGATTTGGACTTCATTCCTTTATGTAAAATTCCTCTAAATCGTCTGTAATTCTACTCTTGAATCTTCTAATTCTTGAAATGTCTAAATGAAAATAATTAAGTACCATTTTTAATGATTTCTATAAAGTCAATAATAATTTTATCTTAATTTGCACATTAAAATATGAAAAATATGCTTTTATCAGCATACGACTATTGGGCATCTAACATTTTCCTGAGCACCCCTTGTGATAGAATCTTTCGTATAAGATGAACGCTTTTCTTAATTTTCTCTTTATACCCTTTTCCATTCTTTGTACATTACTTATTTAAGACTTTACCCTTTTATGTCATTTCTATTTATAACTGTTGCCATAATATTTTAGGTATAAATACCCATTGTAAATGTAGCCACATCATAATCAGATATTGAATATACTACATTATCTCTTTCTATAAGCATTCCTCTTTGCTTACTTTACTTTATTCTAACCCTTAAGTTAGGCTAGGTAATGAATATCCTCATTAGACCAACTCATGCATCATATCAAGTTGAGCTATGAGCCTTCAGTAATTCCTTGGTGTGTAACATCCTTGGAGCTGATCGAGGTTTGCTTATTGGCTCTCTATTGTTTCTCATGCATTTCCACCCCTGCTTTTCAAGCTTTTGATAAGGTTAGACCTACCTCTTGCAACCAACCTTGTTATCCTTTAGCCTGATTTATATCAGGATAGGTTGGAGGTTAGCAATCCCGTGAGTTATTCAAAGATATGACACACCTACAAATACATATGGCCTAAAAACTAGTCTTTGATATGATATACAAGCAATACTTCTAGGGTTTCTCATAACTAGCTCTTGTTAAAGGAACTAGATAAGAGAAGATAGGACACTTGAAGCTTTTGGCTACAAGAGAGTAGTAAGGGGAATATTCATTAAAAAGGAGAAAGACTATTGTCGATGCATTACAAACGAAGGCTTTTTATATGTACCGGATTAGGTAGAATTACATAAGTAAATGGACATTAGGGTACAACCAAAAGTGATGGGAATCAGCCTCCGACCATATCCAAGCTAAGGCCTATCAATGCTTGCCGAGTTTAAGTTGTAGCCAGAAGGACGAAGGGAAGGAAAATAAACACTTGACATTAACTTTATCATCAGCCGAGGTGCCGAGAAATCATAGGGCCAAGTACGCAAGATCAAAGAATCATTCAGCATGGCACCAAGAGACTCGTGTTGACTGAATCTAGAACTTGGCAAATGTGGACCGACCTCTCTAGTGTCTTGGTGTCTTGGCTAAGCTACACGAGAGTTTGGGGACTTCTACCTAAACTTGTACATCAAATTGTCGACCCCATCCAATTTAGATACTACTACTCCTAAGATATGTCGAGTGACTGCATGCCGACTTCTGTAAAACGCACAGTTTTGTATTTTTGTATATGTTTTCCCTTATTTTATTTATGGGCCCAATTCTTTAGGGTTTAAGGCCTTATATATTATTTACAGTTTTTCCATTAGGGTTTAGGGCTTGCTATTAATAGCAACTATTGTATACACACATAAATACAGATATATAGATATATAGAGATATATATAGAGAGTGAAACTTTCCTCTTTCGAGCGAGGTTGTACTTAAGCTAGTAGAGCTTGCGTTTGTCGGATTATTGAGTATTGATTACTCTCTTTAATCTCTCCTATGTTCTCATTAATCTTATTCTTAGGATTGTGGTGAACCCTTTTATTTGAACCAGTTAATGAGTCTTATCTAACCTTCATTTGGAACCCCGAGCAACATTTAGTGTTCATAAGCTATATTGAACTTTATTTAAAGCTCAAACCCTTGATTGTGTTTGTATCTTGGTGAGTTATATCCATCTACATTTGCTATCAAAACCCTTCCTATTCTTTGTACCCATTTTCTTTGAATACCTATTCCTATTTGTTCGAGATCTATTGTCTTTTCTTCTTTGATCCTTATAAAAAAGTAATAGGAATACATATAATGAAAGGGGGCAAAAATGTAATGAAACAAAAGGAATCAATATGGAATCACGTATTGCTAGCAAAATGTCAGAACACAATCCATGAACGCAATGGATACATCCCTATGGAAATAGATAAAGTAATATAGGGGCACTCTCGTGTTACGTTGAAGGATCCTTAGTAGACTAGTTAGTAGACAAGCTAATTAGCTTAGATTTAAGTTAGAGAGTAAGGGCCAGGGAGATCTAAGCTGTTTATGCTTAGTGAGTGGACTGGTAATGTCTTTTATGTGATAGGAATTAGACTACTAGACCTTTAACCTGAGCTCGAGCTTAAGGGATGGAAAGTATGGGTAGGTAAATTTTTTCCTTACGACCTACCACTAAAGAGTCTGAGTTGTTGCATTTTGCCGACCTAATGCCCTAGCTGAGTTGAACCTTCTCGTACTTATTGACTGTCTCTAACTTCTGACCAGGGCTATACTTGAGCAATAGCTTGAAAAATCTAACCGCCCACCCAACCGACTTGAATTCGAGCTATATTAAATGTGTTCAAGGTGAATTTACCTTGGAAGAATTATCTACTTGGCTTTACATAGCCTACCTATCACCTCTTCTTGGCACCTTGGCTTGGAAGATACCAAATAGATCGTACAGAATTGTCTTTTTTGCTAAAAAGCCATCCATCCACAAAGAGCTGCTTGTCCGAGTAACCATGTGATAGAATCCTCCATACAAGATACTCATTTTTGTTTTATTTTCAATTATACCCTTTATTATCCTCGTACATTACTTTTGGATACTACCTAATGTTTCAAGTAAGATGCCTTAATGTTTCGGGTATAAATACCCCATTGTAATGTAGCTACACAATCATCGCATCTCAGAATATTGAATATACTCTACTCCTTTGTATGAACATTGTTCTTGTTAACTTGTTTGCCTCATTGTTATCTTAACCCTTAAGTAAGGTTAGGTGGTAAGTAACCTCACTAGGCCATCTTGTGCATCATATTGAGTTGTGCTGTAAGCCTTTGGAATTTTCCTTTTGCATCATATCCTTAGAGTTGTCCATGGGTTGCTTGTTTTATTTTTCCTTTGTTCACTCTATTGCCATTGCTTTCTTCAAGCTTTTTGCAAGCTTAGACCTACCCCTACCCACCTTGATATGGTTGCCCTTATTAACCTTCAGCGTAACATATCATCTTTGGTATCAAAGCAGAGGTTTTGTTTAGGTAAGATGTGTTCGAACTTCCTTGTAAGTAGTGATTATTATGGTAGTATACTGAAGTTGCCTATAAGTTAGTTGTGTAAGTTTAAGTAAGTAGAGGGAGTAGTAGATCACTATAGCTATATACTTTGTTTTGCCCTATTTTGAACATCTGAAAACAGAGCAAGTTCTAGTTGGGTTTATAGTTCTTTGGAAGAGTTGTTGTGTTTACACATTAGTTAAACCTTCGTAAGGAAAAGTGTGTGTTTGAGTTGTTTGGTGTAAAGAATTGTATCTATTGTTTCTTAGAACCTGAGTTTGTTATTGAGTTTTATTGAAAAAAATGATAGATCCAAGTGTTAACATTGGAATTGGGGATGACAATAACAATGATGTCCACCACGGTTGATAGCCTTAAGGCATCCCTAAGAATACAAATGAAAGAATTGATGATGTGTCTAACTTCATAACTAAATTAACTAGAGTTGGTTATGCAATGACCTATCAACCTACTAAGGCCATGCATAATACTCTATAAGCTGCTTGACTTACTAAAGGATAGATTCCAGCTCGACAAGTTCGAGATGGAGGAATAGGAGGACAAGTGTGATGAATGATTGATTTGGGTGATATGGATGATGAAGAAGAAGAAGAGTATAATGAGGAAGGAGAGCGAACTTAAGTACCCCGAACTGTTGACTATGTAAAGCTTTAGATCTCAAGCTTCAATGGTTTTAGGGATCTTGATGATTATCTAGATTGGAAGGAAAAGATTGAGTATGTCTTTGATTATTATCAGTATGGAGATTGTGAGAAGGTGAAGGTTGCTTGCTGCTATAAAATTCTCTAGGTATGTTGTACTATGGTAGAAGAACTTCCAGACCATAAGGAGGTGAAAAGGATATAAGGAGGTCAGTTTATGGCCAACGATGAAAAGGATTCTCAAAAACGAATTTGTACTAGATACTTATCTATAGGATACTTTTGCCAGACTTTAGGAACTATAACAAGGGAGCCAAACTGTTAATGAATATGTACGAGAGTTCTAAATGCTTATGATTGCATGCGAAATGGATGAGCCATTAGCCTGAATAGTATCCAGGTTTCTTAATGAGTTAAGAAATGATATTAGAGATATTGTGAAACTTTAGCAGTTTGCTACATTGGATGAAGCTATACAAATAGCCTAATGAGTAGAATGATAGAGAAGGAGCAAGATATTGACCCAATCCTCGATGAGTTGACTTGGCTAATCAAGTTGACTTACCCAAGAAAGTTACTGAGCTTAGTAAAGTATCGAGCCTATCAAGAGGGTAAATGTTAGGGCCAAATAGAAGAGCTGACCTGATGGTGACGTGCTAATGAGAAGATATGAAAAGTGACAAGGATTTGGAAAGAAGATGAGCTAAATCAAATGCTTTAACTGCCAAGGGTTTAGGCATATGTCTATTCAATATCTGAATCGAAGGACCATGATTATTAAAGGAAATGTCTTAAAGATTGAAGTAAATAGCACATATGAGGAACCAGAGGAGGAGAAAGAAGTAGAAGAAGAGGTTGATGTTAATACTAACCTAATTGAAGAAGATGTGTTTGCAGAGGACCTGGATAAGTTGACCTTGGTTGTTCGACATGCAATGAGTTTGGAGCCCTTTACCAAAGAGGAGCAGAGAGAGAACTTATTCCACATCACTTATAAAGTGAATGAGTAGGTCTATGCACTTATAGTAGATAATAGGAGCTATACTAATGTAGCATTCGCTGAACTAGTCAAGAAGCTTAAGTTGCTGACCATGTTACATTTGAAGCTATATAAATTACATTAGTTGAACAAGAAGGGAACACTACATGTCATCCAGTAAGTGTTACTGCCACTCTTAATTGAAAACTATTTTGACAAAATTCTTTGTGACATGTTACCCATGTGTGTATCTCACGTGTTGTTAGGTTGACCCTAGCTTTTCGATCGAAGGGTTGTTGATGACAATTTCATGAACACATATGTGTTTAAGAAGGATAGGAGGAACATTACGTTAGACCCTATGACGCTAGTCAAGTTATCAAGGTGCAAGCTAAACTTACTTGAAGATAAAAGAGGACTTTGATTCTGAGTAGAGCCAAGCTACAAGAGGCTATTAAGGTTGACATGGTGACTTTTATGTTAGTTAAGTGACTACTAGAGTTAAAGGAGTAGATTGAGCTATCCCTAGAGGTCAAAGAGCTATTGGATGAATATGCCAACCTATTTCTAGAATAGTCACCCGATGGATTATCCTCTTTTAGAGGCATTGAACATTACATTAACTTAATACTTGGTGTTACCTTACTGAACAAACCAGCTTATCAGATGAATCTTAAACAAGTTGCTGAGCTTCAAAGATAAGTTAATGAACTAATAGCAAAAGGATATATGAGGGAAAGCCTTAGCCCCTATGTTGTGTTTACATTGCCTGTGTTGAAGAAGGATGGCACTTGGCATATGTGTGTAGATAGCAGAGCTATTAACCAAATTACAATCAAATAAAGATACCTCATCCTAAAGCTAGATGATATGTTGGATGAACTAAGTGTTGTGAGAGTACTTAGTAAAATTGACCTGAAGTTAGGTTACCACCAAACTCGAATGAGGCAAGGGGATGAATGGAAGACTGCTTTTAAGACTCAACATGGCTTATACGAGTGGATGGTCTTGCCTTTTGAATTGTCAAACACCCCCAAGTACTTTTGTGAGACTAATGAATAATGTTTTGAGGGATTTGATTGAGAAGTTTGTCGTTGTCTACTTCGACGACATCCTTATCTATAATGTTGACCTGACAATGCGTACTGAACACCTCAAAATTGTTTTCGATATCCTCCAAGCAGAGAGGTTGTTTGAAAACTTAAAGAAATATTGTTTTTGCCAAGAAGAAGTGATCTTCCTAGGTTACGTAGTTGGTTGAAAAGGGTTGAGAGTAGATGAAGAAAAGGTATAGGCCATTATTGAGTGGTCGATCCCAACTTTTTACACTGAGGTAACAAGTTTCTACAGATTGGAATCATTCTATTGATGCTTTGTCTAAGGATTTAGTACCGTAGTGGTGCCTCTGACTAAGCTTATAAAGAAGAATGTGGAGCTTAAGTGGGGAGAGAAAGAGGAGAGGAGTTTTGCCGAGGTAAAAGCAAGGTTGACTACTAACCCAGTCTTATCTCTCTTAGACTTTGATAGAGTATTTAGGCTTGAGTGCAATGTATCAGGTGTTGGCATTGGAGTTGTGCTAGTGTAAGAAGGCCAACCTATTGCTTTATTGCTTATCATAGTGAGAAGCTCAAAGGAGTACAATTAAACTATTCTATTTATGAAAAAGAACTTTTGGCCATAATTCGAGCTCTTTATGTGTTGCAATATTATCTTTTACTAAAGGAAATTGTCATATATACTGCACTAACGGCTAACAAGGGCGAACATATCGGAGTGGGTCTAAGCTTAAAGAAAGCTTGAAGAAAGCAATCGGAATTATGTGAACATAGGAAAAATAAAACAAGCAACCCATGAACAGCTTTAAGGATATGTTGCACCAAGGAACTTCTAGGGACTCATGACACAACTTAAGATTACATACCAGATGGTTAGATAAGGGTACTCGTCACCTAACCTTGCTTAAGAGTTAGGATAAGAGTGAGACAAACAAGCTAACAAGAGTAATGTTCACACAAAGGAGTAGAGTATATTCAATATTTTGAGATGTGATGATTGTGCGGCAACATTACAATGGGGTATTTATACCCAAAACATTAAGGCATCCTACTTAAAATGGAAAAGACTAAAAGGGTAGTATTTAAAAGAAGCAATGTACAAAGAATAAAAAAGGGTATAATTGAAAATACAACAAAAATGAGTATCTTGTACGAAGAATTCCGTCACATGGTTGCTTGGACACATGGCTCCTTATGGATGGATGGATTTTTAGTAGAAAAAACAATTCTGTTCGATTAGTTTGGAATCTATCGAGTAAAGGTGCTAAGTAGAGGTGGTAGGTCGGTTGTGCCTAACTAAGCAGATAATTCTTTTGAGGTGATTTCACCTTAAACACATTTAGTATGGCTCAAATTTAGGTCGGTTAGGTGGATGGTTAGATCTACCGAGTTGTTACTCAAGTGTAGCCCTAGTCAGAAGCTAGAGACAATCAACGAGTACACGAGGGTTCGGCTCAGCTAGGGTATTAGCTCAGCAGAGTGCAGTAGCTCGAACTCTTTAGTAGCAGGTTGTAAGGAAAGAATCTGCCTGGCCATACTTTCCAACCTCTAAGTTCAGGATTGGGTCAAGAGTCTAGTGGTCAGATTCCTATCTTTTGGTAGCTTAAATGAGGTTGAAACAACTTAAGCCTTCGTGCAGCACATAGCCTTAGACATAAGGAAGTAGGTTAGCTACTTAGAATTTTGAATGCTAGGTTAGGGAGGCCTTAAAATCTACTTTTGATTAAGTGGTTTGAAGCTTAGCATGTGCTATCTAAAGGTCGATAGACATTGTAGAGAGGTCAGATTCCCATTAACTTCTAGAGTTGTTGAAGATTTAACCTCAAATCATTAGGCTTGTCTTCATCTAAGCATAAGGAGTCCAGTTGAATACATTGAAGTTTGGGGAAATGCCATATCTCTTAGGTAACTTTAGCTTATAGGCGTTGTTATTGACCTTTCTAAGTACTCTAAATGGGCCATTAACTTAGGGTGACAACTTGTTGCTCCTACGACTTAGGAATCTATTTTTGCTAAGGTGTATCTAAATTTAACCAAGTGGTTGGAAGCTAATGGCCTTACTTCCTTGGTATTCAAACACCTTATACTTGTTTGCTGTCTTGGAAAGTTGCTTAGCCATCTTCTAGTGTAGCTTCTTGAGCTCCTTGACTCGCTTTGCACCTTTGAAGCTCTCTTCCTTAAAGGTTAGAATTAAGATTATACCCATTGGGAGTCTAAGATTGACCCATAAATGACCTCAAATGGTGACATGTTGGTTAAGTTAAGAGTAGATCTATCATAGGCAAGTTTTATAATGGTAAGCATAAGTCTCAATCGGTTAGGTTTTTTCCTACAATCACTTGAAGCAATGACCTAAGAGTTTAGTTGTCCACTTCAGTTTAGCCATTAGTTTAGAGGTGACAGGTTATGTTGAACATCAATTTGGTTTCGAATCTCCTCCATAGTGCTTTCCAAAATAAGTTGGTAAATTTTAGATCTTGATCGGACACAATGCCATAGGGAACTCTATGCAATCACATGATCTTCTACACAAAAAAGGTTAGCAATTAATAAAGTATCCTTAGTCTTCTAAGGTTGGCTAAGAATGTGTAGAGGTATGTTCTCCCTATAGGGCTCTGTCTTCCCGTTATCTCTCTTGTAAGTTGCACATCTTTTTAAGACCTGATGAACATCCTTTAGGACTCTTAGCTAAAAGAAATGCTCCTTTATCAATTCATAAGTCCTTTTTCCCCTCAAAATGACTTGTAAGTCCTCTAAAATGAGCTTCCTTTATAAGTAATTCTCGTACCAAGCTATTAGGAACACACAAGTGGCCCTCTTTAAATAGATCTCCATCAGTTTGGTAGTATCTAGCTCGATACTTGGATATAATGGGCCTAAAGTGATCTTGTTCATATAGGCTAGTCAATAGACCAAATCTAAGAAACTTAGCCTTTAGTTGAGTGATTAGTACATGTCTTCATGATAAGGCATTAGCTACTGAATTTGTACTTCCCTTCTTGTACCTAATCATATAGGAAAAATTTTTAAGAAACTTGATTCATTTAGCTTAGTGTCATGAGAACTTTTGCTTACTTAGAAGGCACTTTAGTGACTCTTGATCAGTATAGATTATAAACTCACAAGTCTAGATATAATGTAAACCCTACAGGTTTTCAGATCCATATAGGAGTCGATATGAGAGTCAATGGATAATCCTTAAAATTGCTCAAGATATAATGATAAAAACCCTAAATAATAAGCCATAAACCTTAAATGATAAGTTAAAAACCCAAATGGAAATAAAACCTTAATTATACCTGTAAAACCCTAAATCGTGATATGCAAGAAACCCTAAAACGACTAGAAAACATGAATAGATCATCTAAAACCCTAATTCTACTAATGAACCCTAAGCATATTCTTAAACTATTCTTTAATCATAAGTAATTTCTCTAATCGCTCGGAAACCCTAAATCGCCAGTCATAGATGCAGTCCAACAACCCTAATTGTCCCAAATATTAGAAAACTCTAATAAATGAAGTAATAAAGCTCAATGAACTTAATTAAATTGATTAAATATGGAAAACCCCAAATTTGGCATAAATTGCTTAATTAAGTATAATCGTGATTAATTAGCTTAATTATCCCTTAATGTACCCACTAACTTTAGTCTTCTTAATTAAGAAATAGATAAGATCAATTAATGAGACTAGACAAGAAGGTTAGTGATGTGTCTTTGAGGTTGTAAACATGGAAGTTGCACCACAATGAACAAGAAACAAGAAAATAAAAGGGGTTTAGTAAATCCGAATGGCTACCAATTAGATATGACGCACTAGCATATCCTACTTAGCCTAATCTTAACACTCGATAAAACATACAAATATAGTATTAGGACTGCTCACCACTAACTCTTACTAAAGGAGCTAGATAAGAGCTAAAGGATAAGAGAGAAGACAAGACTAAATGCTCTCAAAAAGAGGTGATGTCTATATTCAACAATGAAGAGTGATGATGTTTACATACAAGCAAATAAGGGTTTATATACTTACTCCACTAAGGTTATAATACATATATGAAAAGAAAGAAAAGGTAATTTACATAAGATATGCAAAAAGGGGTAAAAAAGAGAAAAATTATTCTATACGAAAAAGTAAAGAATCCTTTTAGAATATTGTGCCAAAAGATATGTATCAAGAGGTGATTAGAAGCTTGCAATGCCATTAGCTAAGTTGTAACGAATTCTAAGGCTACATATCAGTTGCAATATCCTATTAGGATGAGGTCAGAAGAAAGTTAGTAGTTAGAGTTAACCTGATTTGCTTTACATCAAAGCTCGGGTGCTCAAGGGTGTTCTGATCCTCTCTAAGTCAAGTGTCTTGATAGCTCAGCTTAGTTTGATGTTTGAAGTTAGTTGGCTTGGATGCTGCCTGGATCATGGTAAGAGCTTGGTAATTGGTATGGTTGCTTAGTAGGTTGGCATGATTACGAGGTAGCTTGGAAACTATGCTAGCACATACGGGAGCTTGGCACTCAAATTGGTAGCAATGTGAAGGATGGGGATAAAAATAGGAATCCTTGTCCTAAAGGGGTTCTCAAGCCAGTATTCTTTATGTAAGTTCTTACAGTCTTTTGGCTTAGTTGTGTGTGACTAGTTTGAGGAGTTGATTCGTATCATCTACCGAGGGGTTAGAAAGATTTGTCCTCAAATCTGAAGAGGTCTCTTGCTCTTATTTTATTCTAGCATCTACTAGACCTTCCTCAAGTTAGTGGGGAATTAGGTTGGACACATTTAAGGTGGAGGAAACACCATAGTTCTCGAGTAATTCAATTTAGCAGGCGTTGTGGTTAATCTTCTTTAGGACTTTGAATGGACCATTAGCTTGTAGAGAGAATTTACTTTATCTCAAGTGCGAAAATCATTCTTAGTTGAAGAGAATCCATACTAAGTCACTTAGTCTAAAAGAAACAGTTTGGCAGCCACGACTACTGATCTCTTGCTAGAGCTGATTGAGCTTAGCGTCTTCCTTGCTATGGACTAATGTAGTTTTTATATTTCTTGGGCTCAAACGACTCTAGATTGACTCTCTTTAGCAACTACAAGGGTATCGATCAAATATAGGGGAATAGTGGGTTGAGGCCATAAATGACCTCAAAAGGAGTCTTCCCAATGGCACTATGGACAGTTCGGCTATATGCAAACTCTACAATTGATAGACACAAATCTAATTCTTTAAATTCTTTCCTACTATAGCTTGGAGTAAATTGCTTAGCATTTTATTTACTAATTCAATTTAAGGGTGGCTACTAGAGTTAAATATAAGTTTAGTCCCAAGTCTTCTATAGAGAGTCTTCCAAAAATAACTAAAGAATTTGGTGTCTTGATTTGAAACAATTATCTTTAGCACTCTATGTAGTTAGACAATTTCTTACAAAAACAAATCAGCAATATATAAAGTATTATTAATTCGATGGTACGGAATGAAGTGTGCCATTTATTGAAGCAGTCCACCACAACAAAGATTGAGTCCTTTTCTCTAGATTTCTAGGGCAATCCTAAGATAAAAGTCTATACTAAGGTTAGCTTAAGGTGAGGTCGGTGTAGGTAAGGGCATATACTCTCCATGTGGCTTTCTCTTTCCCTTGACCCTTTTGCAAACTTCATAACTACCAACTACCAACTATCTTATGGACATCCTTAGTCATACTAGGCCAATAAAAGTTTTCTTTCAATAGGTTAGCTGTTTTGATCTCTCCAAAATGAATAGATAATCTACCATTATGAGCCTCCCTAATCAACAGCTTACATGTGGAGCAGTTCGGTACACATAACCATCTTTCTTTGAACAGATAGCCATCCTTGAGATAATATCTTCTAATAACAACTCCTTCTTTACATTACTCAAGAATAGGACCAAAATGGGGGTTGCGAAGGTACTACTTAGTGATAAGGGAAAATCCAAGTAATTTCCTCTGTAAGGCAGTTAGTAAGACTTACCAATGTGACAAGGCAACTACGACTACCTTGGCACTACCCTTCTTATGTTGGATCATTTAAGAAAAACCTTTCATAAATTCTAACCACTTTGCTTCCCTTTTCGAAAGTTCGTTTTGACTTATAAGATGCTTCAACAACTTTTGGTTAGTGTAATTACAAAATCTTATGGTAATAAATAGTGTTTTTAGATAGTAAGAGCTCGAAAAAGGGAGTATAACTCTTTCTCATACACAAATCATACACAAAGTAGTTTTGTACAGCACCATTGAGTTTCTCGCTATGGTAAGCAATTGGCCATTGTTCTTGTATTAAGACGGCACCAATACCAACTCCTGATGCATTGCATTCTATTTTGAATAGCTTATCAAAATTTGGTAAAGCTAAGATAGGGATAAAAGTAAGCTTCTCCTTCATCTCCTTGAAGCTCTATTCAGCTTGGTCATTCTATTGAAATTCATCTTTTTTCTTTATCAACTCGGTCAAGGGGGCTATAATGGTACTAAAGTTTTTAATGAATTGCCTATAGAAAGAAGTTTGGCCATGAAAACTTCATACTTTAGTGATATTCTTCATCATCGGCTACTCTAAAACAGCTAAGACCTTTTTCTCATTTACTCAGATTCCTTATCCCAATACTATATATCTAAGAAAAATCACTTCACTTTAACAGAACATGCTTCTTTAGGTTCCTATACAACTTTTTGACTCATAAAATGTTAAAAACAGCTCGAAGATGTTCAATATAGTTGTTTAGGTCGGCATTGTACACTAATATATTGTCAAAATACATGACCACACACCTTCTGATCAGTAGATTCATCACATGGTTCATAAGCTACATAAATGTGCTTAGCGCATTTGTAAGTCCAAATGTCATAACTAACCACTCATAGAGATCATGCTTTATCTTGATAGTAGTCTTCCATTCATCACCAAGTCTCATGCAAATTTAGTGGTAGCCACTTTGCAAATCAATCTTCAAGAATATGTTGGCACGATAAAGTCCATCTAACTTGTCATCGAGCCTTGGTATTAGGTATTTATACTTGATTGTAATATGGTTTATAGTTCCATTGTTAATGCACATGTGCCATGATTTTTCTTTCTTTAGGATGAGTGAAGCCGGTATAGTATAAAGACTCATGCTCTCCCTCACATAACCTTACTTTATCAATTCATCTACTCGCCTTTCTAACTCAACGGTTTGCTTAGGATTCATTCTGTAGGTAGGTTAGTTTGGTAAAGTTGTGCCTAGCTGTAGATTAATATAATGTTTAATGCCTCAGACTGGAGGTAGTCCCTTAGGCAACTCTTCGAGGAACAGGTCGGGAAATTCATCAATTAATCTTTGGATCACATCAGGAACATCTTCAAGATCTCTCAAATCTAACAATCTTCTAATCAATAGAAACATAAGCTCATTGGCCCTCTCAGCAACTCGAAGCTCTCTTCGGCTCATCACTAAAGCTTTCTTTTTACTAGCTTAGGTAAGCTAGTTATGGGTTTCATTTACCTAGGTTGGTATCATAGGTTGCAACACAATCTTCTTTCTATCCTTAACAAAGGCATAGGTACTCTTATAGCCATCGTGAGTAACACATCGGTTGAACAACTAAGGTCTTCTAAGTAATAGATGTGAAGCTCCCATGGGGATAATATTACACACCACTTCATCATTGTACACATTGATGCATATCGTAACCTAGAGCAGATAAGGCTGGTAATAGGGATGGATCTAAGCTTGTCGAAAGCTTGAAAAGGGTGATGAGGAAATGCACGAAAGGGATAAAAGATGAATGAAAGAGTAAGCAAACCCACAAACAACTCTGATGGATATAACATACTAGTGGAACTTCCAAGGACTCATGGCATATCTCAATATGATGTACGAGATGATTTGGTGATATTTCTCGCCACTTAGCCTTGTTTAAAGGTTAAGATAAGAGTGAAACGAGAGTAAACAAATAGTGTTTATGAGAGGAAGAATATTCAGTGCATTGATGTCAATTCCACTTGTTATGGCTACTAGTACAAGGGGTATTTATACCCAATAAGTTAGGGTAATTTACCAAAAAGGGAAAAGACAAAAAGGGTATTATCTTAAAGAAATAATTTACAAGAATATAAAAGAGTAAAAATAAATATTCAAGAAAAGCAATGATTAGTATAGCAAATTCTACACATAGTCTTGTACATGTGATAGAGATACATTGGCGATGCCGTTGGAGGATGTAGACAAAAGGGTACGAGTTGATTGCTTGTCTGAGTAAGGGTGACTAGGGATAAGTCTGAGGTCGCTCTCTTGGCCTCTCGGCAAGAGTGATGCTGAGCAAGTGGTCAACTTAGAAATGAGTAAGCGCATGAGGTTTGGTGGTTATCTTGACATTCCACTATTCAGCATATAACTTTCGAGAAGTGAGCAGTCATACGGCTTAGCATGTAAAGTGGATTAGCAAAGAGATACTTGGCTTTGGTAGGAGTTGACTGGAGTAAGAAGATTCGCCTTGCCAATCCCTCTAGTCCTTGGGCTCAGCTATGGGTTAAAGGCCTAGTTATTTGATTCCTATCATTCCCTTCGAGTTGATTTGGATTTGGGATCAAATCTAGATAGTCTTCGATCAATTCTTCATTAAGGTGATATGGATTAAAGTCAACAATGTTGAAAGTGTCAGAAACCCCATAATCTTCGGGTAGCTCCAACTTGCAAGCGTTGTCATTGATCTTCTAGAGGATTCTGAAAAGTCCCTCAGCTCTTGCAGATAGCTTGTTCCTCTTCTTGCTAGGAAACCTCTTCTTGCTCAAGTGCAGCCACACCAAGTCTCTAGGCTAGAATTGTTTAGCTGTTCTACCCTTGGTTTTCTCTTGCATTCTTTTAGCAACTTAATCGATTTGTTGAGTAACTTTGTTGTAGATGTGTTGAAGGGTGATAGGAATTGCAGCAAAGAACAGATAAGGTTAGTTGTAGGAATGGGTCCAAGCTTGCCGAAAGCATGAAAGAATGATGGGGAAACGTGCAAAAAGAATAGAAAATGAAATGAAAGTAAGCAAACCTACGAACAGCTCCAAATGATGTGACGTAATGGTAGAACTTTCGAGGACTCATGATACAACTTGATATGATATACGAGTTGGTTTAATGAGGTTACTTGCTACCTAGCATTGCTTAAGGGTTAGGATAAGAGTGAAATGAAAGTAAAGAAAACAGTGTTTATGCAAGGAAGAATATTCGGTGTATTAATAATCAACTGGTTATTTTCAACTATCTATAAAAAGGGATATTTATGCCTAAGCATTTAAGGAAACTTGCCTAAAAGGAAAAAGACAAAAAGTGTATTGCCCCAAAGAAGTAATGTACAAGAATACAAAAGGGTAAAAATGAATATTCAAGAAAAACAATAATTAGTGTAGTAGATTCTTTATGTATGCCTGTATACATGGCAGAGATGCATTGGTGATATCGTCAGAGGATGCGGATAGAAGAGTATGAATAGATTAGTTGTTCGAGCAGGGGTGACTTGGGATTAGTTTAGGGAAGCTCTCTCAACCTCCCAACAAGAGTGATACCAAGAAATTGGTTGGCTTAGACATGGTTGAGGAGATGCACAAGGGTTGGCTGCTCTCTCGGCATTCCATAAGTCGATATACAACTTCCAAGAGGTGGGTAGTCATATGATTCGACATATAAAATTGATCAGTAGCAAAGAGAAACTCAGCTTCAACATGAGTCAGCTGAGTGTGAGGATTCGTTTAGCCAGTCCCTGTAGTCCTTAAGCTAGGCTACGGGTTAAAGGCTCGATAGCTTGATTCCTATCAAAGGGACTTTGCTCGGGTTCTAGTGTCAAGGTCTTCTTGCTCGAATTCAGGTATAAGGGTGTGATTGAGGGGTAACTTGGGATCAAAACCATAGAAAACTTCGAATGGGGCTCTACTTGGTGGTGTCATGTACTATTTGGTTGTAAGTGAATTTGACCACAGGCAAGCAGACGTCTTAACCAACCAAGTTTTTGCCCATTGTTGCTCAGAGCAATGATCTTAAAGTACAATTGACTACCTTTATTTGGCCATTGGTTTAAGGGTGGCAGGGAGTGCTAAATAATAGTTTGGTCTCCATTTGTTGCCATAGAGTTCTCTAAAAATTGTTTAAGAACTTTAGGTCTCTATCTGATGCTACACTTCTTGGCATGCTGTGTAGTTTAACAATTTCCTGCAAGAAAAGAGAAGCAATGGTTGAAACATCATTAATCTTGGAGTAGGGCACAAAGTGTGCCATCTTGCTAAACCTATTTACTACAACCATTACAGAATCTTTACCTCAGGCAGTTTGTGGTAATTCGAGAACAAAGTCCATGCTCAACTCAATCCATGGTTTCGTCAGAATAGGCAAAGGCATTGCTTTCCCTTACTTGGTTCGACACTTAGCCATCTTGCACATAGCATAGCCTTCAACAATTCGTTGCACATCTCACCTCATCCTTAGTTAGAAGAAATATCCATTCAATAGTTCATACGTCCTTCTCTCCCTAAAATGCTCGGATAGTCCTCCATTGTGGGCTTCCTTGATTAGTAACTCTCGTAGTAAACAAGTCAGCACGTACAATTTCCCTTTTTGGAACAAGTATCCATCTTCCTTATGATATTTGTTCACTATCCTTCCATCGACATAATGCATAAGTATGGGTTCGAAGTGTAGATCCCTAGAGTACCATTCCTTAATGCTTACAAACCCAAATAATCTTGTTTACAGTTTGCTTAGGAGTACATGTATTCTTGAAAAGGTAATCTATAACTACATTGCACTTTCTTTGTTTGTATTTTATTATAAAATTAAATCCTTTAAGGAATTCGGCCCATCTCGCCTGCCACTTTGATAACTTTGTCTAACTTCGAAGATACCTCAGAGATTCATGGTTGGTATAGATGACAAACTCTTTCAATAGTAGATGATGTTGCCATACTTGCAGTGTTCAGATCAATGCCAAGAGCTCTTTGTCATATATTGAGTAGTTTAGTTGAGGTCCCCTAAGCTTCTCATTATGGTAGGCAATTGGTCGACCTTCTTGTATTAGAACAGCACCTATCCTAATGCTTGATGCGTCACATTCTAACTTAAATATTTTCTCGAAGTCAAGTAAAGCTAGTATAGGTCACCTCGACAAAAATTCTCTACTCCTTTTTCCCCCATTTGAAGTTGATGTTATTCATCGTTAGCTTAGTAAGGGGTGCGGCGAGGTACTGAAATTCCTAATAAATCTTCTATAGAAAGAAGACAGTTTATGGAAACTTCTTACCTCAATAGAAGTAGTTAAAGTTGGCTACTCGATGATTGCTTAAATCTTCTCATTATCCACTTGTAAGCCTTCTCCACTTACAACATAGCCTAGTAATACCACTTCCTCTTAGCAAAAGCAACACTTCTTAAGATTGCTGAATAATCTTTCGATATGGAGAACATCCGATACAGTATGAAGATGTTCACAGTAACTTAGCAAGTCGACACTGTACACTATTATGTTGTTAAAGCATACCACGATATACTTTCCCATTAGATATCTTAGCACATAGTTCATCAATCTCATAAAAGTGCTCGCAACATTCGACAAGCCAAATGGCATGACCATCTACCTATAGAGTCCATGCAAGTTTTGAATGCAGTCTTCCACTCATCTCTCGACCTCATGCAAATTTGATGGTAGCTAGAATCTAGATCAATCTTGCTTAAGATCTTAGCTCCTACTCAATTCATCCAACATATCTTCCAACTTGGGGATTGGATACCTATATTTGATTGTTATCTTGTTCGCTGCTCGGTTGTCAAACGGCCATGGTTGGTCAAGCAACACATAGACAGCACATCGTAGAGAATCTCATCAGAGTAATTTCTAATAGTGATCGATAGTAGTACTTACCGAGTGACATGTAGTGCTCCCTTCTCGCTCAACTAGTGCAACTTGTATGGCCTCAGATGTACGATAGTCAACAACTTCAATTTCATGATCAAATCGACTGATGCCCCATTAGTGCAATTACCACTATCCACAATGAGGGTACACACTTGATTATTCACCTTACAGGTGATATGAAACAAGTTCTCCCTCTACTATTCCTTGCATGAGTGTTCTAAGTTCATTACGTATTGGATAGCTAGGATCAACTAATCTAAGTCCTTGGTAAACACATCTTCTTTAATCATTTCATTCTCTTGAGAAACTTCCTTCTAGACAGTGCTCTCCTCCTCCTTAGGTTCCTCATTAGTAGTTTTTACTTCCAACTTTAGGATGTCTCCCTTGATGACCATAGTCCTTTCGTTTGGGTATTGAGCAACCATATGTCCAAATTCTTAGCACTTGAAGCACTTGAAGCACTTGATTTGGCTTGTCTTCCTACTAGATATTTGCCCTTTCTCATAAGTTTGGGTTGGCACATCACTTTCTATTTAGTCTTGACATCTCCTTGTTTGATTGGCTTTATACTCAGCTGACCTCGATAGCTTCCCTAAATAGGTCGACTTGATTGAGTAGGTCGGCTAGTTGATGATCGAGTAAGCATTTGGCTCCTTCTCTGCCTCTTTACTCATTGAGCTATTTAAATGGCTTCATCCATTATGGTGAATCATTGGAGTTCTACAATGTCTCGAATTTCACTTCTCAATCCAATAAGAAACCTAGAGAATATTTGTGTTGGTGGTTCCTCCATTTCACAATAGATCATGAGCATCTGGAATTCGTAGACATGCTCGTCAACAGTTTGGCCTCCTTTCCTCAATTTCTGAAGCCGAGTAAAAATATCTTGTAGATAGGTATGTAGCACAAATCTATTTCTGAGTATTCTCTCCATCTCAATCTAAGTATTAAGCTCTCTATATCTTTCTCGTCTCCTCATAGCCTGGAAATTCTTCCACCACATAGCGGCATACTCGAAGGACTCAATAGCAACAATTATCGCTTTTTCGTAATCCTCATATTGCTAGTAGTCAAACACATGTTCTACCTTCATACTCGGTATACTGTAGAAGTATTCATTTGTATTCCCAGATCCATTGAAACTTGAAATTCAAATTTTTACATGGTTAAATTCTTTAGGTGCTCAAGCTTGCTCTTCTTCTTCATAATACTCTTCCTCATCCTCTTCTCCCATGTCTTCCAAGTCAATCCTTCTCCTTACTCGTTTACTTACTCCTCTACCTTAACCTTGTTAAGCTGGATTCTAACCTCTCGTAGGTTGGGTAGCTTATGGGGTGTTAAGCGTAGCTTTAACAGGTCGATAAGTATTCATCCGCACTCTTAAATCCATCGAAGCTCAAAATTTGAAGTTTCACATGGTCAAATACTTTGGATGCTTGAGCTCGCTCTTCTTCTTTATAATACTCTTCCTCATCTTCTTCTCCCATGTCTCCTAAGTCAATCCTTCTCTTTACTCATCCACTTACTCCTCTACCTTAACCTTGTCGAGTTGGATTCTGACCTCTCGCAAGTCAGGTAGCTTATGAGGTGTTTTGCACTGCTTTAGCAAGTTAATAAGCCAACGCATAAATAGCTTGAGTTAAATCCACTAGGAGGTTAGCCACTTCATCTAATCTCTTGTTCATACTTTTTGAAGTGCCTTGAGATTGTTGGCCATGAAGGGCAACACTACTGTTGTCTTCCCCAATGCTAGCATTAACACTTGGGTCCATCATTTTCTCTGATAGATCTAAACTTCAAACTTCTCAGTTAGTTGTTACATCAAACACTCTCACAATACAATAGCTAAATGAACATAGTAACTCAAAACAAACTACTATAGCTCAAATGAAACCTCATCTCTAATACTAAGACGATGCGTACCATGACCAAGAACAGACAAGGCTAGTCATAGGGATGGATCTAAGCTTATCGAAAGCTTAAAAAGGGTGATAGGGAAATGCACGAAAGGGATGAAAGATGAATGAAAGAGTAAGCAAACCCACAAATAGCTCTAATGAATATAATGCACCAATAAAACTTCTGAAGACTCGTGACACAGCTCGATATGATGCATGAGATGGTCCGGTGATGTTGCTCACTACTTAACCTTGCTTAAGAGTTAGGATAAGAATGAAACGAGAGTAAACAAATAGTGTTTACAAAAAGAAGAATATTCAATGTATTGATGTCAATTCCACTTGCTATAGCTATAAGTATAAGGGGTATTTATACCCAATAAGTTACAGAAACTTACCAAAAAGGGAAAAGACAAAAGGGTATTATTCTAAAGAAGTAATGTAGAAGAATACAAAAGGGTAAAAATAAATATTCAAGAAAAATAATGATTAGTGTAGCAGATTCTACACATGGTCTTGTATACGTGACAAAGATACATTAGCAATGCTGTTGGAGGATGAAAGGGTATAAGTTGATTACTTGTTTGAGTAGGGGTGATTGGGAATTAGTCTAGGGTTGCTCTTTCAGCCTTTCAGTAAAGGTGATGCCAAGCAAGTGAGTAGTCATACGGCTTGGCATGCAAAGTGGATTGGTAAAGAGAAACTTAGCTTTGGTAAGAGTTAGCTGGAGTAGGAGGATTCGCCTTGTTAGTCCCTTTAGTCCTTAGGCTCGACTGCGAGTTAAAGGCCCAGCAGCCTGATTCCTATTACACATTCCTAACACTAAAAGGTATTATTACTTGTTCAGTTACATGTAAAGCACTCTTATCATGAAGCTAGTGTAGGTTATATGGTTGGGGGTACTTTAAGGTTAGTAGTCCTAATGTTGCGAATTGTGACCAAGAACAGACAAGGTTAGTCACTGGATAGGTCCTAGCTTATAGAAAGCTCGAAAAGGATTAATGGGGAAAAGTGTGAATGGGTAAAAATGAAGAATGAAACAGTACACAAAACCTATGAACAGCTCTAGAGGATATGATACACTAATGGAACTTCCGAAGACTTACGACATAATTTGATATGATGCATAAATTGGTTTAGTAAGGTTACTCACCACCTAACCTTACTTAAGGGAAAGGATAAGAGTGATGCTGAGAGTAAACAAATAGTGTTTACATAAGGAAGAAAAGTACTGAAAGAGTGTATTAAGCATGATCTGATGTTGTCATAGTTACAAGTATAAAGGTATTAATATGCATAAGTTAAGGCAATCTACCTAAAAAGGAAAAGACAAAAAGGGTATTTCTTAAGGAAGTAACGTATAAGGTATAAAAGGGTAAAAATGAATATACAAGAAAAACAATCATTGGTGCAATGGATTCTACACATGATACTATACACGTGGCGATGTTACATTGGTAAGATTGTTAGAAGATGCAGACAAAAAGTACTGACAGATGGGCTTATCTAAGTAGGGATGGCTTAGTCAGTCCAAACTCTCTCTCTTGGCTTCTCGGTAAGGAAGATGCCAAGTAATTGGTCTGCTTGGCGCTAGAGAGTAATCATCAACTTGGCATACTGTAGAAAAATTGACTGTCATAGGCATAGCATGAAGGGTGACTTGACAAAGAAGTACTCAGCCTCGGCAGGGGTTGGTTAGAATAGAAGGATTCATCATGCCAATCCCTCTAGTCCTCGGGCTTAGTTGCGAGTCAGAGGTTCGATAGCTTGATTCCCATCATTTCCTTTAGGTTGTTCTGAATTTGGGATCAAATCCGAATGGTGTTCGCTTAGTTCTCCATCAAAGTGATATGGACTGAGGTCGGCAATGTTGAAGGAATTAGAAACCCTATAGTCTTTGGGTAATTCCAACTTGTAGGCATTGTCATTGATCTTCTGGAGGATTTTGAAAGGTCTTTTTGCTCTTGTAGATAATTTGTTCCTCCTCTTGTTTGGGAACCACTCCTTCCTGAGGTGTAACCATACTAAGTCTCCTAACTAAAATTGTTTAGCTGTTTGACCCTTGGTCTTTTCTTGCGTTCTTCTAGCAGCTTGGTTGATATGCCGAGTGTCCTTGTCATAGATGTGCTGAAGGGATTATGCTCTAGCCATTGTGTTAGGGTCCTCTTGCGCAGGTATTGGTATAGGGGTGTAGTCAGGTGGTAACTCGCGATTAAATCCATAGACCACCTCGAAGGGAGTCTGCTTAGTGGTTTCATGTACTGTTTGGTTATAGGTGAACTCGACTACTGGCAGGCAAACATCCCAATCAGCCAGTTCTTACCTACTACAACTCGAAGTAGTAACCTCAAAATACGATTAACCACTTCTATTTAGCCGTCAATTTAGGGGTGACATGAGGTACTGAAGAGTAATTTGGTTCCCAACCAATGCCGCAGGGTTCTCTAGAAATAGCTTAAGAACTTTGGGTCTCTATTGAAGACTATACTTCCCGGTACACTGTGTATCCATACAATCTTCTATAAGAAAAGAGAAGTAATAGTCAAAGCGTCGTTAGTCTTGGTGCTGGGTACGATGTGTGCCATCTTACTGAACTGATCCACGACGATCATTATAGAACCTTTGCCTTGGTCGGTTTGCTGCAAAGTAAGAACAAAGTCCATGCTCAATTCAGTCCACGACCTTGTCGGAATAGGTAGGGGCATTGCTTTCCTTTGCTTGACTTGGCACTTGGCTTTCTTGTATACGACACAACTTTCAACAACTTGGTCAACATCTTTCCTCATTTTTTGCCAAAAGAATCTGTCATTTATCAGTTCATAGGTCCTCCTTTCCCTAAAATGTCTGGAGAGACCTCCACTGTGAGCTTCCCTAACTAGTAGCTCCCTTAGTGAACAAGTCGGCATGCATAATTTTCTACCTTGAAACAAGTTGCCATCCTCCACATGCTATTCGTCTACTATCCTCCTGTTGATGCATTATGAAATTATGGGTATAAGGTATAGATCCTTAGAGTATAGTTCTTTGATACTTATAAACCTAAATGGACTAATTTGCCATTCTAATAAAAGCGTATATCTCCTCCAAAGAGCATCTGCAACTATGTTGCTCTTTCCTTACTTGTACTTTATCACAAAATTGAATCCTTCAAGAAATTCAACCCATCTCACTTGTCGCTTCGATAACTTGACCTGACTTCAGAAGTACCTTAGCGATTCATGGTCAATATATATGACAAATTCTCTTGATAGTAAATAATGTTGCCGGACTTGCATTGCTCAGATCAGTGCTAAAAGTTCCTTGTCATACATAGAATAATTCAATTGGGGTCTTCAGAGCTTCTTATTGTGGAAGGCAATTAGTCGGCCTTCCTACATTACGACAATGCTTATTCCAATGCCTGATGCATCGCATTCCAGCTCAAAAATTTTATTGAAGTCAAGTGGTACTAACACTGGGGTAGATGTTAACCTTTCTTTTACCTCGGCAAAGCTCCTCTCCTCCCTTTCTTCTTATTGGAAGTCGGTGTTTTTCTTTCATAGTTCAGTAAGGTGCAGCGAGGGTACTGAAATTCCTGATGAATCTTTTGTAAAACGAAGCCAGTCCTTAGAAACTTCTTATGTTGGTATAAGTAATAGGAGTCGGCCACTTGACAATTGCTCGGATCTTCTCATCATCGACTCGCAAGCCTCCTCTACTAACTACATAGCCTAAGAATATCACTTCCTCTTGGCAAAAGCAACATTTTTTTAGATTGCTGAATAGTCTCTTGACATGAAGGACATCTAAGATTGCTTTGAGATGTTTACAATGACTCTGTATGTCGGCACTATAGACTAGGATGTTGTTAAAGTACACCATGATACACTTCCTGATGATATGTCTCAACATATGGTTCATTAATCTCATGAAAGTGCTTGAGGCATTCGACAAGTCAAAGGGCATGACCATCCATTCATAAAGTCCATGTTGAGTCTTGAACGTAGTCTTCCATTCGTTGCCTGGTCTTCTATGGATTTGATGGTACCCGAATTTAAGGTTAATCTTACTGAAAATCTTGTCTCCATTCAGTTCATCCAAAATGTCTTCTAGCCTGGGATCAAATACTTGTATTTGATTATGATTGTGTTCACGGCTCAGCTGTCCATACATATCTGCCAAGTTCTATCCATTTTCGGTACTAGAAGTGCAGGTACAGTACAAGGGCTAAGACTCTTTCTTATATAGTCTTTCTCCAGCAACTCATTGACTTGACATTGGAGTTCAGAAGCCTACTCAAGATTCATTTGATAAGCTGGCTTATTCAAAAATGCAGTATCAGTTACTAAGTCAATGTAGTGCTCTATGCCTTGAGTTGAGGGCAACCCCTTAGGTAACTGTTCTGGAAACAGGTCGGCATATTCATCTAACAACTCCTTGATCTCCTGGGGTAACTCACCTTGCTCCTTCATTTCCAATAGTTGCCTGACCAACAAGAGGGTCAACTCATTAGCATTGATGGCTTCTTAGAGCTCGACTCTACTCATCACTAGAGCTTTCTTTGATCCAAGAGTAAGTTTCGTTTGCAACTTATTGACTTCTCTCGGCAGCATTGGGTTTAGTGTAATCTCCCAAACATCCTTCTCGAACATGTATGTATTCCTGTAACCGTCATAGATGACCCTTCTATCAAACAACTACAGCTTACCTAACAATACGTGGGAAGTATACATAGGTAGGATGTTGCAGAGAATTTGGTCCAAGTAGTTCCCAATAGTGATCAGCAGTAGTATTTGTTGAGTGACTTGTAATGCTCCCTTCTCACTTAACCAGTGCAACTTACATGTCTTCAGGTGCACAACAATCAGCAACTTCAGTTTTGAAACAAGATTTGCTGATGCCACATTAATGCAGCTTCCACTCTCTATGATGGTGGTGCATATCTGATCATTCACCTTGTAGGTGGTATGGAACAAATTCTCTCTCTACTCCTCCTCTCGTGAAGGTTCTATGTTAATAGTGAGTCGAACAACCATGAGTAACTGATCTAAGTCCTCAAGAAACACATCCTCCTTAATCAGCTCTTTCTCGTAAGGAACCTCCTCCTTCTTGGGTTCCTCATTTGTACTCCCCTTTTATTGCTTCAAGATGTCTCTTATGATGACCATCATTTGTCGATTCGGACACTAAGCAGCCCGGTGTTTAAACCCCTAGCACTTGAAGCACTTGATCTAGTTGGTCTTCCTGTCAAACCCTTGCCCCTTTTCACACGTTTGGGTTGGCACTACATCATCAGGTTGGTTTTTCTGCTTAGCTCTTACATCAATCTTTCTACTTAGCTCTGTACTCAATTGAGCTCGGTGACTTGCTTGTATTGGGTAGAGAGTCAGCATCCTCACTGGTACTCGACTCCTTCTTTGCCTTTATACTCACTAGGCAATCCTAACAGCTTCATCCATTATGTCAAATTGTTGAAGCTCGACAATGTCTCGAATGTCTCCTCTTAACCCGCTAACGAACCTTGAGACTATTCGAGCTGGTGGTTAATCCATTTTGTAACGCATCATAAGCATTTGAAACTCTTAAACATTCTCGTCAACAGTTCGGCCTTCTTATCTCAGCTCCTAAAGCCGAGTGAAAGTATCTTGGAGATAGGTTTCTAGCATAGACCTATTTTTTAGCGCTCTCTTCATCTTGGGCCAAGTGTTAATCTCTTGGTACCACTCTCGTCTTCTCATGGCCTAAAAATTCTTCCATCACATGGCGGCATATCTAGAGAACTCAATAGTAACAACTCTCACTTTCTCATAATCTTTAAATTGATGGTAATCAAACATACGCTTTACCTTCTCTTCCCAATCTAGATACTCATCAGCATTCCTAGATCCATTGAAATTCAGAATGCAAAGCTTCATATGGTCAGATGCTTTGGGGATTTGTATATGCTCCTTTTCAAAATACTCTTCTTCCTCTTCATTAAGCTCTCTTAGGTCTATCCTTCACCTTATTCGTCTACCAACTCCTCCACCTCGAACGGGTTGAGTTAAGTTCTAACTTCTAACAGGTTGAGTAGCTTGTAGAGTGTTTTGTGTGGCCTTAGTGGGTTAGCTAGATAACGCATGAACAGCTTGAGTTAGATCTACTAAGAGGTTAGCTACCTCATCAAGTCTCTCATCGGTGCTTCTGGGAGTTCCCTAAGATTGTCGTCTATGGTGGATAACTTTACTATCATCATCGGCACCAACATTCATACTTGGGTTTGTCATTTTTTCTTTCAGATTCAAAGCTCAAACAACACTTTAGGAAATTAATAGTTAACAACACAACAGTCAATTGAACACAATAACATGCTCTATTTTACACAATTACAACTGAGTATAACAAAACTTCAAAAAGAACTACTACTACGATTCACACAAAACCTTAACTCTAATACGAAGATGTTGTGAACTGTGACCAAGAATAGATAAGGCCGGTTGTTGGATGGGTCTAAACTTGTAGAAAAGTTGAAAAGGATTAATGGGAAAAAGTGTGAAAGGGTAAAAATGAAGAGTGAAATAGTAAACAAAACCCACAAACAACTCCAAAAGATATAATGCACCAATGGAACTTCCGAGGACTCATGACACAATTCGATATGATGCCTGAATTGGTTTAGTGAGGTTACTTACTACCTAACCTTACTTAAGGGAAAAGATAAAAGTGATGCTGAGAGTAAACAAACAGTGTTTATGCAAGGAAGAAAAGTACTCAAAGAGTAAATTAAGAATAATATGATGTTGTTACGGTTATAAGTACAAAGGTATTTATATGCATAAGTTAGGGCAATTTGCCTAAAAAGAAAAAGACAAAAGGGAATTTCCTAAGGAAGTAATGTGTAAGATACAAAAGGGTAAAAATAAATATATAAGACAAAAACAATTATTAGTGCAACAGATTTTACAAATGATACTATACACGTAGCGATGCTACATTGGTAAGGTTGTTAGAAGATGCGGACAAAAAGTATGGATAGATGGGCTTGTTTGAACAAGGATGGCTTAGTTAGTCTAGACTTTCTCTCTTGGCTTCTCAGCAACAAAGATGTCAAGTAATTAGATGGCTCAGCGCTTGAGAGTAATCATCAACTCGGTACATTGCAGAAAAATGGGCAGTCATACGGCATGCCATGGAGGGTGACTCAACAAGGAAATACTCGGCTTTGGTAGGGGTTGGTTAGAATAGAAGGATTCGTCGTGCTAACCCCTCTAGTCTTCGGGTATGGTTGTGGGTCAGAGGTCCAATAGCTTAATTCCCATCACCTAACCTCTACACAAAGGATTGTGTAACGACATTGGTATAACTCTCTTCGTCTACAATGATGGTGCACAACTATCCCTTGATGGCATACTTTGTATGGTATAAATTCTCTCTCTGGTCTTCTTCGAAGCTTGACAAGGAGTTTAGCACTTGTCTGAGTACTAAGGTCATCACCTTTTCTTGGTCAGTGTAGATATAGGTCTCCTCTTCCTCTTCAGCTCCAACTCTCCTAGCATTCTTCTCTTCTTCTGGCTCGCTCTTGTTAGTGCTATCTACTACATTTCCTCGAAGCACCATAGTACATTAGTTTGGACACTTAGCAGCCATGTGTCTAAAACCTAAGCATTTAAAGCACTTCACCTCGCTTGTCTTTAGTCTAATGGTCTATCCTTTCTCATATGTCTTCGGGATTGGCCTATCCTCAGCATAGCTCTTTTAGCCTACTTAGCTATCATAAGGTCGGTCATGTTTTTACTTAGCTTGGGGGAGTCTCCTTAACTTGGCATAAGCAAGTCAGTGTAGAATAGGAGCTTAGGAAAAAGTCAGCTTAGGTCGGCTTAGAGTATTTCTCTTCTACTTTTCAAACCTCCACACTACTTTAATGGCCTCCTCCAATGTATGGAACCTCTGTACTTTTACAATGTTGTGAATCTCATATTTGGGTCTAGAAATGAACTTTGATACTATACGGCCTTGGGTTCATCTACGTTTGCTCTAATCATTAGCATCTAAAATTCTCTCACATAGTTATCAATAGATCGGTTTCATTGATGAAGCTCTTGTAACTTGTTAAGGGTGTCCTATAGGTAAGTCTCGAGTACAAATCTTCTATAAACCCCTAAAATTATCAATCTAGTTTTTGAAATAGACTCAACTATGTTAGACAATTTAGGAGTCGACAAGGTTAATGAAAGTGAAAACCCTAAAAGAATTACTCAATCGCATAAAGAATTTTTCTACCTTAAATGTTTCTAAATGCTAAAGATTTTATTCAAAAGTGATAGAAACCCTAAAAATGATTAACTTAAAGACATATGTGCATTAATCCAACATGATATACCCTAAAACCTTAATTGATAATATAATGTTCATCTTTTGTCCAATTCACTAGTAAAAGGTTAGAGATGACCCTTATTCATGCTTATATGATTCGAATCCTTAGGTAATCTATTAGAAATTAAGATAATGAGTCATAGATTATATTCACTTCTTAAGTAAGTGATTAGGATAGTTTCATTTAGAGTTAGGGTAATAGTTGAAGATTAGGTTATATGTAGTGAACTTTAATACTCAAATTTTTACTTTTTGCATTTGTTATTCAAAGTAGTTTATCAAATGAGATATATAAGTTATAAAGACCTAAAGTAAGATCTCACCAACAATGTTTACTAATCAATTCATCAAATATCTCATTTCCCCTCATTTCCTTCATTTTTCCTCTAATTTCCCTTAATTACTACATTATGTGCATAAAATTACATATACTTAAGAAATGTTGACTAAGGTAATGCATGTTGACCAAAGTCAAAGGGTTGACCAAGTCAACACATGTTGACTAAAGTCAACATTTTGAAAAGTCAAAGGTCTTAAGAGATAAGGAAAATATCTTAGCTTCTTAATGATGGTTTTCTTTTCTTTTCCTTTTGATTTTTCTTTTCTCTTTCCTTACAATTGTTGCCGTCTACCTCTCCCCTTCTAGACCCCACCATTTGTTGTCTTCCATAATTAAAAACAAAACAAAAGAAACAAAACCAAAAACTTTCCTTTCATGCCGTGAACATCCCTCTCCTCTTTCACTTTCATTCATTTGCTTTTGTCTCCAAAACTTCAACACAATTAAAGGTATGTCTTTAAGTTGTTTTATGTTACTTTATGTTATTCATTAGTTAGTTAATTAGGTAGATTAGATAAGTAGTTAGGTGTTTAGTGAAGTCTTGAAGAAGAGGAAACAAAGTTTCCATCTTTAAGTATAGAAAATGAAGAATCATGAAGGAAATGGAAGAAATACATGTGTATGTACTCTTAGGTATGTGTACATAAAGAAATACCAAAGGAATACAAGTATGTGAACCTTTATACATAAGTAATTAACATGTACATAACCTAACTTAAGACCATATCTAACTATATATGTGTATACTATACTAAATACATACATAGAAATGCAAAAGGATGAAATTGAGAGGATTTTCTTAAGGGAAAATTTGGCATACGAATTTTTAGTATAAAAATACGTATCCAACCGTATAGGTATATGAGTAGGAATACATGTATAAATACGGTATAAATATATGTAGATGTATAAGTATATGTATGTATAAGGCATATGTACATAAGTATAAGTAAAGGACAAATGTACATAAGACATGTACATATGACATAAGCATAAGGTAATGCTTATGTAATCAAATGATGAGGTGAGTGATGACATAAGCATATGATGACATAAGCCATTACATAAGCAAGCAATGACATAAGCAATGACATAAAGAAAAGATGATGTAAGTGATGACATAAGTATAGGTTTAGAAAATAAGAAAAGTAAGAAAAGTGTAGGTAATTAGATACTAAAATCAATAAATCCTAATACACCTTCTAAATTAGATTATACCTAATTTAGCACATGAAATAGTAATAGCAAAGTAAATCCCTAAATTATAAGAATTTAAGGAATAAAGGATACAAATATAAGTAATAAGAATACTTAAGTATTATAGCTAAAAATTTCTATAAATTTAGTTCATAATGTAAAATAGGGGTCTTAACATCCAAAACAGACATTACCGTATAAATATACATCCGAAAATGATGAAAAATGACTATAAATTCATAAATATCAGAAATAAAACGAAAAAGTTATATACGATTAATAATAAAGTCTAATCGGGTAAAAGTTGATAGTAGTCTAAGTAGAATTAGATAATTAAATGTTTAGAATTATTAGTTAATTTAAGTACCTACTAGCCTTATCAAATCGTAATAATCAGGTGACCCTGAGGAGCGTGAGGACCTTCCGATCGACTACTACGATTAGGACGAATCACTATGGCCGAGTGAGTATTTACCCAATGATTCCATGCTTGTTTTGTGATTGTAGATAGTAGACTTAAATACTATTGTTAATTGACTATTGTGTGGGGTTTGGGAAATGCCTGTGTATGTTGGTATGTCTTGAGTTGCGAACTTATCTTAAGTATTGATAATGCTATGTTTGTTGCATGGTAGTATAGAAAATGATTGTGTGCACAATTGGATGGTCATAGCATAATTTGAACCTAATTATACTCGGCCTATAAAAAGAAATTAGGGCATGCATAACATGCATAGCATGGATACTATTCCGACCATCACATCACACGGAGGTAAAGAGAGGCCATTCGGGGGTTGATATTATTTATTTATTTGGTTCTGTATGGTGCACTCGTACAGAATGACCTTACCCTGGCCCGTGGGAACACTAGGCGTTGGAGGCGCCAACTGCTTGGCTAAGGGTCGAGTCTAGAGGCCTCTGTTTAGGGGTGAGTGTGGACTACGGGGGCCCACTCACAATTATACTAGAACTTGGGTTTTCTGAAAATAAAAGAATTATTTGATATAAATACGGAATGTGGAGTTCCGTAGTAAAGTAAGTTCTAGTATAATACCCAGATTTGACTGGTGCCGTGTAAACTCCAACCCTGACTTCGGAGGGCGTTAAATCTGAGTTACGTATATGAACTAGTTAATTATACGTATTGTTTGGCATACTGGTTGATCATTCATTCATATGCTTGAATATAATGTATTTATAACTTGCTTGTGGTGTGGCTGAGGGTTTTGCTCACTAAGCTTAGGCTTACACCCTTTTAGACTTTTGTTGCAGGATAGCTTGTTCGTAGAGACAGGACGAGGAATGTCGCAGGTTAGCTTGGGGACTTGGGCAAGAGCGAGCTGTTATGTGTACTGAGAGAGAACAGTTTATATAGACTCTTCCCATGTACTTTTGTTTATCTTATTATTATAGACTTAGACATACTTAAACGCTATGTAATGTAAGCTTTATAATTTAAATTTTATATAAATATGTTTGTGTAATGATATCATGTGAGTCTGGATGTTCTTTGGAAACTAGTGGTTGTAGAGCCTTGTATATTGTGTGAAGAGTTCTTGATTGGAATGGTAACCAATTAGGGCTTCTTTGTACAGTATACGGCGTCTGCCACGACTAGGCCATCTTCAGTTCGTGACATCTTCCCTTCAATAATCTCTTCATCTCTTCCTAAGTTCGCACACCTCATCGTCCATCTCTTGCTTCAGCTACATTTAGATTCTTTTACCATATGGTAGCATATCTAGAGAACTCAAATGCAACAAGTTGAACCTTAACTGTATATGTATTCCCATAACAGTCAAATACCTTCTTTATCTTCTCTTCCCACTCTAAATATTCATTTGCATCTCTACTTCCACTAAAAGGTGGGATTTAGACCTTAACATTGTCAAGCCCTCGAGGAGCTCAATGTCCTTGCTCTTATGCCTAGTAATATTTAACCTCTTCTTCTTCTTCTTCTTCTTCTCCATCATTCTCTAAATCTACATCCTCAATATCCCTCTCAATCTCCTCTAACTTTAGCCTTCATCTAATAGCTTGGTCTACAACTCCTCCAACTCGATGGGGTTGAACTGGGTGATTAGCTTTACCACATTAGCCATATCGTCTCTCAAGAACATTCTCAGGTAGGTTATGATGAGGTACACCTTATGGTTTCTAGCTATTGACTTGCATCATAGTAACCAAACTCTCAACAAGATTGGTGAATTGGTCAAGTTTATCATTAACTAACCTAAGGATGTTACTATCATTTTGACCTTGACCAACATGAGCACCACTACTCAGGTCACCAATAATACCTTAAACACTTGAATCCGAGATAGTGTAATACTTCTCCAATAGATTGACTACACAATACACAACAAACACTTCTATTTAGTACCCAAAACGTCACTAATACACTCTAACAACTCCAACACCTAACACTCACTTGAATATAATAGAAATGAACTTATTTTGTTTTCGTAGTGAAAAATAGAGTAAAATAGAATAACAATAGGAGCAACACTTACCAATCCATGAACCTTACTAGACAGCTCACAAATTCAAAACTTACTTCACTAGAACATACTATAGTAGCTATGGAAGGAGCACATCAACCACTAATAGTAAACACGAACCAAAACTTCACTACAACTCTACATACTCCCTTTCAAAATTGTACTTTGATACTAGTGAAGTTTATGCATCTCTGAGGTTATATACACAAAAGGCATACAACAATAAACAAGAAACAAGAAAATAAAAGGGCTTTAGTAAATTTGAATGGCTACCAACTGGATATGACACACCAGCAGATCTTACTTGACCTATTCCTTACACTCGATATAACACATGAATGTAATATTAGCGCTACTTGCCACTAACTCTTGCTGAAAGAGCTAAATAAGAGTTGAAGGATAAGAGAGAAGACACGACTGAGTGCTCTCAAAAAAGGGTAATGTCTAGATTCAATAATGAAAAGTGATGATGTTTACATACAAGCAAATGGGGGTTTATATACTCACCCTACTAGGGTTACAATATATACATGAAAAGACAAAAAGGGTAATTTACATAAGAAATGCTAAAAAGGGTAAAAAGGATAAAGATTATTCTATATGGAAAAGCAAAGAATCCTTTTGGAATATTGTGCAAGAAGACACATGTCAAGAGGTAATTGGAAGCTTGTAGTGCGGTTAGCTAAGTTGTAACGAATTCTGAGGTCACATGTTAATCACAGTATCCTATATGGATGAGGTTAGAAGAAAGTCAACAATCCGGGCTAACCTAGTTTTCTTCAAGTCAAAGCTTAAGTACTCAAGGGTGTTTTAGTCCTCTCCAAGTTAGGTGTCTTTGCAGCTTGACTTAGTATGATGTCTGAAGTTGGTTGGCTAGGATGCTGCTTGGATCATGGTAAGAGCCTGGTAATTGGTATGGTTGCTTGGCAGGTTAGTATGACTATTGGGTAGCTTGGAAACTATGTTGGTACAAATAAGAGCTTGACACTCATGTCTGTAGCAATGTGAAGGATGGGGATTAGAATAGGAATCCTCGTTCTGAAGGGGTTTTTAAGCTAGTATTCTTCATGTGAGTCTTTGCAGTCCTCTAACTCGGATGAGTATAATTGGTCTAAGGAGTTGATTCCAATCAGTTAGTTGGTAATTGAGATATTTTGGAGATAAATCCTTGCTAAATCAAGTAAAGGATCAAGATACGAGTGGTCTCCCCTTGATCCTTGCACCCTCTTAACCAATTAAGGCAATACATTATCTTCCACTATCCTATACTCTCTCTCTCCCAATGCTAGCCCCTCCTTCCCTTAATCCTCTTCATTTCTATTTTCATTATACACCCAAAAACACATACAAGCCTTATTAGTAAGCTTTAAATCGCTTCCCTTCTCTTCCTTTTCTTGGCAACACCTTAGTTACTTTACCGCCCCACCTTATTTCTCCACCACCACTACTCCTCTCTCTAAGTCACCACCGATGCCACCTCATTCACTTATCCCCTTTCTTGGTTGACAAAACTCTAATTCCCCTAAGACCCCTTAAGCTCCCGTACAAGCAAGGAAAACCACAACCCCACTAATTTGGATCAAAGTGAACAACCCTCTTCTAACTCCTTAGAAATGTGCACGTAACATGTAGTTCCTTGCATTTAAGTCCTAAGTTCTTATTTTTCTATAGGAATATGAAGATATAATTGAGTATTGCATAGATTTATGTAAGAAAAACCTAAGGTGAGCTTCATCTACTAAGGATAAGTTAGTTATATGCATGAATAAGTAGTTGTAGTGTGGTAACATGAAGATGCATGCATGAAAGCTCCATGAAACCATAGAATCATTCCATGTTGCCCCTTTCCTAGTATTAGTCATCTTATATTGGCCATATCAAATGATTTTATTTGTCTAAAGCAAGTAGAAACATGACTAAAATAAACAAAACACACTAGAATAAGTGTTAAATGGAAAATGTAGGAGAAAACCCTAAAGAAACCTTATTGACCAACACCATCGTTGGGGATAACAAGTTGTTTATTTAGTGTAATGACATGATTAATTATTATAAAGCATGATTCATTATGTAATTAATTAACTTAAGTTCAATAATGTTGAGTTAAGGGCCTAAATTAGCTTAACTAGTGATTAGGACCTTAGAAATAAGATTAGAATCCCAATAAAGAAAGAACCAAATTTGAATCCCATTAGAAAATAGACTTATCTTAGGGCTTTTAATGGGATTAAGCCTAAAATAACAAATATGATTGGGTTTAGGGTATTAAGAAGTGAATTGAGCTCACAAGCCCTTAAAAAAATAAAAAATGAGGCCTAATGACTCTAGTACTAGATCTAACCACTAAGTTGATGGGCTTAAGAATAACATATTAAAGGCTTATTAAGTCCAAAAGCCCATTAGAACCATCATCTATAGGCTCCTTAGTATAATAAGACCTAAAACTAGCTAAAAGGGCCCATTTAGGCCCATAAGAATAGAATTAAATCCCAATTAAAAAATTCAAGAAATAAACTAAAATCATTTTCTTAAAAATACTTAAATAAAATCCCAAAAGGCCCAAGTGTAAGGATAAGTACCCAAAATTAGACTCAAACCCTAAAGTAGTCAAACTAAAATCTTTAACCAATGAAATTGTTTGACCTAAAATGAAATCTTGTGAACCAAAAATCCTTAAATGGACTTCACTGAATGAAAGAATACTCGAAAATAATGAAAATTGACTATAATAATATGAAATTCCAATTTAAATAAAAATTATTATTCTTATTTTCAAAACACATATATACACGATTTAGTCAATTAGAATTTAATTTTGACTTGGAATTAGATTCGTTTTATTTATTATCTTTGTTTCCCTTTAAATAGAAAGGCATAGGATCAGTCCAGGTACAAGACTTAGTTTATTGGAAATTAGGCTAAAAGCCCCAAAATGGAAGCCTAGTGCTTGGGTATATTTTTCAAATAGGCATGTGGTATGTCATGCTCGTGCACTACGCGTGCTAACGACCTCCCATCATCTTTCCTGCCATGGCTCCTCGATTCTCAATCTCTTTCTCTCTTTGGGTTAACCACTTTGAGGTCATTTTTTACCGCTTTTTCTATATGATTTCACTAAATTAATAGTGAAATTATGTAAAATACGTGGCCTAGTTTTGAATCAAATTCCAAAAGACATCCATATTAAACCAAAATGCACTTCAAATCTGCCTAAAAAAACGGCCCATGCATATGCAATTCGAGATGTCTAGTCTACTATTAATAGAGTTTCCAAGCTTGCTTAAACTTGGACAAGTATAAATTTGACCTCCTTATCCTAATTCTAGCATCAACTCTCATTGAAACCCACTTTAAATGCTTGCCCAAATCTTTTCTCTCTCTAATCGGTGGTCTCTCTCTCTTTCTCTCTCTCTAGTTAGAAGCTCAGCTATAGTGGTTTTTAAACCAAACCAACACTACAGTTGAGCTCCTTGGATCCTTAGCTCTCCAACCTAAGCCCCTTTATAGGTTATCATGCTTCCTTAATGCTCTACTAAACTCCACCATGAGACCTTAAGCAACCACAACCTAGTTCTTTAAAAACTAAATCTCTACCATACCCCATCCGAAATGAACAACACCATTAAACTCAGTGTCTTTGAAAATCTCCAAACCTAACTTTGATTCATGCTTTACCACTGTCACACTTGGCACTTAACAACCACCGTCAGTGGTAAACTTCAACCATTACCAAAAACACCCTTAAACGCTAGGATACTTGCACCAAACCACCATTTGTCAATAAAAAAAAAAAAACACAAATATGAAGTTTTTTGGTCATTTTGGAGCTAAAATCTCTTTATGGAGCACCTCTGTTAGCCTCCTTCTTCTTCATTAGCTATATACATGCAATGCATGTGAATTGGGTTGACAAACCTGATGTGAACCCAAACAACAAACCACACCCTAAGCCTTGACTTGCGGCTATATTCCTTTGGCTTGACCTTATCCTTTCTCTCTTTCTTTTTTTTTTTTATTTATTTTAATTTCATTTTGTTATGTAAAAAAAAAAAAGAGGAAAAAATGTTTGTCCTTTTTATAAAATGAAAAATAAATAAAAAATAATAATTTCTTTTGTTAAAATGTTTGTTTATCCTCTTCTTTTAAACTTTAAAATAGATTATTTTTTCAAAAATAAAAACAAATAAATAGATGATTAAATAAAGGAATTTTGTGACTTAGAAAATCTCATTATCTAAAATTTTTTAAAAAATTATTAATTAATTCTTTTAAGAAATTAATGCTCATTTCTAGAATTTTTCAAAAGGCACCAAATTAGGATCCTTCTTAGAACTATTTTGAAATAAATATATATATGGATAAAAATGTAAAATTGATTATTTTCTGAAATTAAAATAAATCAACCCATTAATGTTTTCGAAACTGAACTACGATAAGTTAATCTTTACTAGAGAGTACGTAGGCACCTATGGGGTAACTTAAAATAGGGAAATTTTTTTTTTTTTTAACTTTCCCTTTTGTAAATGAGTAAACTTAATTCCTTAATTTCTTCTTTTTGTAAATAAAAGTTATTTTTCTTTCTTTCTTGTAAATTAGAATTATTCTTTCATGTGAAAAGGGTATTTTGAAAAATAAAACTAAATTTGGAAGGTTAGGATGGTACCCATTTAGGGTTTAATAGATTAGCCCTCAAATTTAAAATCATTGATTTTTCAAAATCATTTTTTAAAGTGATTTTCTCATAGATCAATAGCTTAGTTAGAATTAATTCACTCAATTGGTTCTAACTTAATTTTTTCCTAACCCTAATTGAATGGTATCTCCAAATGTTTTTCAAAATCTATATGAAACTAAGTTTTCCTTAATTCTTAGTTAAGGGTTTATATCAAATGGGTATAATGTTTGATATAAATTGGATTAGGGAAAATAAAAACTAGAAAATCCAAGCTCAATAGCTTGGCGACTCTACTAGGGTTATTAATAGGGCTAGCCATTTAAACCTTCCAAAATTAATTTTATCTTTTAGAGTACCCATGTTATTTTATGTGATTCTTTTCTTGTAAATATTCTTTGTTAAGTTGTTATACTCTTTTTTTGCATGCAACATATTTAGGATATTGGGGGGATGATTGTATCATGTGTAAACCCTACAAATTTTACTTTCTAAGTATAGAAACAAACGTCTAAACTGTAGATGATTTCCCGAACTCAAAAGAGCCAGTAAGATTTAAAATTGATTAAAATCTCAATCCAAAATCTAAAGTGGATACGAAAAACCTTAAATCATCAATTGAACCCCTAACCGCATACGAAGACCCTAAAACCTCGAACTTCATCAAAACCTTAAGATGACAATCGAAGATTTAAACACGTAAGAATATATGAAATCCTAAATGTGTAAAAACATTAGAGATTATGCCCTAAAGTAATAAGAACCCTAAAACTATAACTTTAAGGATACAAAAGCATTAATTTACCATGATATACCCTAAAACTCTAATTGATAATATAATGCTCATATTTTGCCAAATCACTAGTAAAAGGTTAGAGATGACTCTCATTCATGCTTATATGATTCGAATCCTCAAGTAATCCATTAGAAACTAAGATAATGAGTCATATAATATATTTATCCCTTAAGTATGTGATTAGGATAGTCTCACTTAGAGTTAGGGTTATAGTTGAAGATTAGGTTACATGTAGTGAACTTTAATACTTAAATTAGTACTTTTTGCATTTGTTATCCAAAGTAGTTTATCAAATAAGATATATAAGCTATAAAGACCTAAAGTAAGACCTCATCAACTATATTTACTAATCAATTCATCAAATACCTTATTTCTTCTCATTTCCTTCATTTTTCCCTTAATTTCCCTTAATTACTACATTATGTGCACAAAATTATACATACTTAAGGAAAGTTGACCAAGTCAACACATGTTGACCAAAGTCAAAGGGTTGACAAAGTCAACACATGTTGACTAAAGTCAATACTTTGAAAAGTTAACAAAAGACATTAAGAGATAAGAAAAAATATCTTAACTTCATGATGGCTTTTCTTTTCTTTCTTTTTGATTTTTTTTTTCTTCTCCTTTTCTTCTCAATTGCCGTCCACATTTTCTCCTTCTAGGCCCCACCATTTGCCTTCTTCCATAATCAACACAAAACAAAAGAAACAAAACAAAAACAACCCCCCATTGCCGTGAGCTTCTTCTTCCCATTTTACTCTCATCACTCCTCCTTTTGCCTTCTTAATTCCAACACAATTAAAGGTATGTCTTTAAGTTGTTTTATGTTGCTTTATATTATTCATTAGTTAGTTAATTAGATAGATTAGATAAGTAGTTATGTGTTTAGTGTTGTCTTGAAGAAAAGAGCACAAAGTTCTCCTCTTTAAGTGTAGAAATTTAGGAATCATGAAGAAGAAGAAGGATATGCATGTGCATATGTCCTTAAGTATATGTATAAAAGGATATGCTAGAAGAATATATGTATAAATACCTTTGTACATAAGTATACAATATGTACATAACCTAAAATAAGGTATATACTAACTATACATACATATATCATGTCAAATATACTCTTAAAATACAAAAAGAATGAAATTGTGAAGCTTTCTTAAGGGGGTAGATAAGGCATACGAAAATACGTATAAAAATACGTATGCCACCGTATGTGTATATAGGTATATGTATTAGTATATGTATAAGTACATAAGTATACATATTAGTATGTTATGAGTGTAGGTAGGTATATAACATATGTATATGTATAAGTACTTAATGACATATATATTTACATGTAATAAATGGATTGCATAAGCCATGACATCATCAATTGGTTACATAAGTGATGATGTAAGCGTAGGTTTATAATAAAAGAAATAATAAGATTACATAAGCACATAACATAGGTATATACATGTATTTAGAAGTCGAAAATCTCTTAAACCCTAATACACTTCCTAGATTGAATTATATTTAATCAAGTATGTAGATTAGTAGCACTAATGTAAAATTTCCTAATGTAAGAATCAAATAGCTAATTCAATCATTAAATCCTAAACTAGGGCATAAACAAAAGCAATAAGAATAATTAAACTTCGATAAGATAAAATTTCAATAAATTTAGCCCATATCATAAAACACGGGTCTTAACGTCCAAAACGGACATTATCGTGTGAATGTATGTCTGAAAACGATGAAAAACGACTATAAATTCGTAAATATTGAAAATAGAATGAAAAAGTTACGTACGATTAGCAATTAGGTTTAATCGAATAAGGGCTGATAGTAATCTAAGTAGAATTAGGTAGGTAGATGTCTAGAACCATTAGTTAAGTCAACTACTTATTATCCTTGTTATCTCGTAATGATTAGGTGATCCCGACGAGGGCGAGGATCTCCCGAATGGTTATTACAACTAGAGCGAGTCGTCATAGTCAAGTGAGTACTCTCGATGACTCTATACTTGTTTGTGCTTGTAGTTAGTGCACTTAAATTGAATAACAATAACTTGATGCATGGGGTTTCGGGATATACGTGTGCTTGATATTGATTGATTGTTATAAGAAATATTGTTAAATACGATAATCGATGATTTGAAGGTATGATTGATTTTTGTACGATTTGGATGGTTTGCTGATATTGATTGATCGCTTCATAATCTGACCTAATTATATTTGGCTTATCTTAAATTAAAAAGATCATGCATTATCCATGCATTGCATTACTTATTCTGGCCGTCACTTCACGCGGTTGGTAATGAAGGGCCTTGGAGGGATGGATTCCCACATGATTTGATTAGTACAGTGCAGGAGCATGGGTACAATAAGACCCTACCCTTGGCTTACGGGTTCTATTGGTGCCAGAGACGCTAACCGTGAGTGGCTGGAGGTTGCGTCTAGAGACCACCGTGTAGGGTGTGAGTGTGGACTGCGGGGGTCACCTCACCGCTAGGCTTGGGACTTTGTGAACTATTGGATTTTTAGAAATGGAAATGTATTTTTGTGAAATACGATATTCCAAGTTATGGGAAAAAACCCAGGTGCTAGAGCCCGGTCGTGATTGGTGCCGATGAATCTTTAACCCTTATCTCGGAGGGCGTTAAAATCCGATATTATATGCAGTACCGGTCAACTGCATATATTGTTTGGCATTCTGTGTGTACATGCATTCATATGGTTATAATAATTTGTTTGATAACTTGTTTGCCAGTATGGTAGGAGGGATAGCTCACTAAGCTCTTGTAGCTTATTCCCCAATAGTCTTTCTTTTGCAGATTTGCATACGATGGGATTGGGATAAGTCTCGAGTGCTAAGGGTGAGATGAAGATATGTACATTAGTGTTAGGATTAGTTGAGATCTTTATAGGTGATACATAAATACTCTTTGTAGAAAATATTCACATGTTAGAATTTAATATAATTTAATTCTACCTACAGTTTTATAATGCTGGTAATCCTGTCTTATTATTTGGTAGGGGATACTGATTCTCTGCGATTTTGAGGAACTGTGGGATATCGAACATCCATAGTTATTTATAATTATATATTATATCATGTTATAATAAATTATTTACTTGAAAATCATTAATCTTAGTGATTTATTATTTAGCGTATTGCAATCTCTGACTTGCAAGACGGTTTTCATATCATGGGTGCACACATGTTATGAAAATTTTAGGTAATCCTACTAGGCCCCCTTTAGGGTCCTGACATCATGGATGTAGGGTAGATATAGTCAGACCTAGGTCGTCTTAAAATCTTAAGACCGAGGATCATTATGTAAGCTCTGAGTGTTGTGGTGTAACCGCTGTTGGAGCTTGATCAAGCCACCCCACTTAAGCTTCGTTGTGACCAAAGAACCATTTCTTTGAAAACATATGAGGTCATAGAACTTGAGAACTTTTAGAACCCACCCTTATTGCATATACAACTTTTAGATCGACGAGTAAATTGTAATGGAACATATCACCCACAAAAAGTCGGGACTCTATCAGAATTTCATTGACCATAAAAATGTTGTAATATACTTTCCCTATACCACCAAATGTAGTTTTATTATCTATATAGGATGTTTGCATTGTAAAATTGCAATTTCTTTGTAAATACAGAAATTTCGTATAAATAACATTCCTATATAACAATTCAATTTCCTTATATTGTAATAATGCAATTCCGGTAAAGTCTTAGCCATAAACCCTTTTATTGCCACTTTATTATTTAGCCACCGGTCCTTTTCATCTGCATCTATGTGCCTTCATCTTTTCTTTATTTATATGTAAATATTTGTGCCTGTTTTACTCACATTTGTAAACAATCTTATCCACTACTCTTACTATCTTTATAAAAGTTGCATTTATCTTAAAGTCCACTCTTCAAATAAAAAGTTTCCCTATATATGGTAAAATAATTTTCGTTTACCACTAGTTAAGTCAACATTTTAAAATAAAATAAGACCGCTAGCCTTTAGGATATGCTTGTAAATTATTTTAACTAGCCTTTATAATAATTAAACTTATAAATAGTCTTTGTCACTTTTAAATGAAAAGAATTAGACTTAGTTCATAAACATTTTTCTCCTTTGTAAAATTTTAGAACTCACCACTCTATAGATTCTAATAGGTTCCTTAGCAATTTGTTTATATCTCCTCCCATTCTTAAAATCATTAATCTCAATAGATCCCCTTATTAGCCTTTCCCTTTCTACTAGTTTTCTTTTTCTATTTCTCTTGTCATTAGTTCCCGTGTACCTATTCTTCTCAGTATCTAGATTTTCCAATTTGAAATTTTACTTTGTAAAATAATTCTTCTCCTTTTATAAGTATTGTAAGTAAATTTTTTTAATACCTACAAGCTATAAATACCTTTTTTTTTTTGTTTATGGTAAAGTTTTGAAATGTTTCTCACCCTAAGTTTTTGCGGGTTTATAAGAGGGTTTGTCAATTAAGTCTATCCCCTATAAAATAATTTGTAAAGTTTCTTTTGTTTTCTTCAGTCTTGTAAAATTCTCCTTATAAGAAGTTAAGCTGGTCCTTTTTCTCTTGCAACATAAAGGTTTCCAAAAAAAAAAAAAAAAGAAAAAAGAACAAAAGAAATGAAAGGTTGTTAATGGGTAGGGATTCTTCCAATTAGGTTCAAATGGCCAATGATAAGATCATCTCCCTAGAAAACATTGCATGTTAAATGGCTCAAGAGTTGCAAATTTTGTTTCCCATAATCACTAGTCTCAAAGTATCTTAAGATTCAAGCCTAGAAAAGAGACTTTCAAATATAGAAGAAAAAGTGGAAACACCATAGAAGAGCATTGCAAACTTAAAAATGACAATGAGACTTGTACTTAGAAGATTTCAACACTTGACTTCCAATATTAGTCAAACGTTAGTAAGCTCAAGCAATGAGAGTGGCCTAAAAAGAAAAGAGCCAAGGGTAAGTAAGAAAAAACAAGCCCAAGGGGTTCGAAGGAGACAATTTACTCAACTAAAGATCTCAATAGCCCAACTCCTTCATCATTTAAAGGAGATAAAGAGTCTAATTTATGAAGCCCTGAATCCAAACTACAAGCCAAGAAACTTTAACTTAGAAGCACAATGTAACTACTATATGGGTTAGAAGGGGTACTCTACTGAAGGATGCTAGAGGTTGAGGAACAAAATTCAGGATACAATTGATGCCAAGATAATAGAACTTGACATTTTAAAAGCCATTTATTGCAATCATAGGCATGAGGGGACTTTGAAGGGACCACCTACAGCACCCAACTTAGAGAATTTACTACTACCATTTGATAAGCTAGCCTATTACTTTAAGTGGTTAGGCATATCTTTGGAAAACTAATTAAATGGGGTAGGGGAACTAAAGATAGAATTTGAAATACCTCTATAATAATAATCATTTGAAATAAAAGTATTCTATTTAGCCATCTTTTGAGTTATTTAGTATTTATGTGGAAGCTTTTAAAATTAGGAATTGAAAACTTTAAGAAAATGATATCTCACTAATTGAAAAGGTTTAGGAGGAAAGGAGTCAAACCACATCTAAAATACTTATCCTTAAACACTTAAGTGTTGAGTGTCATTATTGTAAGGCTATTGGACTCATTCCTTAAATTAGGTCCATCTTGAATTTGATACGCAAATCAAAATGACGTTAGGCATTTATTTCTCTATCCTAAAACACAAAATATCCCTTATTAGCTCCATTGAGCCTTTTTTAATGAAGTATTTCAAAAATAAAATCCCATCAAGAACCATCTCACAATGGGGTAATTTGGAGGTTAGGGTCATTAAAAAGGAGAAAAGGTAAAACTAATTTGTCCTTGCTCCAGTTGCCTCATATCAACTATAATTATTATTTCTTGATACTTATTTCCTTTAAGATGAAGAAGGGTTTCTGTTCTAAATACCATACACAAACCATATATGTCTTGAGTCATACATGTACTTCATAAGGCCTTTTTTGAAGTAAGCCCCATCCCTCTAAATAAAAACCCCTGAATTTGAAAGAGCATGGGTAAAAACCAAGACTGTCAAAATTCACTCCTCTTGAAAACTAAGGCCTACCTACAATTCTACCTCTCCTTAAAAGCCCTTTTGATTGGAGAAAATAACTTATCATTGGTAAAAGTTACTTTTGAAGCTAGAGCAAGCATAATTTTATTTTCACATATAGGGTTACTTACTTGTAAACTCAAGTTAAAAAGTAAATCTTTCAAAATTTCAATTTTATTAATATCTATTTTTGAAATAGATAACCAAAATCCTATATTACATTTTAGTTTGGAAAAGACCTAATAGATTGATAAAGCATATCACTTGCAAGATAGAGCATAATTTTTTGAATTGTAGTCATGAGTAGAAATTTAAATTGAGAGAAAGTAAGGAAGTCTTCTTAGACTAAACTAATTAATTATTAGATATTATTCTTGTGATTGAAAAGACATTTGAAAAGTCTTCAAGAAGAGTTACTGCCCTTATGATCTTCCCAAGTGATATTGAAAGATCACTTACCTTGAGTTTGAAAATAAAGTAGCTCGAGAAAAGAGGACTACCTGAAGACTAGATTGTCATGTGATTTGAGCAAAGGTAAGAGAGGAGTAAATTGCCAATGGCTCGCATATATGAAGAACCTAAACATATAAGCAATTCTTTAAAAAAAAGAAAGAAAGAAAAGAAATATAATAGAAGACAAAAGGATGAGTTTTCTTTAAATTGATTCCAAATTGGTCTTTTTACCTAATTTTGGCTATGTTGGGCCCTAGTACCGAGTCTTGTTACATTTAAGCATTTTTTCTTAACATGAGTCCTACCTTCGTTTGTAAATTCCCTTCTTCTTTCTCAATCTTAATGACCATTTTCATTAGTTTTAGGAGTTTTACCCATATTAATATAAAGGGACCCGGTCCCTGGTATCTAATCTAAAATCTCTTTTTGTCAATTTAGGAGGAGGCCTTGCCCCTAACAGCTAGTTCAAGTGACCTTAGTGGCTTAGTCTTTCTTAGAGTGACCTTTGTGGTTAATTATGTCAACTCCAAAAAAATTACATAGTTGAGAAAGTTTTTTAAGAAACCTAATTAAATTTTTTAGTAACCATTAATCTAAAATGGAGATAAAATTTTCAAGATCCATCAATTTAAGATGGTATCAAAGTTTGTTATCCATCAATCTAAGATGGTGAACAAAAAGCCCATCAATCCAAGGTGGTGCTAAACCCATCAATCCAAGATGGTGCTATGGTGTTTGAGTTTTTTTGGTAAAGCTCTTCAATCCATGATGATGCTATACCCAATAATTTAAGATAGTGTTCAAGTTAAAGCCCATCAATCTAAGGTGGCACTAACTCATTAATCCAAGATGGTACTGTACCCATGAATCCAAGATAGTGTTCAAGTTTTCGTTAAAGCCCATCGATCTAAGATGGTGCTTACATTGGTGTTAAGTTTAAAAAACCATCTATCTAAGATGGTGATTTAAGATTTACTTTGTTATTTTATTGTCTATCTAAGATGGTATTTTCTAACTAGGTCATAAAGTGTTGTCTCTTCTCACCTCTCCTTTAGGGTTATAGTTAGCTAATAAGGCACTATACCGTTCAAAAAACGTACTCTTGTGTCTTGGCTAGTTCTTAAGGCCCCTCTTTCTCCTTAAACACATCTTTTACTGTTCACCTAAATCCTTAGGAGAGCAAGCTTAGGATAGGTAGCCATTTGCAATGCTTTTTAAGGTAGGTGCATCCTTAAAGCAAAAATAATGTCTTTTTTGTCTTTATGGCAAAGTTTTACTAAAACTTCACCACAAAGAGGAGTAGCTATAGATGCTCCATTTTTGCCCCTATTGAGCCTTCTTTTGGTTTCTTTAATTTAATCTATATTATGCCCAGTACACTTAATATAAATTACTTAACATTAAACTAAGGAAAAAAAATGTTTTTCTTTTTGAAAAAATGGAGTCACCAACCGGTAAAAATAAAATTAGGGTTTTTGGGTGGAAAAACCCTAATTTGATCACTAGTTTGTGGATATTCTAAAAAAAATTAATTTTTAGAAAATTAAACCAGAAAATCTGGTTCGAGGGCTAACCTATTAAGACTAAGTCACTATGTAAAAATAAAAAAAAAATTGATGGGCTTTATTTTTTATAATTTTTCTAAAAATATTAAAATATACCTAAATAGGAAAAAATAACTAAAAATGAATTTTTTATTATGAATTTCTAAAAAGGGGAAAAAAAATTTATGTTTTAACAGTTGCCTTAAAGGTGCTTACGTATCCACTAATTAGAATTAAGTCGACTGTAGTTCTTTTTTTCATAAAATTTTTAGTGAGGATATCATTTTTATTTTGAAAATCGAGCCAAATTTACATTTTTTTATCAATTTATTATTTTAAGAAAAATCCTAAAAAATCTAATTTTCCTAAATTAAACAAAAACCCTAATTAACTATCCTTTCTTAAAAAAAAAAACTCAATTTAGATAATTTATTTTTTCCAAAACCACTAAGTGTCAAAAATATATATTTTTATTAAATAAAACGTGATTTAACAAAAAAAACCCTAATTTAATAAAAATTGTAAAATAAAAAAAAACCTGCACTTAAACACAAAAAATTAATTAATAATAAAAATAAATAACTAATAGAGAAAATTAATGAAAATTACTAAAAATAAACAAAATAAAATAATAAATAAAAAAAATTACCTAATGTTCTACAGTTGGTGTTGGGCAATGATCTAGGCGACGTGGGTGACATTGTGAGCGAATACGAGCGATGACTCCGGTGATGGCTTGGGCATGCGTGGACAAGTAGATGGGCGTATAGCTGGGTGAAAGTAGGTGAGACTTCGGGCAAGAGAGGGTGATAGCACGGGCGAGAGCTTGGACAATGACTCGAGTGGTATAGGTGAGCGATTGGGCGATGATGGTCTGGTACGTTAGTGGCGTAGACTAGGCGATGGTCTAGGTGATGTTGGCGACAGCGATGGATGACACAAGCGAGGGTGTCTGGGCAATGACTTAGGTGATGGCTTGGGGTGGCGGTGGGCGATGCTTCGAGCAATAATGAGTGATGCCTAAGCGGTGGTTCAGGCAACAGTAGGTAATGCTTAGGCAGTAGTATTGGCGGTGTAGATTTGGGCGGTGGTGTTGTGCGGCGGTGGTGTGGATCTGGGCAGTGATGCAGTGTGACGTAGTTGTGGCATGTGGTGCTTGTGCAGCAGTGTGTGGGGGCACATGGTGGCGCATAAGGGTAGTGTAGTGGCGCACGTAGCGTGGTTGTAGTGCGTAGGGGTAATGGGGGCATGTATGGTGTTTTGGGTGTTATGTGAAAAAAAACTCTCCTTGAATTAATGACTAACGTGTTATTTATAGGTTCTAAAATTGAACCTTTCGTATCAAAGATACGAAAGATTTGTTTACGATTTAATCTAGATTCACCTTAACTTCTAGAAACCCTAGTTAGTTCGAGCTTTTCTTTTAAGGCTTGGCCCGATCTAATTTAGCCTAATAATTTAATAAATCCTGATTTTGAGCCCCTAAATTAGTTTGGCCTAAAATAAATTGATTCAGCCCATCTCAATAATTGATCCAACAACTCAACTTAATCTAACTTGACACGACTTGATTCTTAACTCAACTTCTTATGACCTAACTAGATTTTCTTTATTCTATTTTTTTGTTTTTTCATTTTTTATTTTTTATTATTATTTTATTATTTTTATTTTTCATTTTTCATTTTTCTTTTTATTCATTAACCTGGTTCAATTAACAAAAAGAAATAAAAATAAAAATTAGCAAAAATGAGGTATCTACAGCTGCCCCTCTTTGTAGTAAAGTTCGATTAAAACTTTACTATAAAGACAAAAAAAGATTCCCATTTTTGCCAAACCCTACTTTGAACTTATCTGTGTTTTATTTTGATGAAGGATATCAACTTGTAAGATTAATGTAAAGAATAAATTGCCCATAGAGCAAAAGATTAAGAGGTATATCTTAAAAGGATAGGGCTTAATGGTATCTATCTTGAAAGATTAGAGCAAAAATTTTTAAGGAGAGCTTATCTTGGAAGGATAGGGTTTAATGGTGTCTATTTTGGAAGGATAGAGCAAAAATTTCAAGGGGGGCCTATCTCGGAAAGATAGGGCTTAATGGTGTCTATCTTAGAAGGATAGAGCAAAAATTTCAAGTAGGCCTATCTTGGAAGGATAGGGCAAGAACCATTAGAAGTAAAATTAACTTGTTTTGGTTTGATGGAGAATCCGAAGAGGATAGATCTCTATGAGATTCCTTTTGGTTTGTGATCTGAAGAGGATAGATCTCTTCGAGATTGATTTTCAAAACTATCTTAATTCCTTAAAAGATTTCTTTTCAAAGACTTTTTCAAAATTTATTTTTTTGGGACTAAAGGATTTCTTAGATAGCAACTGAATGGCATGCTTACATCAACTCCCAATATTCACTCATTTAATCAGCAAAATTTCTCTAGGGGTCTATGTTTGCTTCTTCTTTTTCTTTTCCCTTTCTTTTTTCTTTCTTCTTTTATTTTATTTTCTTCTCTTTTTTCCTTTGAATCTTGTAACTGAACCATGCCTACACCTTGAATTTGCTTGGTTCAATTTCAAATTTCAATCTCTTTTCGAATGAACAAGATTAAATTATTAAGAACATTCGATTTCAATTTATCTAGTGATTCAGACTCAATGGTAAGTTCTGTTATTTAAGTTTATGAGGCTAAGAAATAGGGTCTATTGGTGGAGTGTTTGTTGGTCAATGACCTTCTAAATTCGGAAACATTCACTGATATCAACTTTACTTGTAAATGATGAAAGATTAACTACAATCTATTCAAGAAAAATTGAAATCTTTGTCAAATCTCCATTTTCTTGGATAATACAACTTAACTGTATTCGAATTCACTGGTCCTCTTAATTTCGGGCCATCCATCTTTGTTAACACTAATCCAACTCCTAATAATACCCTCTTCAACAAATAAAGGCCTTTGTAATTTAAAGTGAACTTGTCCCTAAGGTCTTTTGCATTCGGTAACACTTTCTTCAACACTAAGTCTCCCTCTTTGAAGTACCTCGAGCATACTTGTTAAAAGCTCGGATCATTCACTATTGGTAGCATTGACCATGACATATCGTTGCAAGTCTTCGTTCATCTAGGAGATTCAAATGCTCTATTCTCTTCTCTATCTACTCTGCTTCATCGATCTAAGTTTCTGCCAATACTCGGAACAAAGGTATTTCTACTTCTACTGCTAGTACCGCTTTAGTTCCATACACCAATGAATACGAGATTGCACTAGTAGAAGTTCTCACTGAAGTTCTCACTGAAGTTTTGTAGGCCATGAAAGCAAAGGGAAGCATCTCATGCCAATCCTTATATGTGATTGCCATCTTCTTAATGATTCTTTTGATGTTCTTATTAACGGCTTCAATGGCTCCTTTCATCTGAGGTCGATATGGAGTTAAATTTTTGTGATTGATCTTGAACTGATGGCATACTTCATCCATCAACTTGTTATTCAAATTTGTCCTATTGTCTATAATAATAGACTTGAGTGCACCATATCTTGCAATAATATATCTTTTCAAGAATTTGAACACTACTCCTTTGGTCACCGTAGCATACGACACTACTTCTACCCACTTATTAAAATAGTTAATCGCGACTAAAATGAATCTATGCCTGTTTGAAGTCGTTGGCGAAATTGGACCAATCATGTCAACTCCTTACATCGAGAAAGGCCAAGGAGCTAACAACACGTGCAATTCTTAGGGAAGAACGTTGATTTTATTAGTGTACAACTGATACAAGTGACAGTTCCTCACATGCTTGATACAATCCGATTCCATCGTCATTCAAAAATACCCCATTCTCATGATTTTTCTAGCTAGCATATGCCCATTCATATGAGGACCACAAACTCTTTCATGCACTTCTTTTATCAATTTCTCGGCTTCTTCTTCATCCACATACCTTAATAGTGTTGCATTTGATGACCTCTTGTATAACGTGGCCCCACTTAATAAGAAGTGAGTAGCTAGCCTTCTTAAAGTCTTTCTATCTTTTCTATCAGCATCTTCAGGAAATTCTTCCGTTTGAAGTAACTTCTTGATATCATGATACCAAGGTTCTTTTGTTCCCTTCCCTTCAACTGTAAGGCAAAAAGCCAGTTTTTCTTCTACCTGAATCTTTAAGGGTTGAATTTATATTCCGTCTATGACTTTCACCATTGATGCTAATGTAGCCAATGCATCAGCAAACTGATTTTGGATCCTTGGAATGCAAGTGAATGAAATCTCTTGGAATTTTTCAACTAGCGTGCTTAAATATTCACGATAAGGTATTAATTTCTCGTCCTTCATCTTATATTCCATATCTAGCGCCATTTTGAGCCCTAAAATACAAGCTTCATATTCTACTATGTTAGTATATGGGAATGTTAATCTTGCTACCATAGGAAAGTAGTTATCCTCAAGTGATACCAATACTACTCCTATCCCACATCCAAACACATTGGCTACTTCATTAAAATATATTGTGCATCCCAACTTCTGACCACTCAATTCGTTTGCCACCATTACATTTTCATTAGGAAATTGTGCTTCTAAACCCCCGTCCTCATCTCCTAATGGGTATTTTACTAATTAATCAGCCACTGCTTGTCCTTTGACTAAACTCTAACTTACATACTTGATATCAAATTCAGAGAGTAGCATCTGCTACTTCAATATTCTCCCAATCAACGTCAACTTTTCCACTAAATACCTTAACAGGTCATGTTTTGTCAATAACTTTATTGAGTAATAGAGAGTGTACTGCTTGAGTCTATGCATCACCTATACTAAGGCGTAACACGTCCTTTCCACTTTTGAGTACTTTTGCTTGCTTTTTGCGAATTTCTTACTCAAAAGTATATAGGATGCTCTTTTCCTCCCTTTTTGTCTTTTTGCCCCAGCAAGCATCCCATCGATTTGAGGAAAATCGTTAAATAAAGGATCAACGACTGTGTCGGTGTGGGAGTGATTAGTATAAGAGGATTCATGAGATATTCTTTGATTTTAGCAAATGCGTGCTAATATTCTTCATCCCACTCTATCACAGCATTCTTCTTCAATAGATTAAACAACAGCTTGCATCTATCAGTTAGTTGTGATACAAACCAAGTGATGTAATTTAATCTCCTTAGTAATCCTCTAACTTCTTTGACAGTCTTAGGTACAGCCATGCTTACGATCACCTTGAGTTTATCTAGGTCTACTTCTATTCCTCTCTTACTCACTATGAAACCTAACAATTTACTCGAAGTCACTTCAGAAGTACATTTTTCAAGATTCAACTTTAGTTGAAACTTCCTCAATCGCTCAAACAATTTGCGTAAAATATCCACGTGATTTTCATTCTCTTTGGATTTAGCGATCATATCATCCACATGAACTTTAATTTCTTGATGCATCATGTCATGGAATAAGGCAACAATAGTACGCTGGTAAGTTGCCCTAGCGTTTTTCAAACTAAATAGCATCACGTGATAACAAAATGTTCCCTAGGTAGTAACAAATGTTGTTTTAATTTTATCTTCTTCTACCATTTTCATTTGATTATACCTCGAGAAACTATCCATGAACAAGAAAAGATGATTCCCAGCTATGTTATCTACTAATACGTCAATATGCGGCAAAGGAAAATTATCCTTTGGTGTCGCCTGGTTTAAATTACGGAAGTCTATGCAGACCTTGACCTTCCTATTTTTCTTCAACACTGGCACCACATTAGCCACCCATTTGGGATAATCTGATACTTCTATGAATTCGACTTTTAACAACTTCTTGACTTCTTCTTTAATTTTGAGGAGTAGATTTAGCCTAAATCATCTAAGTTTTTGTTTTTTTTGGTTTAATTTCTTTCCTGGTTAGCAACTTATGAACCATAATAAACGAGTCTAAACTAGGCATATCTTCATAAGACCAAGCGAAAATATCTAAGTATTCTGATAACAATTTTGACAACTCTTACTTCTGATCGTTTGTTAAATCACTACCAATTTTCAAATTTCGTGGATGTTCCTCTGTTCCTAAATTAATCACATCCATTGGTTCGTCAATAATTACTTTACCTTGTTCATGTTGAAGCTAACTTTCTTGAATTTCGTTTGGAGTCTAAAGATAATCTCGGACGTTTGACCTAATAGGGCCGAAGGTGATATTGGTACTTTCATCATTTACATGCATAAGATATTCATTACGCTCATCATTTTTATCGGACCTGAGAAGTAAAGGAAAAAGAAAAGGACAATAAATAAATAATAAGGAAGAATTGATAGAAAAAAAGAAATGAATTTTATTGAATTAATTAATTCAAATTATCTTATAGAAAAGACCTAACTAATTGGACTAATTATCGAAATAGAATGTTCCTAATCAATCTAATTTTGCATTTCTAGAGAGACCTATTCATGGGAACGGAAAACCAATTGCACAAAGAAATTGGTACATTGACATCTTCTCTCCCATTCTGACCGATGTTGCATTGCTGAGTCAGGGCCTTAGATAAACTGGCTACTTCAGGTTCTTGAACATCAGCTGGTGTTGGGAATGTCTGATGGATGTTCGGAAAATCCATGTGAGCATATTACAACTCATCCCCTCTTTTGCTCCTGGTTTTAGGCTTCATTTCTTGAATCTCCTCTTTAATGGGCTCATATCCAAGTCCGAACATTCCAATATGCTGCTTAAGCTATTTCAAATGACCTTGTACCCCCTATCTTGCTTCTTCGATCATATTGACTTGGTTAAAAATCTATAACCATGGCTCTTCCTATTCTTCATCCTCGACATAGAGAATAGTCGTTTCTTGGTAAATCTCATAATCCTGTTCCCCAAGAATAGTAACCAATTGTCCATTGGCTATGAACTTCACTTTTTGATATAGGCTGGATGGAATTGCCCTTACTAAATGAATCCACAGTCTTCCTAGCAGAAGATTTAAAGTTTACGAGATGTCAAGAACTTGGAAAGGGATGGTAAACACCTATAGGCCAATTTCGACCTGCAACCTGATTTCTCCAATTATCTCCTGTTTTGATCCATCAAAAGCCCTTATTGAAATCAAGCTGGGCTTTATTTCAGTTGCCTCCACACCAAGTAGATTTAGTGTCGTCAATGGACACACATTTAATGATGACCCATTATCTATTAGAACTCAAGAAACTACTTTCCCCGCACATTTAACCATTATGAAGAGAAGCTTTATGTGCCGATCTCGTTCTTTACCTAGCTTGTTTAGTAAAAATGAGATCTAATCCACTACAAATATTGAGCTTACCACTAACCCTAGTTTTTCCGTAGAAATCCCTTTAGGTACCTTGACTTCCTTTAGAATTTTAATCGGTGCCTCTCGATGAGTATTTGATGACAACAGTAAGCCCATTAAAGAAATATAAGCTGGTACCTTGGCTAGTTGATCCATTATCTTGTATTCATTGGCCTTCGCTATCTTCTTAGCAACATTCTGATCTTTTTCTCCCGTATCTTCAAAAATTTTTTGAGAAGCCTCTCCTACAGTGGATTTCCTCTTAGCTTTCTCATGCAGATCATAAACTCGTCTTGAGCAGGTAAGCCCACTGACCATGGCTAATGAGGCCTTAGTTGTTTGATTCACTGCTTAGTAATCCAAAGGTGCTACTTTATAATTCCCTAGGGCTATCGGGACATTGAAAATGATCTTCTTGGGCTTTCCCAATTCTTCAACTTTCTTAGTCTTCCCATCATATTAAAAAATCAACGGCTTAGGCCAGTCTCTAATCATTCCAACCATCCCAGCCACCTTTTTAGCTTCTGCAATGAGTCTATCCTCTTCCTCAAATTCTAGACCCCATCCAGTGGGTGAGGCGTAAGTGTATAAGGTAGGTGAATCGGTGTAATCCACTAAATACTCAAACTTCCCTATCGATTCTCTTAGGGTGTCAACTGTCAAATCTCTGGCTTCATATCTCTTTCTAAGCTTTCTCTAAGTACTTCTCTTTCGCAGTTTTGGAATTGTTATAGCCATGATATCGACTTTCTTTATCTTTCCTTCCTTAAGTAGATGATATATCACTGGTTTGGTTTGGTTCGGTTCCTATCTTAGAGATTCATATCCTGTAAATACCCAATCTTCCTTAGATTCCATGCTATCTCCTAAATTGTGATGGGGAGATTGTCCAAGTTGAATTCTAGTTTAGAAGCTTCAGCAACGATTATATTGATCGAATGTCCACGATTTGGCAAAAGGTTGTTAGCCACGTTAGGAGTGGGAGTCTGGATGAAGTCTAATTGAACCAATTTGGCATTAATAAGATTCTAAATTTTATGTCTGAGTCTCCAGCATTGGTCCGTAGAATACCTCACTTGCCCTAGATGATAATCACATCGAAGCTTCAGGTTATAATCCCTCGGTCTTTGCCCTTCTCTTGGTATTTCAAATGTCAAGAAGTTCTCCTTCCTTAATCGTGTGAGAACCTGACTTAGAGGAATGAGAATATGTGTGAACTGTCTTCTCTGTAGGTGATTGTTCTGATTTAGACTCGGCGGGGGATTAGACCCTCTAGTTATAGCTATTGGGGATGTGGATCTAACAAGGTTATCGGTATCGACAACAATGATGGTGGTTTCTTTAGCTTTGTTGGAAAATCTTGGAGGAGTTGTCTTCTTTTCAGCTATTTCAAGATTAGGGAGCTTCCCAATAACAATAGCTTCCTCAATTCAGCTTCTTGAGGCTATAATTTCTGCAAAATTAGAAATAGGGTGCCCAACCAAGTGTTGGTAATATGGGCTTCCAAGAGTATTAACGAAAGCAAAGGTCAGATCCTTTTTAGTTAAGGTTGGAGTCACCTTAGCTACCATGCCCCTCCATCTTTAGGCATATTCTTTAAAATTCTCATTGGTCTTCTTTCATAGATTATTTAGATCCCACATGGACGGGGCTACTTCAATGTTGAATTTATATTGGTTGTAGAAAGCTCGTGCTAACTTATCCTAAGTATCAATTTCATTCAGGTCCATTTGGGCATACCAGGTTAAAGTGGGCCCCATCAAGCTGTCTTGAAAAGTCTGGACCATCACCTTATCATACTTCGTGTATTTCCCCATTTTCCTAATGTATAACCTAGTGTGGAGTTTTGAGCAGCCAATCCCATTGTATTTCTCAAATTTTGGTACCTTAGATCTTTCCAAGAAGTCATTGTCTTCATAGGTCAGTAAACTGATCATTCCCATTTGCTTAAACCCATTTACCATTTCTAAGGTTTTCATCTTCTCTATTAACTGCTACATGACCTTCCTTTCCATTTTGCGGTGTTTCTCTTCAATCTCCTTCCTCCATGCCTCAGCATTAAGGACTGATTCTTCATCTTCAAGTTCAGGGGGAGGGATCGTTTCTACAGTTTAGCTTGGGTTAGTTTGAGATGCTTGTCTATTGTTAAGAATCCCAATAGCCTAAGTGAGAGCTTAAATCTGTTCGACCATCTTGTTCATGTTTTCTTCCAGAGTCACTACTCTTAGGTCGGGCTCGGTTTGACTAACATTTCCAGTACCCTAAGTCGACATCCTTGCCTTAGAATGAGTGAATATCGGGCTTCTAGTTGAGTTTACTCACTTGGATGCTATCTTCGAAATCTTATGCAAAAACCTAAGTTTTAGACTTTTTGGTGGATTAAAGATTTTTTGCTTTTTTTTTTTTTGTTTTTTGTGACTTTTGTTGTTCTGTTGTTTGTCTCTTTTTTTTTTTTTTCTTTTTTTTTAAATGTCAAATAAACAAACAAATAATAATAATGAGCAAGAGACTGTACAATTAATGAAAATTTTATTTACTAAAGTTGCAAATTTATTAATCATAAGATCCAACTTATACAACGAACTAAGTGAAAGGAAAAGAAAAACTCCTAACTAACTTAAAAAAAAAAAAAAGTTAAATCTTATATCTACAAGAGCTAACAGATTTGGCAGGGATGAGCTTCATCAACTTTCTTCATAAGTTTTTGTACCGTAACATCCCTTTCTCAAATCTTGTTCCTCAAGAATTGATTTTTCTCTAGTAGTCTCTCATTTTCCAACCTTAACTCTTCAACGATCCTCTTACTTTCTCAGAATTGGGCTTCAACTCTAGCCCGTGTAGTGTCTCGGTAGGCTTACTCAGCGGGTGAAAGACGTTTTGGATCTAGCCTGTGTCTAAATACATTTGGAGCTTCATACCATATCTTTTTAGTCTTCTCCAACTGATCATAAATGAATTGCTTGGTGGCTCAGTATTCTTCGACTTTGCCCCTCCAAGTTCTCACATTGACTATCTTCTTGACTTCTCTTCGTTCCCATAGCTTCACGAGTTCTGCTAATCGTTGGATTAGAGTAGCTGTGGATATATAAGGATCTTGATAATTCATTGTGACAACGTCCAAGGAGTCTTTATAAGCTATCTCTTGTAGTAGGCCCAATTGTTTGGTGATACAAGCCAGGAAATATTCAGTACAGCCTGTAATACCAATAAGGGGAACTCTTACATAATAGGTGCACCCCAAGACAGCTTGAGTACAATGGGTCCATCTAACTATCCATATAAAGTCTACTGGCTGCATTTTGCTGATAACTGAAACCCATCCCTTAAATTGAGCTTCATCCAATACCTTAAGGTGGTAGGCAAATTCATTAATCAGGTCCATATTCTCCTTCAAGGACTCTCTAAGAAGATACCTTCCATACCTTTGTGTGTGACTAAAAAACCATACGGTAAGAATTGTAAGATTAGCTATGAAATAACTGTGCCCCTGCTACTTCAGGTAGGTAAGCGTCCTGAACTGTTCTGCCAATAGCGCCGGTATATAAGATTTATCAGCTAGGAATTGAGTCACTAGCTTGGCAACCCTATAGTGGACCTGACCATATCTGAAGGGAAACAATACTGTTCCAAACACTGCTACAATAAAGGCATTGACCCTCTTTTCAGCCTACGATTCATATCCTCCACAGAAGATCTGGCGATATTTCTAGTAGGCATTTAGGCTTGAAAACCACTCCACCAATCTTAGGATATTGAGACATTTTTGGCCTTTTGAAGATAAGAATGGGGCTAAGGTTGACTTCTTGACCTCTAATAGCATCATGAAGATTTTGTCAGGCTGGACTCTAAGATCAGAGATAGTTATGCCTACTTCGAGGGGCGGGGCACTAAGAAGCTGCGTGTATTCTTCTATGGTGGGTATCAATACATGGGGGCTAAAGTTGAAAGCTACAGATTTTAGATCCTAATAATGGATAAGGGCTTGGATTAGAGGCCAATAGAGCTAGACCTGCATGAGGGATATGATCGGCTCGATCTTCTTATAGACGTGATTTTGCTTGGTGGGCAAAAGCTGGTTTAACCAATTTTTCAAGATGGCTTTGGGGAAGGAGTACTTATCTAATTAGAGCTCATAGACGGGCCTTGGGCTGATGGGATCTGGACTAATACTACCCTGACTCTCCATATCTATATTATAAAAAGATATAAATGAAATAAAATGGAATGACTATTTACAATGAGGACCCTAAATTTAGAATAAAGTTGATCCGATGTTAATAATTTCGGATCTTTTCTAAAGATTTCCTTAGAAATTGTGCAGCCTTTCACTAACTACGGGACAATAAGAATAAAACACATATAGCACTCGAAATAAGATATTCACAGAAAAATAAACGTAATCAAATATATGAAAATGCAATATGTTACACATGCATGCAATGTAATAGGAGTCGGTAATTAATAAATTATAGGAATTATGATAAATCTACAATCAAAGAGCGGCCTTATATATAAGTATATTCAAAATATGATTTAATAAAAATGAAGCTCGTGTATATTTATATATAAGGTTTAAAAAAATTTTTAATTGAAAATGGACGATTAACTGACTGTAGATTAAATCAGACTTTTCTTATAATTTTAAAAAAACAACTACCCCTTTTCGAAAAGAATAATGTAAGAGGGTATGGTCTATGGGTCCTAGGCTCCATAGCTTCAAGGCTTTCTAAAAAGAAGTCTGGTGGGCTATAATGAAGATTGAGTGGGCTCGCTTATTACTGCTAGGCAGGGGTAATGATACCAATGACCTAAAGGTTTAATAATAGTGGTTCGTCCTAAGTTCCTAATGTAGCCTAAGTCTAACCACATTTAAACATATGAATGATTAAAAAAAATTCCTCCTAACCCCTTAGAAGGCTCATTGGGCTAGGCTTTGTTCTTAAGCCTACATTACTAAAAAAAAAATTAGTACTACTATAATACAATAAAAAAATAATATAAAAAAAACCCATCAATTAAGTTTTTAATTTTTACATGGCTAGCCCACAAGTGGTTCCTAATCGAGTTGTTAATTTTATTGAGCCTTATTTTGGTTTCCTCAATTTAACTTATATTAAGCCCAACCTGGTTAATATAAATTATTTGATATTAAACTAAGGAAAAGAAAATGTTTTTCTTTTAAAAAATGGAGTCACCAATCAGTTCAACTAATAAAAATAAAATTAGGGTTTTCAGGTGAGAAAACCTTAATTTGACTACTAGTCTACAAATATACTAAAAAAAATTAATTTATAGAAAATTAAACTAGAAAATCGGGTTTAAGGACTAACTTATTAAGATTAAGTTATCATATGAAAATAAAAAGAAAAGCTAATGGGTTTTATTTTTTATAATTTTTCTAAAAATATTAAAATATACCTAAATAGGAAAAAGTAACTAAAAATGATTTTTATTATTATTATTTTTTTATTACGAATTTCTAATAAGGGGAAAAAAATTTATTTTTTAACGGTTGTTCCGAAGGTACCTATGTATCTACTAATTAGGATCAAATTAACCGTAGTTTTTTTTTTATAAAATTTTTAGCGAGTGGGTAATTTTTCTTTTAAAACCGAGCGAAATTTACATTTTTTATCAATTTATTATTTCAAGAAGAACTCTAAAAAATCTAATTTTCCTAAATTAAACAAAAACCCTAATTAACTATCTTTTCTTTAAAAAAAAAAACTCAATTTAGATTTTTTATATTTTCCAAAACCACTAAGTGTCAAAAATATATTTTTTATTAAATAAAATGTGATTTAAAAAAAACTAATTTAACAAAAATTGCAAAATAAAAAAAACCTGCACTTAAACACAAAAATTAATTAATAATAAAAATAAATAACCAATAAAGAAAATTAATAAAAATTACTAAAACTAAACAAAATAAAATAAAAAATAAAAATAATTACTTAGCGTTGGATCGTCGGTATTGGTTAGTGATCTAAGCGACATGGGCGATCCTGTAGGTGAGTTCGGGCGATAACTTAGGCAATGGCTTATGCGTATGTGGGCGAACGGATGGGTGATTAAATGAGCATGCAATTGGGCAAGAGCGGGCGATAGCTCAGGCAAGAGCTTAGGTAACATACAGGCGATGACTTAAGTAACACACGGGCGAGCGAGGGCGATGGCATAGGTGGTGACTCAAGCGATATAAGCGAGCGACTAGGTGATGGTTTAGGACATCAGTGGTGATGGACTAGGCAATGGTTTAAGTAATGTTGGCGATAGCGATGGGCAACATAAGTAAGGGTGTTTGTGCGGTAACTCGAGCGATGGCTTAGGGCGGTAGTGGACGATGCTTTGGGTGACAGTAGGTGATGCTTGGGCAGTGCTTCGGGCAACAGTGGGCGACGCCTGGGCGATGGTGTTGGTGGCATGGATCTAGGCAACGCTTGGGCAGTGGTGCTATACAGAGGCGGTATGGATTTGGGCAGCGAAGCAGTATGATGTGGTTATGGTGCGTGGTGCTTGTGCAGCGGTGTGTGGGGGCGTATGGTGGTGCGTAAGGGTGGTGTAGTGGCACATATGGTGTGGTTGTGTCGCGTGGGGGTTTGTGGGGGTGTGTATGGTGTTTTGGGTGTTATGTGAAAAAAAAAACTCTCCTTGAATTACTAACCAATGTGCTATTTATAGGTTTTAAATCGAACCTTTCGTATCAAAGATACGAAAGATTCGTTTACGATTTAACTTAGATTTGCCTTAACTTCTAAAAACTTTAACTAGTTTGGGCTTTTTTTTTAAGGCCCAACCTGATCCAATTTAGCCTGATAATTTAATAAATCCTGATTTTAAACTCCTAAATTGGTTTAGCCTAAAACTAATTGATTTAACCCATCCTAATAATTGATCCAACAACTCAACTTAATCCAACTTGATATGACTTGACTCTTAACTTAATTTCTTATGACCTAACTTGATTTTCTTTATTCTATTTTTTTGTTTTTTCATTTTTTATTTCTTATTATTATTATTATTATTCATTTTTTTATTCATTAACTTGGCTCAATTAACAAAAAAATACAAATTGGCAAAAATGAGGTGTTTATAGCCCCCTTATAGTTTTAGTATTTTTGAAGAATAAGGAAAAGGGTCTTAATTCAAAAAATAAAAAAAAATAGAAAATACAAAAAAAAAATTGAATAAAAATGAAAACTACAAAAAATTAGGAAAAATATCTTAGGCTTATTAGGTGACATAGATTGGGAAATTTATTTTTAAGGTTAAATAATGTCTAAGTACATACAATTATTAAAAATGAGCTTCATTTAAAAATTATTATTTTTTATTTTTAAAACACACGCATACATAACTTGGTCAATTAGAATTTAATTTTGACTTGGAATTAAATTTGATGTTTTATTTATTTATTTCCCTTTAAAAAAGAAAGGCTTAAGATCGAACTAGGTACAAGACTTGGTTCGTTGGAAAATGGGCTAAAAGCCTCGAAATGGAAGCCTAGGACGCTTAAGCACTTAGTGCTTAGGTTAATTTTTCAAATAGGCATGTAAGATACATGAGTCAGTTTAGGTGTATCATGTACGTTCCTTGCACATGCCAGTGACCTTCCATCATCTTTCCTACCATGGCTCCTCAAATCTCAATCTCTTTCCCACTTTGGGTTAACTACTTCTAGGTCATTTTTTACCACTTTTTCTACACAATTTCACTAAATTAACGGTGAAATCGCATAGAATACTTAGCTTAGTTTTGAATCAATCCTAAAAGTCATCTAAATTCAACTAAAATGCACTTCAAATTGGCTAAAGAAAATCGCCCATGTGCATGAAATTTGAGATGCCCAATATGCCTTTAATAGAGTTTCTAAGCTTATTCAAGCTTGGACTAATATAAATTCGACCTCCCCATCTTAGTTCTAGCATCAACTATCACTAAAACCCACTCCAAACACTCGCACAAATCCTCTCTCTCTCTTTAACTAGAAGCTCAATCATGGTAGTTTTTAGACCAAACCAACACTACGATTGAGCTCCTTGGATCCTTAGCTCTCTAACTTAAGCCCCTTCGCAAGTTGCCATGCTTCTTTGATGCTCCACCAAACTCCACCATGAGACTTGAACCAATTGCAACCTAATTCTTCAAAAACCACATCTCCACTACACCCCATCTAAAATGAAGAACACCATTGAACTAACAACACGTTTAGTTTATGGAATATAATGAGGAGAGAATGGAATTGGAATTTCATAAGGAATGGAATAAAGGTGTAATACATATTATTTTGTTTAGTTAAATTTATAAATAATTTAAGGATAGACATATAATACAACTTTAATGACTAAATTATCCTCAATTTATTTTCTTTTTCAACTTATCCTAAAGTAATAGGTGGTGGTGGTTAGCGACAGTGGTAATGGCAATGACAATGGTGGTGGCGGTGGCGGTAGCGGTGACTACGGCGGCGATGGTCAATGATGGTGGTGGTAGTGATGGCGATGACAGTGGTAATGGTGGTAGTGGTGAGGAATTGTGATTTCATGACAAAAAACTAAGTAAACGTGATGATGGCAAAATAAGGAGGGAATGGAATTTTAATTCCATGCACTAAACATGCCCTTGTGTCTTCGAAATCCTTAGACCAACTCTGATTTACGCTTAGCCACCGTAGCACTTGACACCCAACAACCACCACCGGTAGCAAACTTCAACCACTACCTAAAACACTCGGATACTTGCACCAAATCACCATTTGTCAATAAAAAAACACACAAATCTAAAGTTTTTTAGTTGTTTTGGAGCCAAAATCTCACTATGGAGCACCCCCTTGGTCTCCTTCTCTTTCTTTTACTACACACGTGCAATGCATGTGAATCAGGTCAACCAACTTGACTCGAACTTGGGCCACAAACCATTCTCTAAGCCCAGACCTGTAGCTACATCTCTCTAGTTTGACCCTATCCTTTCTCTCTTTCTTTTTTATTTATTTATTTATTTATTTTAATTTCATTTTGTTATGTTAAAAAAAAAAGAGAAAAAATGTTTGTCCTTTTTTTCAAATGACAAATAAATAAATAAAAATAATCATTTCTTTTATTAAAATGTTTGTTTATCCTCTTCTTTTAAAGTTTAAAATAGATTTTGTTTTTCAAAAATAAAAACAAGTAAATAGATAAATAAATAAAGGAATTTTGTCACCTAAAAAATCTCATTTTCCAAAATTAAACAAAATTGTTAATGAATTCTTTTAAAAAATTAGAGTTCATTTCTAGAATTTTTCAAAAAGCACCAAATTAGGATCCTTTTTAGAACTATTTTGAAATAAAAATATATATATGGATAAAAATGTAAACTAGGTTATTTTTTGAAATTAAAATAAACCAACTTACTAATGTTTTTAGAATCGAGCTATAGTAAATTTAATCCCTATTAGAGGGTACGTATGCACTTATGGGGTAACTTAAAATGGGGATTCTTTTTTTTTAACTTTCCCTTTTGTAAATGAGTAAACTTAATTCCTTAATTTCTTCTTTTTGTAATTAAAAATTATTTTTCTTTCTTTCTTGTAACTTAGAATTATTCTTTCATGTAAAAAGGGTATTTTGAAAAATAAAACTAAATTTAAAAGGTTAGGGTAGTAAATGTTTAGGGTTTAATAAATTAGCTCGCAAATTCAAAATTTCTGGTTTTTCAAAATCATTTTTTAAAGTAATTTTCTCGTAAATCAGTAGCTAAGTTAGAATCAATTTATCTAATTGATTTTAACTTAACTTTTTCCCGACCTTGACCAAATGGCAACTCTAAATGTTTTTCAAAATCTATATGAAACCAAGTTTTCCTTAATTCTTAGTTGAGAGTTTATATTGAATGGGTATAGGTTTTGATATAAATCAGATTAAGGAAAGTAAAAACTGAAAAATCCAAGCTCAATATGCACCATATAATATAATCTGATAATCAAACTTATTAGATGTTAGGGTATATGGGAACTTGTATATGATTACTATGGTTGATTCTTTCTTGCAAAATTTCCTATGATATTTCAAGTACTCTTACTTGCTGCATTATAACTTAAGGAATTAGAGTGTCTAAATCATATTTGCTTAGTCACCTCATGAATCCAGATTAATAAATATTCAGCTTATAATTGAACTAAGTATGCATTGCATCTTATTACATAAGTTAAAGGGCATAAGCACTATACAGTAAAGTAGGAGATCATGCATTTATAGATCTAATTAGTATCTTGCTTTTTTTAGTTGTTTTCACACAATGTATTTGTGTGACATGTCCTTACCTTAACTTTTGGGAACTAGTTGGTTTAAGGGAGTGTTACCCTCAATTTGGGGCCTGGTCATGTCTACTACTTAGAGTAAATCTAAGAGAACTTAAATTGGAATTGGACTTGAAGACCTGCATCTTGATGTGCTTAAATACTTCTCAGCTTAGGCAACGGTGGGCATAAAACTGTCCTTTATACAATTACTAGTAGTAAGGGTGGGTGCGGTTAGGTTCGGTACGATTAACCCCCCTATCAAACTGAACCTAATATAATAATTTGTTTTTTTTTTTGTGAATCAAACCTAACCATATGTTTCGGTTCATAAATTTTTTGAACCTAATCAAAACTTGTTTAGTTTAGTTTGATTCAGGTTTTGAACCATTTATATCAAATTTTCACTAAATATTTTTATCTCCTATAACATATTTTCCTTCGATATATTTCTAGTTAATTTCTTATACATGATGTATAATGATACTTAACAAAAAGTTGTACAAGATCTTAACAAATTTAATTTGATTATATAAAGATAAGAGACTCTATTGTAATGAACAACAACGAAGAGGGTGAAGTAGAGTTATCCATTCAAAAATGAAGAAAATAAAAGAGACACCCTAAAAATGGGAAAAGAGATAAGAGACACGTAAATAGGACTAACGTTAGACCCCTAATTTGAAAACATATAAGAAAGGGGCAATTTACAAAAGTAAAATTTCTATATGTGAAATTTAAGATGAAACTCTTTCAACTTAATCTCAATAATTAACCTAAAAAAAGAGACAAAAATCAAGAAGATATGAAAATTTTGATAAAATCCATGAAGATTGACCTAAAAAATAAAAAAACAAAACAATTGTGTGAATTTTTGTTTGTTTAACCAACTTGTTTGGTTCAAAACGGTTTGGTTCAGTTCGCTTTCAAGAGTTGAACTGTGATTCGTTTATTTATAACAAAACCAAATTGCAAATTGAATTGCTTGCAAAAAATTTAATTTTTCAATTTGGTTTAGCTCAATTCATAACTTGATTCGCAATTTGTGATCTTTTTGCCCAACCTAAGCCAGTAGGTTATATACAATAATGCTTGTACATGCATTCATACTCTTGTTTAATTAACTTGCTTGCAATTATTTCTCGGTAAGATAGAAAGGTTACTCATTAAGCTAGTTTATTGCTTATACTTCTATAATTGGTTATCATAGGTTGATCTCTGGTTAGAATCGATTTCAGAGATGCTCGAGGTGAGTTAAGCTAGCTTTTAGGAGATGTGAGAAGGCGGGAGCATGAGTGAATTTGAGATTTATTTTTGGACTCTCTAGTGTTATTCATTTGAGTATTTCAATAGCATGTGAGACTACTATACTGATTACTGGAATTTCTGTAGTCTAGTTTGTAGACTTATTTAGGTGATGACGATCCCTAAACTTATTAGTTGAACTTAATCAATTGTCTATTTATTTATATTACTCTATTATTATTACTTGATATTAGTTTCCCTACAGTGGTAAAGGTTGTAGTGGAAGTCTTGCATGTTGCGAAGGGGATTCTTGATCAATAGTAGAGATTAACCTCGGGTCTTCTTACCGTATAAAATGGTAATGCTACGATCTAGATGTTTCTTAGGTCGTAACATATAATGTTGCCATATACTGAGTGTACGCATAAAGGAGTAGAACTCCTTCTCATAGACTAAATAGTTTAGGGCTGTACCACTTAACTTCTCACTAAAATAAGCAATGGACCTTCACTCTTGCATGAGTATGACTCTAATCCCTACTCTAGATACATTACACTCACTCTTGCACACTTTCTTAAAATCTGACAAGTTTAGGACAACAGTAGTGGTTAGACTCTGCTTGACCTTTTAAAGCTCCTATAAGCTCAATTTGTCCACCTAAACTCCCCTCCTTTCTTAGTCAGCTTGATGAGAGGGGTACTATGGTATTAAAGTTGCGAATAAATCACCTATAGAAGGATGCAAGCCCATTAAAACTCTTAATCTCGATCACATTCTATTAGGTTGGTTGGTTGACTACAGCCTTAACCTTCTCTTCATCTACTCTAACTCCTTCTTTACCTACACAAAAACAAAAAATACTACATCGAGCATACAAAAGAGTATGCTTCTTCAAGCTTCCATAAAGCTTTTAAGCTTGTAAAACATCTAGTACTTCCCTAAGATGCAAAACATGCTTGGGCAAATTCTTATTGTATACGAAGACGTCATCAAAGTAGACTTCAATGCACTTCCTTATATGTCTATGCAACACATGATTCATTAGGTACATGAAAGTGCTGGACATTAGTTAACCTAAATGGCATAACTATCTACTCTTATAACCTATGGTGCATCTTAAAAGTGGTCTTCCACTCATCACCTTGTCTCATTCTAATTTGGTGGTAACCACTCTTCATCTCAAGTTTTCTATTTAAAGCTTTATCGTAATTCTCTTTCTAGCTCAAGCTGGGTAGTTATGGCCTTGCCGCACTATTTATCTCGATTATTAATTCTTTTTAAGCTTGGTCCTCAGTAGTCCTTGCTATGTAAGATATCAAGTCTTCTCTCAATAGGCCGAGATACAGGAGTTTGACTTGGTAAGTTATGCCATTACTGTTCTGTCCTCTATGAAAATCCGAATAACATCACTGAGTGTATCTATTTGTTAGACTTCAACTATATTCCTAATGTCATACTTCAAACTAACTATAAACCTTTAGACATAGCTCTAACCTTTATCTCTTCTACTTTACACCTAATGATTAATGTTTAGAATTCTTTGACATAACCATACACTCATGTATCCTTGCTTAAGGGTCTACAGCTTCATGAAGGCATCCTACAGATAAAAATCTAGCACAAAGCATCCCCTCAGAAAGCTGTTTTGTTTCAGGCCATGTACAAATCTCATATCCTCATGCTCGTCTTTGTGTTGCTTGTAAATTTTTCCACTATAGGGCAGCATACCCTATAAATTCAAAGGTTGCAAGTTGGACCTTAACATCTTCATCATATTCATGATACTCTAACAACTTATTTACCTTATCCTCCTAGATTAAATAATCGTCAACATCACTATTGTCATTGAAGCTTAGCATTTGCATCTTTACATTATCTAAGCATCTATGGGCTCAACCTCCTTTATCTTCCCCTTCATAGAAATTATCATTTGCTTCTTCCTCTTCCTTTACCTCTTCCAGTTCAATTCTTCTACGAGCTCCCCCTTCAACTCCTCTAACTTGAGCATGCTAAGTTGGGTCTACTCATCTTACATTAAACACATTATGCCTTGGCATTCTAGCCACTTGCCTCCCCAAATTAGGTTAGGTAGCAATTAGTGTAACCTCAATAAGTTGAACATTAGCTATAAGTTGCATTACCGTCATCATAGTTTCCATGAAATTAGTGAGAGGTCTAGTCTCTCATTGATAGTCCTTTAGGTCTAATTAACTTGTCTTCCATAGCCCGAAACATTGCTCTCAACATCCCCTATACCACTGTATATGCTTAAATTCAACATTATACAACCACTACTTCGAATAACTTAACAATATAGTAGCTTTAACACCACCACTACTACAGCTACTTAAATACATAACCAGCTCAAGTTACTAGCATAGTGAATACTATTCATACTATAATTAGTACTATTCCATTGCACTTTAAGCATCATGCATAATGCCAAACTTACAAGGACTTCTTTATTGCACTTCTTAACACAACAAATATGATATCGACACCACTACTCAAACTCCAACAACATTATCAAACATGTACAATGAATAAACACATCTCCCTTAGTCAAAACCTCAAGTTTAATACCAAGATTATGTGATGTACCTAAGATCTAAGTTATTACTAGGACTTACCTAAACAAGAGTAGGTCCTTCCTAATAAGAAGAAATAAAGGTGGAATTAGTTGAAGGTTAGCAATCTCGTAACTTATTCAAAGGATATGACATATCTATAAGCATACACAACATAAAAATTAGCACTTGATTTATGACATAGAAGTACTACTTTTAGGGTTTAATGCCACTACCTCTTGCAAAAGGAATTAGATAAGAGAAGATTGGAACCTAGACTATTACTACTATAATCCTTTCTCTAAAGGGTAATTCAACATAACCTAACAAACTTTCTGTTGTAACCATTTCTTGTTATCATGAAATTGACTTATGCATCAAAGTGACCCCATCAATAAACCTCTAATTGTTCAACTTACCTTTGTTCATTTTGTAGGTCACTCCAACTTGGCTCTAAGGATTGTTAAGCCTGGAACCCCTTGTCTTGCAGGCCCATTGCATTCTCTCAAAGGCATAGTGGTCTAATTACTCCATCAGTTAAAATCTATAGACGGTAAGTACTTTTTTGGAATCTTAAATATTAGGCTATTTTAATATTTTTACTTAAAAGAGAGTCAAAATAAAGAAATAAATAGAAATATTTCATAAGTCTTAATTTTATCATCTTAGGGTCATAAATATTATAATATAACATAAGAAAATTTTTAGGGAATTAGTAAGGTCAAAGGCTATCTTTCTTAGAATTATTTCTAAACAAGTATTTTTTTTGTAAAAATTAGGCAGAAATTTGGAAAATTAAAATAGATACTAAACATGTGAGATCAATTTAATTTATATATATATGTATATATATATATATTGATAGTAGAGGAGGTTAGAGTGAATTTATAGTAAAAGTATTTAGCAAAATACAATTTAGAGAAACCAGAATACTCAAAATGACCACCAACCATTACCTCTAAGCATGGCCACCAACCACAATGTTGGAAAGATAGTTGTTATTAGTTGAGAGACATCACCTCTACTGAACTTTTAGGAGTACCGTATGAAATATGAAAAATGGGATAAAAGACTTACAGTATATATACATACATATATATAGGTTTTCCATTGCCTTTCTTTTTATTATTTTTTAAAATTATTTTATGAACAAAAAATTTAGAAAAAGTACAAGTTTCTTCATAAATGTGAGCACATGTCCCAAACTTTTGAGTGGATTTTGGACATATGTACAAATTTTAATAGATTTATTTATGCTAGGATGCAATTTGTCATGACTTTGCAGGAGCAACACACCTCGAAAAATTAAAAAAAAAAGAAAAAAGGGTTGAGGTAAAACTTATTACGAGTAGGGGGCAATGAATGTACTTTTTAGAAATGTGCCTTCAGTTTTGTTGATTTTAACGAGGATGACACCTTCATGGAAAGGCACCTTCTTCTATTTTTATTAAAGAAGAAGGTACCTTTCTAAGGCGTCTTTTGAAAAGGCACCTTCTTCTTTACATAAAATAGAAGAAGACACTTTTATGAAAAGTTCCTTCCCTAGCAACTCCTACAACAAAAAAATTAGCAAGGAAAATAGCCATCCAAATTACAAAACTAAGCATAAACATAACAACTACAATCTAGTAGAGAAACCTAAACTCCATATCTAAATTACATTGCCAAACCTAACCTCAAACTCAATTGTAACTGCTTGATTAAGGAATACAAGAAAAATATGAACATCTCATTTCTCAAACTCTAAACTTGTTCTTTATTACTTTAGTGTAAAACGTGAAATCTAAAAACATTCAGGACGTAGAAAGAAGCATAAAGAAATTAAAATGATATTAAATTATATATAAATAGAAATTTTTAGTGCATTTGGTCATACATATCTAGAAAATAATATATATAATCTCATCTTCTCCTAGACCTAATAAAGACTTAAGATACTTTAGATGCCAAACTCTCACTAGGCCTCCTCTCTTTTGGAATTGTTGGAGCCTATGACTCTTGTGTCTCTATTAGTTACTTAGGAGCTTGGAGAACTGCGGTGGATCAACCGTAACTATTTGGGAAGAATTCTCTCCCCAAGAATTGACAAACTTCCTCTCACCTTATGTGGAGCTGGTAGTGTGAAGTAAAGATCTAGAGGGTTGTATTTTGCCTGGATGTCCTCATTTAGTCCTTAAACCTCAACCTGAGCCAAATGTAGAGTGTAGTGAGTAATCGAGAGATGGTTGTGCAACAATTGTATCCTATGATCGATGGAGGCTCAAGATGCTTGGTAATTGGCCCCATCGAGAGAGATCCTAATCTACTAGAACTCTTTAGCTTATAAAAAGAAGAGGATTAAGACAAGGCAAAGTGAGGTAAGTTGAAAAAATAGTTGTAGTCAATGGCAGTCTCATCAACTATCTAAGTAGTGCTCCATTTTGGCTAATATACCGATGAGTGATCCTCTTCTACCACTATTGGTACCCACTCTCCACTCCTTTAGGTCTATCGATTTGAATCACCTGGGAGTGCTTATCATTCCAGGCAATGATGTGTAGTAGATGTTGTGTGATCTAATCGACCTCCATCTAGCCTTATAGGTTGATATGGTTTAAAGCTCCTTCGTATTGCATGCTGGTGGAGTCCTTTGCAATCTACTAAACTTCCAAATAGTTACTTGGCACTCGTACTATCCAAATGTTACGGCCATAGTGGTAGAAGTTAAGTAAGATCTCTAGTATCTTGTCTAGATATAACTGCCACACGACTTATAAGATCATGTTTTTATAGTTAGTGTCATTGTAATGTATTGAAACAAATGGTCATAAAAGTGTAAGGATAAAGCTTGTATGAGTACCTAAACTTTCATATTTTTTTATTTTAATATCTAAACTTTAAACTCATTCATTTTAGAACCCTAACTTTTTGAATAAGACAAATTTGTATTTTGTTATAACAGCCATTGTTACAAAATGGTAAAATAATAATATAAGTACATCGACTTTCATTTTATTTTCATTTTAGAACTCAAACTTTATTATTATTTCATTTTGGTATTTTAACTTTTTAAAGTGAAACAAATAATTATTCTTTATAATGACCGTTATAATAGAAACACTAATTTATCTAGTTTAAAAAGTTAGGATACCAAGATGAATAAGTTTAAAATTTAGGTACTAAAATAAAAAAATATATGAAAGTTTGGGTACTTTTAGTAGCTCTATCCCTAAAAGTGTATAAAATACATACCTGATTTAGAGTCTGTTTGTCAAATGCATTCCAATAGGTTGTCACCATATGGGTTAGGTGTATTATCATGTCTCATCCAATAAACCACCTGGCAACTAATGGCCTCTCATTATCGATGGCCATCCCATGTCTAAGCAGAGGGCTATGTGTAGCAACCTATCGCAACCCCACATTCAAAGTAGAATGGTAGCACATCCCATCTTACTAGTAGTCTTTAACGATGAGCCGTATAGCTGTTTATATAGCCATATGAGACATACGGATCCCTAATTGTGCTGTCTAGCTTGATTGAAGTCCTTTAATAGAGGGAGAAACATAGCATGCACCAAGTTTTTGGATATGTTGACAAATACGAACCCTCTTAACATTTGCAAGATATATGCTCTCGTGTGACATTTAACCTTCTTCTTATCTACCCAAGTAGGTAGGGAACCAAAATGGTCTGCTAGCTAGCCTATATGTACACACCCTCTTCTATCATCGGAGCCCTTTAAACCTATAAGGTATCTAGTACATATCTTGGGCCACTCTTTGTAAGTGATCCCGGTCATTGGCAATCCATCGACTTGGAGGCAGAACTACACCTCTACATCCTGAAGTGTGATGGTAAGCTCTCCATAGGCCATATAGCAAGTATGAGTCTTCTGCTTCCACCTCTATACCAGTATGGTGATTAAGTGGTGGTCTAACAAAATGTAAGGGAGATGACTTAGACTTATGAAGTCGGCCTGTTATAGGTAAGGTAGCATGCAAGGGTCCAAAGGGGCCTCGTGCACCTACTTGTTCTGTTTGAGTTCCTACTCACAACATTGTACATGTAAAGCCTCCTTGTCTTGTAAAGGACACAAGTCAGTAGGATCTGAGTAAACATACTAGTTTATGATAGGAAGATAAGTCAATGGTCTTACATGTCTTACCCAAACGTGCTACAATTTGTACTTGTCCTAGTCGACAAGAATTGATCCATTTATGGGTTTGGGCTCCTAGAGGAAAAAACAATAAGGTCAGATAGTGAAATAACATAACCTTTCTTATAACTTGCGTATTAGTTAGTAAATAAACAAAACTAAGCATGCATTTAGCTGTTGGTCTTGGATTCGAATACCTTATTGATTCCTTTGAGGACACGTTCTTCTATTGTGGCCCTCTTTCCTACATAAAGTGTAAGTTATCTTGTCAGGATGCTCCCTAACGTCATGTGGAATCTCTTCATCTTAGGCTTACCATTTTCTCGCTCCAACCATGGTTTAGGACGTTCTTTTTAAAGGTATAGAATCACAAGTTAACTTAACTCATCCTTAATTGGGAAGATGTGGGCTCTATAACATTGCACCTGATGGATGGACTTATACCAATCCTCGATTGATGACATTTTTGTCCAGTCGCTCAAAACTGATAGTAGTAATAACATGTGAGCAAAAAATCCTATATATCTACCATTTGTTGTAAGTGTACATGCGATTGTTGAAGTCTACCATATGTACATGCTCACCTCCCTTTAACCCATTCCTTACATGCTTGCTTCCAATCTCATCCTCATATAGCCTACTGTATCTATTGAAATAAACCATCGGATGCAAACTCACTAGCTTGACTTATTCCTCTAATATGTCCACAGCATATTTGGTGTATAGCCAATTCCCAGCCATCTACTTAAGCGCTTCTCTATGTTTCTTATCCTAGCTTAATATACAGTTGTAGAAGATCTTCCTCATAAGCAATGTCATTAGTAGTCCGCGAACATGTTTCAATATTGAATTATAAGCTCCGATAAGGTTTGACTTCATATTCCTAAATCGATAACCCTTATTTTATGTAAGTGTCCATTATTACATCGATAAAGGACAAAACTAACCCAAGGCATCAAGCTTGATACTTAGAATATTCTCTAGGCATTTCTCAAACTTTTGAAGTTGAGCTTGCATTACACTAAACGTCAACCACTTCTTGCGTTGCTAGCTCTCATGGATCTTGTTGAAGTTGCTTGTAATATAGTGTATGAATCACCATCATATTGTAAAGGGAGGTTTCCACCCATTTTCGCCTCTATCCAATGCAAATTGAATGCCTGTCCCTTTATCAAATATCAAACATATGGCTTTATAGCCTACTCGCTCACCATAGGCATAGTGCCATAGATTCATAAGAAACCAACCCCATGCTTTGGCCGTCTCATCATCAACCAATGCAAAGGTAAGTATGACTATATAGTTCATACCATCCATACTAGTGACAATCAACAACTTGTAGCAATACTTTCTATATAAGAACGTATTGTCAATACTAACTACAAGCTTATAGAACTTTCATGCCTTTATGCATAGGTCAAAAGACCACCATACCTACTTTAACTCTATCACTTCCCATTATCTCGAAGGGTTCCACATCTACTTAACCATTGTATCGGGGTTAGTCATTTAGATTGCATTAAGAAGTTGTGGCAAATCATCATATGATCTCTCCTAGTTACCATATATGGCTTCAATGGCCTTTATCTTACCAACCCATACCCTTCTACTGCTGATCATATACCTAAACTATTTTTTGATAATACGGTGTAGTTGAGAAATTTTTGTGTCGAGATCTTCTCTAATAACATTCAAGAAATTTATAGCCATCATATTGCCATACAACTAGGGATGGTCTTGGTTTATGATGGGGTTCACACAAATGTGGGGCCCCACTAATCTAGTTATCACAAATATACCTTTAAGTTTCTTCTTACATGCCTTAAATCTCCACTTACAGTGGTCCTTGTGTTTAGAGCAAACGATGGAATACTTCCTCTTTTTGGATTCTATCAACCTAAAATTTGCATGATGTTTGATGTGGTAGTGCTTCGTAGCTCTTACAAGTTCTTACTTGGTATTGAATCTCATACCTATATAAAGGTCTTCACTAGGTTATAGGTTGCTGAACCCCTCATTTACATCCCTCTCTAAGTTTAAGTAACCATTGTCTCTATCCTTGTTGAAAAAGGGAATCACATCCCTTACCCTTACCCTTGTTTCTATCATATAGACCTTTAAAGGTTGTATTAGGGCAAGTGTTAGCTCTATTAAACTTAAGCTTGAGGCATACCAAACATTATTGTAGGCAAAGACTGAGTGGCAATTACCTTAGGTATAATGGGAAGTGTAGGAGACATCTCATAATTGGTATCATCATAGTCATCGTTGTCCTCATCTCCATCAAACTCATAGTCATCGTCATCATTATCATCATTGTTGTTGTCATCGTCGTCTAAGCCACTTATTCGCTGAACCACATGGTCATGTGAAACTTTCTTTTACAAGATCGATCCAACAACTTTGTTGACTACATTATCATTGTCCCACATAGATGCAGACATGGCAATAACTCATATTTGTATGCTACTTGTTTGTTCTCTTCAACTAGTGGCACATATGTTGCCTAGATAGGGGTAGATCCTTTCACTTTTCCAATCCTCATGTACAGATGGTGGATGTAGGTCTGTACAAATGCTTTCACCATCTCAAACAAATTTTCAATATCATCATTGTCCTTAATAGCAATTAGTGAATAAGATACAACTCTTGAGTAAGCACTGGGATGTCTATACAAAATCTCAACCCTAACACTTGGATGGACCCTAACACATCAGCAAACTCTTTCAAAGAGTTCAAAGAAATTTGTATCAGTTCTCACTTTTAACATTTTCACCAAGTCACGATCATATTCCAATCTTGAATTTCCCCTCACAATGTTTCCTTGAGCAGAAATAATAAATTTCATCATGCCTACCATTTTCTACTTATGTACGTTATAAGTATTGTGTTGGTTAGCACATAATTTACTATGCACCATACAACATGATCACATGTTATTTCCCATAACCTACATTAGACAGTTCCTTATCAAGCATTTCACCAAACACTTGAATTGCGAAGTTTAACACACTAATATTTCAATTCTAATATGAGAAAGCTATATGCTAATATACAAATTATTGATATATAGTGTAATTACATATTATATAATACATATTCATATACAAAAACAACATTTAATCAAGTTAAAACACAAACACATGTAATTCTAGGGTTTCCAGTGTGTAATGTCTTAAATGATACAAGATTCATAAAAAAAAAAAAATGCAATTAAAGTAGATGGATGTCAAGAGATGTTTACTTTTGAATTTGGAAGAAGATTTTGCCAAAAAAAAAAAAAAAAGAAATGGTTGAATAAGTTTGATTTGAGCAATAGCTTACGCTTATTTAAGAGAGAAGTGGATGTGTTCGAGTTGAGAGGCTTCTGAAATGATTCTATTCGTGCACGTATTATTTTAGTAGTGGGGAGGCGCCTTTAATTATATTGATATTATTGCTGAAGGTGCCTTTCAAAATGGTATCTTCTTCTTTCATTAAAAATAAAGAAGGCGCCTTCCTTGTTAAACTTCTCAAAACTGAATGCGCCTTTCTAAAAGGTACCTTCATTGCCCCTTTAGTCATAATAGGTTTCAGCCCAAGCCCCTTTTTTGACTATTTCTTTTCGAACCTACCCTAGATACATTCCTTGACTTTGCAGTGTCCATTAATTATTTGCCCCCCATTAATATGAATATGATTTATAGATTTAGCTACCAATTTGTGTTATTTTTTGGGGCATTTTAGTTGATTCTTTCTATTATGGTATTATGTGCTAAAGAAATATTTTAAGGCATATAAAATATTATATTATATTACTCATGATAACGTCTTTCATATAAGTAGCATAATGAATGCCTTCTTTCACCTACATTCAATGTTTTACTACTTTATCCTTTATTTTCTTTTCTTTTATATATTAGGGCATAAATGTTATTTTTATCTACTTTATTTCTTTTTAAAGTAAAAGTATCTAACTGTAAATAGGTGTTTCTATTTATAATATCTAATCTTGATCTTAATACTACCTAAAATAAATAAAACTTCAAATAATTTTTTTATAAATGATTCAAAATCATTATTTATATGGTTTTTATTTTCTTATTTGAATTTTATGTAACCTATTGAGAGGCTATAGCTTAAATTTTATTATTTGTTTTAATGTTAAGGCAAATGGACCATTATCTTTAATACAAACCAAAGATATTAAGCAAAGAAAAGATATGAAAATAACCAACACTCATATCAAACTTTTCAAAATCATAGTGTATCATGTTATTATTTTAAATACATTATACTAAACACACATTACCTCAATATTAACCAAAGATACCTAGCAAAGACAAAGTTGTGAAAATAATTGAGATTGATATCAAATTTTTCTAAACACCAAAAATATATTGTTAAACAAGTTTGAATTTAAACTTTCAAGATTTCATATATCTACAAAACATGCTTAAAATATATTTATCAAATAAATTTATCCAACTTAATATTCCTAAATGAAAAGTGTAAATTCTAACCTATAAGATACATCTTGTAATTTGATTGATAATATTCTTGAATATTGAATTAAACTAGTTAAATTCCTTATAGATAAACCTACTATATATATACACACACACATATAAAACAATAGGAATATATTTCTTTGTATCACAAAACAATATCAAAGGCAACGTCCATTTGGATATGACTTAAGGTAATCATTTGGTAACAATTGCTAGCCACCCAATTAATGGAAATGAAATATCCCAAATATTCACAAGTCATTGAATAAATAAAAAGGATTTCTCAAAGGTTATTTAAAGAAGACCTTCTAAATTTTAGGGTTAAATTTTTTTCAGGTGACCTTTTTAAAGAAAAGTTTGGAACAATTAATAAGGATTATCAAAATGATGAAAACTAAACTTTAGATAGAAAGGAATTTTTGAAGTTCAATTTATAAAGGACTTTTTGAAGCTCAAAGCTTAGGCCTTTTTTTTCGAAAAATGACCATTTTACCCCTATGCCTAATTTTTCAAAGAGACAAAATTTCAAGTTGAAACACCTCAAACAATGTTTTCATAAGTTTGATATGAGACCTAATCAAATCAAAATCTAATATGTAAAAAGAAATAAATTATAATGCCATTTTTTTTATCAAAATGACCAAAATACCCCTCTATTGAGTCTTTAAGAGGAAGGTTAAAAATTAAGTTTAGACAATTAAAATAACATTTTGGAGTATGCTAGAAATTAATTAGGCTTAATAGCAAAAAATTTAGGGTTTAGTGATTGCATATGAGAATGACATGTGGCATCATGATCCCCCCCTATCACTTTTAGAGTTTTAGAAAACCTTAGAACCTCCTATAAAACCCCAAAATGTACTTTATTTTTTACGTAAGTCCTCATTCCACTTTCTAGAAAACTCTCTTAAAGGTGAAAACTTCTAAATTCTCTAAAAAAACCCAAATCCCTTTTTCTAAACCTTATTTCTACTATGTAAACTTACTAAACTAGTTTATTTATGGTGTCTAATCTAAGATTAGTGACAAGAAGGGAAGATTAGAGGCCCTACTAAACTTAGGATGTGGAGCTCTTATATGTGGAGGTAATTTATTTAAGTCTCCTTAAAGTTTTAGCTAGGTTTTATGATATATCATTGCATAAGCTTACTAATCATAGGATTTAATCTTGAAGATTTAGTTTAGAAGTAAAGAAAGCCTCCTAGAGCTCTTGTTAGGGGCACCATTTTGGGGAGATAGACCTATCACATTTTTCTCTAAAGCAAATCCCTTAGTTTTAGCTTAAATGTGATGATAAGATCATGTTTAACGAATATAAATAAAGTTTTAAGACTTGTAGTGGTTAGTTGGTAGTTCCTTTGCATACCATGGAACCTAGATGAATTTTTAGGTGCTTTAGTTAGTTTGATATGTTAGTAGGATGTTAATTGTGATGGTGAAAATCTTAGATAAGGATTAATAGGTTAAAAATCTATTTTAAGGACAAGCTAAGTTAGATTAACCCAACTTCTTTGTGTGCCACTAACTTTCTCTAAGATTCCCCTTACTTGAATTTGTTGATTTATTTTTTAAGTTCAATAGTGGTATTTTATGTGATGATTTATGGATTAGATAGTAATTTGGAAACTAATTGATACATTTTTGTTGATTAGTTTTAAACATGAAATGGGGATTTTCATAAATTTTGCACCATCTTATTTAACTTGTGATACATTATAAATGTGATTTCTTATAATATTCTTGTGAATTTCAGAGTTTAAAATGGAATATGTGTGATACATGTTGCATATGTTGAGGTTATCACATAAAGGTGTGATCTTGTTCATGTTAGGACAAAGTTTAGACAAATTTTCTAAAATTTTAACTTTTTCAAGATAAAAAGATATGTCCTTATTGGTTTTCTTGGCAATTGTAGAATCATATATTGTTTAATATGATGTGTGATGCTTATGTGATATTTAAGGTACATAAAATTTCAATCTTCATGAAAAGATATTTGAATTAAGTTGAATTTCACAAATTTCCATATTTTCCATCATATGTTTTCAACTCTCTAGAGTTGATTTTGGTGTTGATTTATCTTGGATGATAATTTTAATATATTAATTATAATAGTATGATAATTTGATCAATATGAAATGATCCTAAACTTAATTCTCAAACTAGATTGAGTGATTTGAATTTCAGAAAAATTGTATAAGTATCCATCATGTTTATGATGAAATTCATCATGTTCTTAGCAAAAACCTCCTTTTGATACAAAATCTTTAACTAATTTCATCAAAAAGGTGTTTATATAAACAAGATCTCAACCAATCACTTTTCTATGTAAAATTTGATTCTTGATATCATTTTCATTTTCAAAATCATCAAATTCAAATTAAATAACACCCTGTTTAGAAATTAAGTTTTGAATCAAAACTTATATGAAATAGTTTTTGATGCATTTTGTAATTAGGCCAGTAGCAAAAAGGTGTTTTTGAACCCATAATCTAAATGGGCCTTAAAACCATAATTTGATAGGAAGATTGGCCTTAATGAAATAGATATAATTAATGGGCCTAAAATAAAGATTAATGAACTTAAGCTAAGTGCATAATTGGATGAATGAACTAAGGCTAGATTAAATTAATAAAATGTCATACAAGTCCAACTTTTACCAAAATAAGATAGGCCCATTCCTTTTAAAGCTCATTCTCTAGATAGGCATTAATATTACATAAGTCCTTATGGGCATTAGTATGGTAAGACCCTAAACCTAATAAGATGATTAAGAACTTAATTGAATTATCATAAATATTAATCACCAATTTGTTTAATTAATTAAATTGATTAATTAAGTATGGGCTTGATTCCCTTCAAAGGTAATTAGGTCTACTATTTCTCTAGGGCTCATTACCTAAATGGACCTTATTAAGAAGACATGAACTTAGTCATCAACGAGTAAATTGGTAAGACCCATAATAATTAAAGTAAAGGACTTAGATAAACAACTAAGTAATGATAACTACTAATTAATGAAATGGTTATTTAGTTTAATGAACTTGGTTACAATCAAGTTATTATAAGAATAAATAGTTAATTCATATAGATCACTTTTACAATTAATGACATAAGGATCAATATTCAAGCTTGGATGTAGGATGCTTATACGTACATGACTGGAAATGGCTATTGCTCATGGCTCGAAATTGTGTAGGTATACAGTGACCTTGGGTGCTACTTGTTAGATAATTAGGACTTATAAACCAAACTAAGACGTAAGCTTGACTTAAATTAATTATTTGCTCCTTATGTATAGTTACTTGATTCGAAGGGTAACTAGGCTACATGTTTGTAGGCTAAACCTCTAAGATGATAGGGTAGTTAGGTGCTTAGGTTAACATAGCACAGCAAAGTATTTATATATACTATTTTTAGCTTTGGCTACTATGGTGGTGTAACACTCTAAGGTAGCTAGGGCTACATTAATGTAGTGGCTACTTTTTGGGATAGACACAAGGAGCGTTAAGATGAGCTCAATGGCAACAAAGCATTTTTAATCGCATGTACTACTTCTTAATGATCTGTTTTTAGCAATGTAGTAGCTGGATACACTTATCAACCCCTAATGCTTATTGCGATAGGATCAGATCCTTAGGCCTTCTCTTAGTTTGTTTAGAGTTATGAGTACTCTTGTGTTACTTATGGCATTCACACTTAATAATATTATTAAATCGATTGCTTGCTACATTAGAATAGGCTTGTGTGACATACGACGTGATGGTTGTGGTTACTATTGTATTGGGTTCTTTAAAGTTTATTCCTTTACTTTTCCTAAGTGCGATCAACACTCTGTAATGGTTAAGGGTTGTTTACTACATATGAGATTCTTGTTATTTATTCTTGTATCAAGTTTTTGTAATTGTATTATGACTCTTTTGAGGGATTATTATAATAAAGTTTCTTAGCTAAATGTTATCTTGACAATCTTGAGATTTTGTTGTAAGCCTTTGTGGATAGGCCAGTTTTGTATTCTATAGGCAAGCTTTTGAGCCTTTCCATTTGTTGAATATTGAGGTAACTCCATCATAATATCCATAATTGACGTATGGTTGGACATGCGAAATGTAATTCAATTTTATTTTGTAAAGTAAGTTTTTCACACAGTGATTTCAAATCTTCACAAACAATTTTCTTAAACTTAATAATGATTTCTCAAGTATTAAATTTGGGTTAAATCCTACTCCTTAATGTAGGACGCTTTATGTGTAATATGTAAGTGTTACATATAGTAAACTACTACGCTACCGATAGATTTGAGGCGTAGCAAGAAAGATTGTGAATTATAAATCACTATGAAGTAACTAATCTCTTTATCAAATAATATATCAATCAATTTATTATATGTAATGTCATGAATTTTTAATCACTTACTAGTTTCTAAGATAAATTAGACTCAAGAGAACTTACAATGACCAATGGTTCATGAGTCTCGTTTATCCCAACCATGCGTCCATAGATATCCTTTTCTCTAATCTAAGAGAGATGATTTCTATAATGAATCATTATTATTCTCTCTTTACTTCATATTGTACCTAATAACAATATCATCTACACTTTTAATTAAAGCTGTGTTTAATGACATTAAAAAACGACCTTCTATATATAGAATATATAAAGACCTCAAGTTTTGAAATCATTTACACTATGGTATTCTCTGTAGGCGGGTCATGGTCACTGTAACTATTTGACTTTAGCACCTATTTGTATAACATGATATCTTTCTCTTAGTTCAATGAGAATGACCGTAGTCATATAACATGTTGACTTAAATATTTATATCTTCTCTAGAAATTTACTTAACTAAGGAAAATTTTATATAATAAGATATCATGGAATTCTCACAAATAATATATCTTTATTGTTATTCAAGACATATCCTAATTTACCTACAAGAGTTTATCACAAAAGATATACAATAAAAAAGTATACATATATAATAAATACTTGCCTATATTCATAATACATTAAAATATTATTTAGCATATTGTGCATAAATTGCAGCAATTATCACATGGAGGAAGAAAAATTTTAATTAAAGCATAGTTGATTATGCTATCTCAAACTATGTAATGAGTATGCTCGAATTTGTTGGAAAAAATGAAATGATTCAACTATGCCAAAATATCTTAATGGAGTAGTCTCTAGAGTTCATAGGCTTCTAACAATTTGCTTTAGGGAAAGATCCGTTGGAGAGTTTTACAAAATTTAGATGCATTATGGGTTAGAATTCTAAAGAGTATTCATTTCTCAGACTTGGATTTCTTTTATTCCGATCCTCTATTGGTGGTCGATATTGTTGCCGCTGGCATAATGTTTATCATGGTGTCAAGAGTTACATTGAGGAAAAATTCATTTACATTGAGGAAAAATTCATGTGGGAAATTGGAAATGGAAAAAGTATCAAGTTGCGGATGAGTCTATGGATTCCAGCTTTACCTTCTTTCAAACTGATACCAAACAGTGTAGAGAATTAGCAGGCCAATCAAAAGGGAAGTTCCATGTCAACAGGTGAAAACAAGCAATGAAATTTATCTCTTATAGTAGGGAATTTGTCGCATCTGGAGAGGGAAGCAATAAAGAAAGTTCAATTTTCATTACCTGTCATGAAGATAAGGCAATTTCTAGGGTAGAATTAGTACCTATTCTGTGAAATAGGTTTACCAGTGATTGAGAAGGAAGCAGCAGCGGTAGAAGGGATACAACCAGGCTGTCTTCATCATTTACCCTGGAAAATAGAATATGGAAACTTATATATCATGTAGATTGCAAAAAGGACCATCTTACTTAGACAGTTTGCAATAATAGTTTAGCCACTAGGCGCATTTCACCAAATATTGTATATATTTTATAACCAAGTATGATCGTATTATAATCAGTTATCTTTGAGCACATGAATTACCCTATAAAACTCATGCATCGAATAAGAATAGCTTGCACTATATAGGTATTTTAAGAAGTATTCATAGTAAAATTTGAACTTAAGATTTCGTGTAAGTTGTTCTAAGTATCAAACATAGTATTATTTTTAATATAATGTAAAATACTCTATGAATAAAATATATGAAATAATAAAGATTTGTATCAAACTTTTTTTTCCCTTTTTTTTTTCCAACTATAGAAAGTGAAGATTTGAATTCTAATATATTTTGATGAGAGATCAATAATGATAAAATAAAATTTACTATCATGATGTTATTTAATTGATATCCTACTAAACATACCACTACTTTGATATAAACCAAAGGTACCTAGTAACTTTTCTAAACATCGATATGGTATCTAGCAACTTTTCTAAACGTTGAAAGTATAGTGTTAACATGACGTATATCTATCCATAAAACATGCTTAAAAATTAATTATCAAACAAACTTATCCAACGTAATTTTCCTTAATTTTATGTTACATCTTGTAATTTGATTGGTAGTATTCATAAATATATTGGAGGAAGCTACTCAAATTCCTTAAAAATGCACATATATAGATACATAAGGAAAATATAAAATTTTCTTAACTCAGAATATATTTCTACATATTACGAAATAACATTTTTTTTAAATTTTGCATTTGTTCTTCCTTCTTAAATTTTGTTACTTGCTATTATTTTTAGGATTTTTCTACCGTTTCATGTTTGTTTTTTACTAAAATTGGTGTCATTTTTGGTCTCACCTTTAATTTATATTAATTTAAATCTCAACTATTAAATAAACTTTAGATTTAAAGATTCAGATTTAAAATAATATGAACAAGTGATGAAATAAAGAATGGAAATGAATCATCTTTTTTTACCTTCTCTTAATTTTTCTTATTTTATCTTGTTAAAATATTATCATATATAATTAATGATTCTGATTAAAAAAAATAAAATGATATCATGCTAATATCACGTGTATTTATAAAAATCTAGGTAATATCAACCATTCATTTGATTGGTAAATTGATGAAAATAAAAAATAAAAAATAAAAAAACTCTAAATCTATAAAAAAAACAGAATTGATGCTATAAAAAATAACAACGGAAGCGTAAAATCTTAACTATAATAATGGTTAAGGGGCGAGAGAAGTCCACGTGAATGACCTCTGTCACTCGTCCTCTTCTTGTTCACGTAACATCTGGAAATCTGCCATACCACCGACGCTGAGCCCCTCAGAAAGATATAACAAGAAGACACAGCTCGCTCTTTCTCTCCATCGCTCACACCGCAAATCCATCCGAAGGAAACCCCAATCGCTCCGCCACATCTTTCTCCAACGCCTACTCTCTCTCTCTCTCTCTCTCTCTCTCTCTCTAACTTATGCACTACAGCCTCGCTTGTCCTTTACGTTCTTTGCCTTTAGTTGCCTTCTGTTCTGTATATATACATACATGTACGTCGTCTTCTCTTCACCTCTCCGGCTGGTTTCCAGCTTCCACTATATAATTTTAAATCTGACATTACCAAATTACACCAAAGTTTGTTTTCCTCGATTTTCGTAGTGCATGTTGCCCAATCTTTAAAATTCCAATGCATAGTCTGCTTTTGGATTGGCCACAAAAAGAAAATAAAACAAGAGTATATGTGTGTGTGTGTGGTATATATATATATTTGTTGTCTGCTCGTTTATCTTATTCGCTGTTTTGTTGACGCACTTTGAAGTTTGTTATTTCTCGGTTCGATACCATAAAATACATATAATACGTTTTAGGACATTTTTTGGTTAAATAAAGTAACATTCTACATTTTGTCCGTGAAGTGAGTATTCCATTATTTTGCAACATTAACAAATATGGAGAGGTGTCTATTGTTCTCCTTAAAACGAGCACACTTAGTAAAAGTCTACTATTTAATCCGCCAACAAACAGCCCGTTAGTCGAGTGCAAGTTTTGACCGCATCTTGTGGAACATAATTTTTCATGCATGCACATATGCATACATACATACATACATACATATATATATATATATATATATATATATTTCCTAATCTAACATTGAGACATCATTCTTCCTTGTCCAGTGAGTGTCCTCCAGAGTGGAAGGACTGAACCTGAGCAATGGGGTTACCGGGGAGAACGTCAACAATGTGTCCTGTAAATCGACATTGCTCAGAATGGGCAAGGAAGTACATGAAATACTGCCTCTGCAGCGTTAAAGATGGAGTCTCTTTCTCCCTTGGTTTGGTTAGTGTTGTCAGTTGGGGTGTGGCTGAAATTCCTCAAATCATCACTAACTACAAGGAGAAGTCTACTGAGGGTTTGTCCATTGCATTCTTGATGACATGGATACTTGGGTAAGCATAGTTTTCCCTTTCCTTTTATCCCTTTTGCCTTTTTGTTACAATGTTCTCATTAGATGGAAAAAACTGACATGATGCCGCTGCACGTTTTGATTTGAAATCGAATAATCTGAGATTGTGCTCATGGCATGTGTAGTCCAATATGATACGGATTAATATTATTGTATCAGATGGATTAATTGTTTAGTGTACAGTAACACGAACGCTCCCCTTAAGTTTTGGCATTGGTGGAGGCTCTTCAGATGTCCCTTTTGTTTTCGTGAAATGTGAGAGCTTAATTTGTTCTCATTTTATATACTGTGCTCGAATTGGTGGGCGGTTCTGCTTCCAGCTCTTTCTTTTTTGTTGCTTGGGTGCCTTCTGTTATATGATTCAAGAAGTGAAGACTTCTGATTTATCCACATATCATATCCAAACATAAGAATTTAGGAATTCAGAGTGTAACATACATGATGACTGCAATTATCCCAGTTGAAAAAGGTGTTCTGCCATTTTTGCTCACTGTAGAAGTGCGGTATTGAATATGAGGTCGAGTACCTTGTAGTATAATAAGAGCTAACGCATTTCATGCACATTTAATGTTCTCAAGTACGTTAGTGGCATGCCTATTCCTGGTTCTAAATGCTGGTCTCAGTCACTGATGATGCTTTCTTTCTATGAAGGGATTTTTTCAATCTCTTTGGTTGCATGCTGGAACCAGCCACTGTGAGTGGATCCTCTATTATCAGATATCAGATCTGTTGTTTATTTAATCTTTATGGATACTAGATTTGCCATGAAACACAGCCATTTGTATATTTCATGAAGCACAAGCTTCTTCCTCCCGGTGGAAATTAATTGTCTAGACTCGGTATACTGTGGACTGGTGTTATATGCCATTAGATTTGTTGGGTCCACTCACTATTGAGTGGATCTTGCATATCTGATGGCTGACTAATGCAGCATGCACAGGGTGAAAGCAAGATGTTTGTCCCCCTGGAAGTCAGCAATGACACAATATAAGCTGTTCAACTGCTAATTCTACGAGTGTTAGTTTGTGACATTTTTTCTTTTTGTTTGGGAAACATTTTTCCAGACTTTTGACATTTGTCATAATCAAAACTTGCTTTTTCAAATATTTTTATAGTAATCTCAATAAGTTACAATTACTAATGGCTAACAAATGATGATGGGTGATAAAAATGGCAGCTGATAATCAGTTGTGGTGGATAACCATCATAAAGACGTATATGGAATATGATATTTATTTTGAAAAGAGGAATCATTTTTGTTATTGTCTATTAGTATTCTCCATAGGTGTTAACCAATGCCATCAAGGACTAACCACAACATTTACCTTCCACCACCACTTATCACTAAAAACCTTATAAGATAACTACAGTGATTTTTGCAATTGAAAAACTTCGATTATGACAAATGTCTAGAAAAGTCTGGAAAACATTTTTCGCAAATGAAATACGCATTCTATGCAGAACAATGTCATCACAAACTAACAATATGTGTTTTTCTTGCTTTTGCAGCTTCCAACACAGTACTATATGGCATTGGTATGTTAGTTACGACTTGTTTTTCTTTGAATTCTTAGAGCAGCTATGTTTTTTCCCCAGTTCATTATTGAGATAGCAGATGAGATAAACTTTGTCATTAACACTATGTACCAGCTGTATACCATCATCACTCTGATTCTTGCTGGGCAAACAGTATACTATGGCCACATCTATCCCCAGCTTAAATCCCGTCGAAGACACCATAAGGTAAGGATTCTGCATAATTCCATGTATGTTTTGCTTAGGGTGCTTGTCAGAACCTGTTCTATCTATTGGACAATTAATATTGAACTTTTATGCAGATTGAATTATACTATTAAGTATATGTTTTTCTCTCACATATGGAATTACATTGTCAATTTTTCCACTGGTTACTATTAAATCATGTTGCCAATTTCTTTAAATGTAGTGATGCTATATATATATATATATATATATATATCCTCATCCTAACTAAAACATGAGCTTTACAACAAAGCCTTCTCATTTCAGAAGTCATTTTTGATTGAGGTCTTACATCTCTCTATAGTCTCATATTTTGGTTGCTAGTATACCTGTACAGATGCCTCCTCCTTTTATTTTCATCCCTAGTTGATGGATGGCTATGCATGTGCACTTTGCTCTGTAGGGGCCTGAATACGATCAGAGAATTTCAAATAAAAAAGATGAGCAGGGCATAAGTAATGTTGATATCAAGCAAAGCAATGATGCTGACAGTGAGGCTAATGGATGTGACACCCCTGATGGAGTGAAAAGATTGAGCACACCCATTCCTCTCCCAGAAGCCTGTTCCCCAGGGGGAGGAGTTTATTATGTGTAATCGAACCTTTCTCCCATTCTATTCAGCATTTGCATCATTATCTTGTTATGTTTTTAATGCCAATGCTTCAATATATGACATTGTCCCAAAAAAGAAAAATGCAGCTTATGGATTTCCTTGTAACTAGGATGAACAGATGGATAGAGCTAACATCCAGTCTAAGCAGAAAACATTGGAAATGACATGCATATAGTGGTGTAAATTTTTCCAAGGATGCTCTTCTTAGACAGATTGTTTTGCTTTCACTTGCTTTAAAATGAATGTTAAGGGGTATAGTATCTTTGAATATGACCATTTAATGTCAAAATGTTGTGATTTCTTTCATGCAATTTTGGCATCAAGGACCCAAGATCATTGTCTGAAGTGATTGTGCATGAGATCACCTAAACCAGAATTATTTTTTTATTTTATTTTTTGGGGGTATTTTGCAGTTCAGCACGGTCCTTATCTAGTAGTCATACTCCAACAGCAGGATTTTTCTTAACACAGAGAATGAGTCCTATGAATAATCATGTTAGAAGCTTGGTGGAAGAGCCATTGCTTGCTGGAGCCACTCCTATCCAGTCTCCATCACCACGTAACACCAAAAATATGCTATGCCTGGTGGGAATTTCACCCAAATCTCTACGACAGCATAGTTTCAATGAGCAGGAGCAACTTTTTATCTAAATCCCTTTCTTACAGGTATCTTCAGTAACGATCTTTGGCCTTTTCAATCTCCACCAATCAGCATCCAGATCTGGCCTGATGACTAGTAAACAAAGCGGGCGTGTCTTGATGATGGGAAGGAAGCTTTTGCAGGTGCAGTAAGTTCTTTTGGCTTTCATTTAAGGCTAAGTGTACTAGAGGAAAATAAGTATTTGCAATACTTTGCTTGGATTTTTGGTGGTGCCTTTGTGATCTTGACCCAAGTGAAGTTATGAGGTGGTGTTTGAACTGATGTGATGTTAAGAGGTGGTATTTGGGTTGATATGGGTTGTCGGATAGAAAAGGATCTTGCAATTTTTTAAGCTGTGTGGATACATTGAACAAGTCGAATTTGTTATACTTATGTGGCAAAGTTAGAAGTATAGGTGCTTCAGTGATCAAATTTGGAAAATTCTGTGCATAATTCATGCTGACCTGATATCTCTGTGGTGCACTTGCCTTTTCATGAATTAATGTTGCAACTTTGGAAAGTCCTGAAGAAAAGTTGGCTTTTTGTTATCATAACTAAATGGTTTGTAATATCCTATTAGCTTTTGGTGCAATTTTACTTGCACATACTTCAATTTATTTATTCTTAAAATCAAAAATCACTTTTTTACATTTCCGTGAAAAGCTCTTCTTGAGCTTTCTCTCAAGTTGTTCTGTTTAATGTTTGAATGGTTTCATCATATTTTCAGTTTACATCTGAAGCGTGGTCATTAAAATTCTAGTCTTATTGAGTATTTGCTATAGAGTGGAGTCGGATTTTTGTTTTCTTGGGCAAAGGGTGGAGCTCTTTGACTGGCAAATTTTGAGAAAAAAGGAAGCTCAGGATTCCACTAGCCTATGTCACCATTCTTTTGACATTTTTTAACGGTCACATGTTTGATTTATTACTGTATCAGGTTAATGGCTTACTGCTTCAAGGAAATGGCTTAGGTGATGGTGGGCTTGGCTCTTATCTAGGTTGGGCTATGGCTGCTATTTACATGGGTGGAAGGCTTCCACAGATTTGCTTAAATGTGAGATTAATCTACTTGTGCTTTAAGCTTAACAAATTATATTTTCTAATACCAATTAATGAGTGCCCGCATTTCATTGCCAATATATATGCACACACGTTTGCCAAACCCAACAAATATACTTTATTGTTGCATGCCTTTTCTAAATTTGTTTCTTATTTCCTTTGCAGATGAGAAGAGGACATGTTGAGGTAACTATTGTCACCATCTTCTTACTCCAAAATTCAACTTCTTTATGCTATTGAGAAAGCAATAAGAGGTATAGGCTAAAGAAAAAGAGAGAGAAAGCCAACATCCAACATTGTTACTTAATGTGAAGCTTTCGTGATTTTATCATTGTGATACTTCTCTGTACTTATCTTCTCAATATGCAGGGTCTAAACCCATTGATGTTCTTGTTTGCTTTGATTGGCAACGCTACATACGTAGCAAGGTATATTAAATACTTTTCCAAGTCATGGTTGAATATTTACCTTGGACTTATCTCTCTTTCCTACAGAATCATAGTTGGTTCTGGCATCTGTCATACGAACTAATGATGCATGTGTTATACGGTTGCAGTATTCTCGTAAGCAGCTTAGATTGGTCAAAAATCAAACCAAATTTGCCATGGCTGGTGGATGCAGGAGGATGTGTTCTTCTAGACCTTTTTGTATCCTTTTACTGTAAATACCTGCATTTTGATTGAGACATAGTATGATCATCTTCTCTGCTGGTTCAGCATGGAACAAGCATCATTTTTCTTGCCACATGAATGCTTGACATTTTGTTAAGATATTAATCCAGTTCACGTACTTTAGCTACCGGAAAAATAATGATGTTAAAGGTGACCATAAAGGGACAAATGCTGTCTAGAAGATAACGAGAGGATGAGTATTTTAAGGTCCTCTCTTTTCCTCCCTATGCTTTTATCTACCTGCATTTGCTGTCCACAATTGCATGTAATAGTCCTAAAGTTTAGAAAAGCATGCATTTCATTCTTTTTTCTTCTCCTCTTGCATCTCATGAGGCCTAACTATAAGATGAATAAGGGTTTTTTCTTCTCCTTTTGCATGTAATAATTCTGAATTTTGGAATAGCATTTATACCTAAAAGACAATTATATAACTGGGAATTTTTGCTGTTTATGAGATCCAAGCCTAATGCAAAATATCATGTGGACACTCCATACTAGAATTTTTCTGCAAGTTAAAGCTCAGAAGGCCACTTCATGATCTAAGTTGAAACAAAGGGCTTTTGCTCACCTCCCAAATGAGAGCTTCGTTTATGGCTTTATCACTCTCCATTATTTCATGCAACTAGAGCAAAGAAATCGGAATAATCCTTGAATGCTTCAATTAAATCGTGACATAGACTTGGTTAATAATTATAAAAAAGTGGCGTTGTTGTCATATGTTGATGCATTTGCTTAGCAGCAAGCTCATTCCAAGTGGGTATATGTTCTTTTGTGCAGATCTTTAGTGTCTGGCCTCCCTTGCTGTCTATTATATATACTGAATAACTGATGATCTCATGTCCGCAGGTATGCACTTCGTCTACAGAGGAGAAAATTATCCAAGCCAATCTAAAGGGGCCTTTAAGTTGTCCTTTACGGTCTTTTTATAGAAACTAACTCAATGATGCGTTTGTTCATCTTTACTTGATAAAGTTTAGGTACTTTTGTAGTTAGTAGTACACCCAAGTCAATTTTGGAGCAAGTTGTAGAAAAATAGTTTTGGTTACATCAGATTTGTTATGACATCAACTAGATAAACTCTATATTTTGATTATGAACTAAGGCTCTGTTTTCCTGTAAATGTTAAATGCAGCATTTGGAATTCTAGTTATTATGGATGAGCAAGGGTATAAGAGCAAGAAAGGAAAGTAGAAATTATTATGTGGAATCAATGGATAATCATGAAATTATCTCAAATGCGGCTTTGGAATAAGCTTTAGTACTATTGATATTTTATATGATAATCTCTCAGATTTAGGATGGATCTCTAATTGCTTCAATTACAGTTGCAGCTTTAGGCCTTTAAATCCTCTTATTCTTCCAAATACAGCCTATAGGAATGGATATTTGGAAGTACACATTAAATGGCAGAACGCTCCTTACTATACAAAGAATGGTTGCAACTTACGAGCCAAGAAGATTCTGTTCATTAGCTGTAAGTGTAGGGAGCTTCACTTTAGGAGGCAAACCCCCTTTATCATTACTCGTCTCAGGACTGAAAACAATGTATGCGACTCCATCTTGGTCAATCTGTAACTGGTATAAAGCTTGCCCCGCACCATAAGCCCCAAGAAGTTGGTATGATCTCTCTGATTGGTTCATTGCTACACAAAGGTCATCGCCACCTGCCACATGTTCCACAGCAAATATTTACTTTCTTCTATGTGGTCCCTTTGAGATTAGTATAGGAGAAGTATCTAAACTATAAGGTGGTTCGCAGTTTGATTTCTATTTGCATATCTATTAATCCTTCGTATTGATATACTGTTGTAATCAATTTCATTGTTGAAACCACTCCATTTAAGATACTGCTACTGCATCAACTTGTCATGCCAAATTTGGAATTCCTGGTTCGAATACAAAATCGCACTTACAGGCTGCAAGTTCTATCTGAGTTTGATAGATGAAATCCAAAGCTGCTGAAATCTCTTCCTCAAACTGATGGAAAGGTCCACTCTCAAAATCCATCTTCCTAAGCTTACAGAGCCCTTCTCCTAACTCCATCATTGCTCCTTTATGGTTCTGAAACACAGCAATCATCCACAGCGATTAGGGTAAGATTTTGATAGGAACTTATCGTATCCTATCCTACCACTAAAAATGGAACACCAAGAAGGACCCAGGTAAAGCAACCTGGTTAAAGAGGTGATGGAACCCAACAGCACACTGCAAAATCCCATGAATAAGAGTCCTCCTTGGCTCCTCGGCTTTATTCCAAAGAGGTTCAAGAAAGTCATGGCATTTGTAGTATTCCTTGTTGTTGAATAGAGAGACGGCATCATCGAAGCTGTAGTTGTCTTCATCCTCATCGTTATTGTAGTATCTGTACGAGTTGCATGAGAAAGTCGAGTACGAGGAATTTGAATAACAAGGGTTGCGATGCGGGAAAGGATAAGAAGAAAGTGAGAGGTTGTGTCTTGGTACTAAGATGGAAGTGGAGGACGAAAGGTAAGAAAGTGATGAGAGACGAGGGAAACTTGGAAGGAGGAGGGCCATGAATGACAGACAAGTGAATTATTATTATTATTATTTTTTCTATTCTTTTTGTTTTTCTTTTTAAATACAGACCTTTTATGGTGGAAAATTGATGAAAATGACTCAACACGGATATGCAGGACATCATTGTGTAGGGGAGTAAGAGATGGATATTCAAGCGATTCTTGGCAAGAAAATCATAACTTACACATTTACATAGATTGGAAATTCTTGTAAATGGTTTGGGCATCGTATTCTCGTTTAAGCATATATATACATACATACATATATATATATATATATATATAATTTTTATTTTTGGGGAGATCCCAAATAGTTGTTGCTCAAGAAAGACACACTTGGTTTGCTAAAACGTGGCTTTGCTTTCCCAAATCCCAAAAAATTTGTATTTAATTATCTAAACTGATAATAAATATTTCATGTCGTGTTACTTTGAATGTCCTTTATATCTGGTGTAAAAACTTCATAGAAAATAGATATACTTTACTAACCGTGTGAATACGGACGATCGCGATAGCAAATTAATTTTGGAAATTGCTGCATAAGCCGATGATTTGTTACGAATGCATTTCCAATAACATCGAAAATGGTTAAAGCGTCTGACATTCATAGAGTTGTGCTTCACCAAATGCATTAGTTGAGACACGTGGGAATGTTTGCTAAGTTCGGCTTTTGTTTTCGATCTAATCCTTGTGATATCTATCGTAGTTCAATAGTTTTATAGCGTTAGTATATTTTGTACTAAGATTTTTTATTACCTTAGAAAAATTCCGATGTCTAAGTTGATTTTGAACTTCTCTTTAAGATTTTTTTTCTACTTATAATAACACGAAGTTTATCTTGAATACCTACCTAGTATCCCACCATCTCCGAGATCGTTTTGTTGCATCTTAATGGGCTTAGCTACAGACAACCTCCTTTGATCGTCATGCTCCTTTAATTTTACTACATCTGTGATGTTTGGCGTCCTCCGATTCTTGCACTTATAATCATCTTAAAAGGAATCGTGGTCCATTTTTCATGTTATTCTCACACTGAAAAATATCTTTGTGCTAGATTTTTGCAATTTGTGCATTATTCTATTCATTTATTTTGTCATATGCATGCGCCTTTCCATTTGATGACGTATTTCTTATTGTTATTGTAGTAAAAGCAAGTACAATAGTTTGTTGAAACTTTAAAAGACATGTTTCAGTGGCTTGGACTTACTTTGGATTTTCCTTTCTTTCTTCTTCTTTTTTAAATAGTTAATGTAACATTTGAAGAGATAGAGAATAACACAATTTTTTCAAGAAATGTTGTTTCATCACGAAGATCATTTCCAACAAACCCACCCCCATCCGCCAGCCCCCATCCCCCCCTCTCGGGTTATACTAATGCTTTCCCTAGGCGCTACTGTCACTCCTAGTCAATTCTATAATAATCTCGTTTGCAGGAGTTAAAATGATACAAATTATCATTGTTAAGTAATTCATGAATGATAGACCTTACAACATTGATCACTTAGATAAAGGGGATGCTATTTTATTCTGATAAGTGGCCACCACGAGTTTTATCTCTACGGAAGTAAAGAACATCATTCTAAAGACATCTTCTTTTTTCCTTTTTTTTTTTCTTTCCCCCAAGAAGAGGAATATAAACTTTTGTGCATTATTTTTGGGAAAGGAAAGGTAAAAAAAGAAACCTTTATGCATTATTCGTTGTTGATAGTGTCAAATTTAAGATTACCATTAAAGGATTCAATGTTGTGCTTCAAAATTGAAACAAAGAAGCTGCATCTTGGAGTGACAGCTTCAATTGATATTAAGTGCATGCAAAACCATCCAGGTCATGTTTGATCTCTTACATTAACAATGTGTTAACTTGTAGGGAGAAGAGAAAACAAAACTCATTTCATCCTTATTTCTTAAAATACCTCTATTACGGTGTTTATTTAAGAACTCCCAATTCTTAATGAACCCTAACTTCTTAAAACACTATATTGGAACTCCTTACTTAAACTAAAGAATTGGAATTTTAAAACAAAAGGACCTTCAATACCCTCTCTTCTTCTTCTGGTACATGCTGTATAATATCTCTTATATGCTAAGTGACAGAATTCTAAATCATCAAGATATCTTTTGGTGTAGTGGTTTAATGTGCATCGGAATTCTAAAATTAAGCATGTTAAGGCTAAAGCAATCCCAAAATGGGTAACCTCTTGGAAAGTTGCTACACCAAAAGACAAAACTGTGCGTCCTTCCATACCAAAGTGGACAATACCTCGATGGGAAGAGCTCTGACCAAGTTATTATAGATGGTATTAGATCAGTCTACTAGCCGGAAGGGTTAGTCTCTACTTGGTGGTGATTCTGAACTAATATAACGAAATTGGACTCATGTAACAAAATTGACGAGGACGTTAGTTCTGTAAGTAGGATGGATTGTAATATCCCTTATATGCTAAGTAACGAAATTATAAATCACTGAGATACCTTTTGGTGTAGCAACTCGAAATATGTTAAAACTTTGAAGTTAAGCATATTGAGGCTAGAATAATCCTAAGATGGGTAACTTCTTGGAAAGCTACTATACCAACGGACAAAACGTGTAATTTTCTACGCCAAAGTGGATAATACCTCGATGGAAGGAGCTTTGGCCAGGTCATTACAAGCTATCCATTATACAACTATTGTTAGCACCTGTAATTCCCATTTTAATGTTTTGGATATTGGAAGTATGGCGTTCGTAAATCAATGAAAGAATGAATGTAATGAAAATGGAAATAGAAATTGATTTTGGTTGAATCGAGAGAACCACTCTCCAAAAGAGTACAAGACCACTCTTTAGATTGAAACTTGCCTATATATTCTCATTGAAATTACTCTATTTATAGAAATATATCTCAATCTATTAGTTTATTGTATGTAAGTAACTAACTTTCTCTTTTAATACAACTACTAAAACTGTTATTACAATCTAGTAAAAAGTATTAGCTTCTATGAAATTGTACAATTATTTATTGATTATCTATATTTATACTATTACTATTTGCTTGGATCGAAACAATTTCCCTACATTTTTAAAACAACTTTGTCCTCAAGGTTGAAATAAAAAGAGTAAGATCTTGAAAATTTCCAATTATAACATCTGGAGGTTTTGTATGACATTTTCCTAAAACTTGTTTAATCTAAACAATGCGAAAAATTTTTCTTGCACCAACTTCACCAAAAGTTGTAACAAAGATACATATGTTTCTTTCTTTTAATGCATTGAGAAGGAAGTACGATCTATTAGTCTTGTAACTATCTTTATTAGTACTTTTGAAAATAGCATAAGAAATATCATGACTTGTTGTCTTCTTAGCAAATTGAATAATTTAACCTTTATTATCTAACTCAACCAATCCATAACCTGATGTACAGTTCTCACTAACTAGAGCACATAAAATAGAAATTTCAACATTTTTATTTATAAAACTCTTCATAAAGTTCATATAGTCTACATTGTTTTCTTAAATACAAAAATCTACCAAGTCTTTATCATTTTTACATTCAACCTCCACCAATCGCTCTTCTTCCATATCCACTTCTTTTCTAATTACGTCATCTTAAAAAATGTACTCCTTTTCTTGACTACAATGCATACGAGGCATGAAAGTAGGTGCTAAAATAGTTGTTTCTAAAATGTTATGGAAATTTGGAAGAATAGGATTTTTATTGGTAAAATGAAATGTGGATAAAAAATAGGTAGGCCAAAAAATGAAATGTAAGGGTGGTTTGTTGATTGTATAAAATTGATTAAGGAGATAATCGTATTAAAAGGGTCTGAATCTAATTATGAGTTTATTTACAAATTTGTCCTATGTTGAAAATTATTTAAGTTGTTTCGTACATGTGTATCATTAGGAAGCTTTTTCTTTCATAGCAAATAGGGGCAATTGAATGAAACATTTTTTTTTTCTATATGATGAAAATCAAAGAAGAGTTCAATGCTAAACATTCATTCCAATAAATTATCACTAGAAAATTGTGGTATATCTACAATGATTGTATTGATTTCTTGTGTAGAGAATGCAGAAAATATGGAATGTTAAAATGGATCATGAAAGGTACTTTAGAATCTCAAATGATTGATCTTAGAATTGAGTAATTTTAAATAAAGTGCACAATTACTCACAACTTTCTTGATCTCTTTTTAAACACAAGTTGGAATGAAAAATCTTGATCTTGAATCCATGACAATGACGAGCTAAGACGAAACAAGAGCACCAAATATTAGCACTTGTAATTCTCATTCTAATAGTGTGGACATTGGTATGAAGCATGACACTAATGAAGTAATAAAATAATGAATGTGATAAAAATGGAAATGGAATTTGATTTTGGTTGATTTGAGAAAACCACTCTCCAAAAGGGTACAAAACCACTTCTCTAGATTGAAACTTGATTATTTATTCTCATTAACATTATACTATTTATAGAAATATATCTCAATCTACTAGTTTGTTGCAAGTAACTAACTTTCGCTCCTAATACAACTATTAGTGCCATACTTCACACCAATATCTATAGTTACAACTACTAAAACTATTGTTACAACATAGTAAAAAATATTAACTTCTATAAAATTATACAATTATTTATTGATTATCTATATTTATACTTCTACTATATACTTAAATCGTAATAGTTATTGTCACTTACCTACTATTATCACTATCTACCACTACACCACCATTCACCACCACCACCGCTCACCCACCATAACATATTTCTTAACATAACTTAGCCACCATCACTAACCAACATAAAATTGCCACCTTCACCTACCAACCACCTTGACTTTCGCTGGTGATGGCTTCGACTTTAGCATTAACTATAATACCTTGAACATGGTTACACACTATAAATTGCCATCGTATGCATAAAACAACACCACTCAATACACAACTCCACAATTAAGAAAGATGATGACCACCACACTTTACTATTCAATCCCCTTTAAGCGTCAACATATCCATGATCAATAGGTTGAGACTAGTGCTTTCCTTTTCTTTTCTCTCTCTCTCTCTCTTTTTTCTTTTTTTTTTTTTGCTAAGGTTTGGGGGGGGGGGGGGAAGGGGGGCTGTGGTTAGGTGGTGGGTTTGGTAATACTAGTGCTTTCCTTATGGGCATTACCATCACTCCTACTTAAGTTTATAGTCATTTGCAGGAGGTAAAATGATACAAATTATCATTGCTAAGGGATCCATGAATGATCGACCTTGCAACATTGATGCACTTAGACAAAGGGGATGTTGTTTTATTCTAATGAGTGGTTACCACGAGTTTTATCTCCACCAAAGCAAAGAACATCATTCTAAAGATTTCTTCTTTTTTCTTTTTCTTTTTTTCTTTCCCCCTACAAGAAGAGGAATATAAACTTTTATGCATTATTTTGGGGGGGGGGGAAAAAAAGAGAAAAAACTCTTTGTCCATTATTCATTGCTAATAGTATCCTTAACTTCATCGAGCCAAAGTCCTGTAATGAATTTAAGATTGCCATTGGAGAACCTAATGCTATGCTTTAAAATTGCAACAAAGAAGCTACATCTTGGAGTGACAACTTCAATTGATATCAAGTGCATGTAAAACTATGTAGGTCATGTTTGATCCCTTACATTAACAATGTGTTTACTTGGGGGGAGAAAATAGAGTTCATTTCATCCTTATTTCTTGGAATACCTTCATTATGGCGTTTACTTTAAGGACACCCAATTCTTAAGGAATCTCAATTCCTTAAAACTCTATATTGGAATTCCTTACTTAAATCAAAGAATTGAGATTTTGAAATAAAAGGACCTTCAATACCCTTTCTTCTTCTTCCTTTATGTGCTGTCCATTGCATAACCACTATCATCCACCCACTATCATCACTACCTACCACTACACTATCACTTACCATCACTGTCACCTACCACAACATATTTCTCAACATAACTTGGCCACCATCATTGACCAATACAAAACTGCTACCTACACCCACCAATTACCTCGACTTTCATTAGTGATGGCTTTAACTTTAGCAACCAACTATAACACCTTGAACATGGTCATACACTACAGATCACCACTGTATGCACAAAACAACACCACTCAACACAAGACTCCATGACCAAGAAAGTCTAAGATCACTACACTTTACTGCTCAATCCCCTTCGAGCGTTGGCGATACTCATTTATTCACGATCAATGACCACAACACATACAAATCCACGAGTTGAGCACTCCTCTATTACTCCTAGGCTGCATTATACATCTAAGTCCACATGTCAAGTGCATGACAACCTCCTATAAAGTAGATTCAAGTAACCTTTGCAATTTCAAACTTGGTCTACTTCTTTAATCTTAATGCTTGCCTCTTTTTTGAAAGAAAAACCCTAAAAAGAAAATCAGAGTGAGATTACTATATGAATAGGCTTAGAAGAAAATTAGGTAAGCAAAGTATTATAAGAGTAGCATGTAGGTCACATTTGTAGTAAACCAAGAATATTATAAGAGCAATTTGTAGGTTAAATATGCAGTGAGCAGAATGGGACTACCGTACAATTAGGTTAAGAATGAAATCATGGTGGTTTAGTAATTTATACTTTATTACATGTGTATTCCTTGCTTTATGTCTAACTAAAAAGGTAACTATCATTGCAACCTAATTCTATTCCAAATAAATAATAATTTCATTCGCCTTATATTTTATTTAGTGAAGTGAATGGGTTATAAGTATTAACCTTTTTCAAGATAACACTTCAATCCATTCCCATGAAGAGCTTGGTTTAACACTAAAATCTCTACAACAACAAGATTAGGGTGTTGTACATTCAAAGAGGTCATAGTTGGTTTCATGCAAGTGAAGCAAGATGTTCATGCCGTGCTCGTAAGTGAATGACACCTAAGATGAATAACACATACTAGAAGCTTCTATGTTTTAGGTTTCTCAATGTGTTTAATAGGAAATAACATAGATATGGGTACAAATTACACTAGATTTAACTCATTACTAGTAGATAAAAACTGGTTTTAAACTTAAATAAATGTTTGAGAAGCTTAAAAGCACTAGAATAATCTGAAGTACTAAAGGATTTCACATCAACAAGGAAATCCAATAACAGGTTTACCACAATTAAGAAAAGATTAAAAACCTAAGTTTAAAGAGAAAGCTTGATGATTATAAGAGAAACTTATGGAGGATTCTTACAAAAGCACTAATAGGGTATAAAGAGAGATCTTAAAATCGTAAATAAACCTTTAGAATTCCAATGTTGTAAATGTTGATGCCGATTGATCTTGATAGGTCAGATCAAGCTAATATAGTACAAAGGGTCAGAGGTTTGAAACACATCAATACAAACAAAAGTTATGTTTTATGGGCTTTTATATATTTAATGAATGAAATAATGAAAAGATATTAATGAATAATAAATTAGATTTGACTCACCAATTTAATAAACAAATCGGGTTCATTGAAATCTTATGACTAATGTGATGCACAATCATATAAGGTAATTGATAACAAGTAAATTAATGCGATTTTCCTCAATTAGAGCATCAATCAAGCTTAATTGAAGGACAAGAATTGAAGTAAAAGTCTAATGTAAGTTAATTATGTGTAAAATGGACCAAGAATGTAAAAATATGTAATTTATTAAAAAGAATCAACCTTTGTATTAAAAAGAGTTAATGGTTTGATGATTTCCATATAGCATCAAGCATCCTCTAATCGATAGCTTTGCTACATTTGAACACTTACCACTGGAGAAGAGATCTGGAAGGAAATAAGCAATGAATTGGATGGTAGTACATTTATTGCCCAAATACTTAATGGAGATGCACTTGGCCATTCGAATACCAAATCCAACCATTTGCATGCTGAAGGTAAAAAAAAAAGGGGGTTAGATGCTTCATCACTAAAGATTGGATAGTAAGCTTGTATACATCATCTGGCTAGTAGCATTATAAACCTTAATGAGCAAAAGTATGACAAATGTCTACTATCTAGATGGTATCTTAGGCACCAACCGATTAATGGAAGCTTGATATAAACAACTACCAAATTATTATTTTAAGAGGTAAGAACACCATTTTCCACTATCATTTATGAAATTTCTCTACTCTCAATCGTAAGATTAATATAGTTTTTGGTGTTTGCAGTAATTTTCAACACTTTCTTACCCTTTGGAATCTTAGGAACATGAGGGAAACACAAGTTCTATCAGATTGCTTATAGATTGTGTAAACATCAACACAATTCTTTCTAGACCCATTTACCATGTTATTTTTAATGCACATGAGATGTTTCTTAGTTTCATTCTTTATTCAATAATAAGCTAAATTATTTTAATGAGATTATGATGTATCGATGGATTTTATTGCTTGAGTAATCTAGATTTCGTATATAGTTATTGAATGTATGGTGCTTTAGTATAGTATTTATATGAAGTTCACTTCAATGACCATTTGATTTTAGTGAATTAGAGTGTTACGATACTATAATTGATTTGGTTTTTCATTTATATGAACTAAGGTGTTTCCAACAATCCCATCCCATCTAACAACGGATTTTTTTGCTAAAATTCACTCACATTATATGATTGATGACATGAAAGAGTATAAAAATCTACAATTTTAAGTCAAATACTTAACTAAGGGGAGGAATCATTTATTTTATTTGGTCTTATAAGAGGGCTATCATAACTAGATATCTTTACTATAAAGAAAATTTTGTAACTTGTATTCAGAGATGGAGTTTGAGTGAGTTTAGCCAAAAATCACATAATCAATAACCAATATACTTAAGGTACATGAATAAATTGATAACCCAAAGAATAATTCATTACAATAACACATTTTTTATGCAAAAGGTCTTCTCGATAATTTGTATTTTCTTTAGTTTAATTTTATTAATTGAGCTCTTAACTCTATATTCAGTTGATCTAGATTAGAGTAGTAAGCATAAGTATATTACTTAGCTAATTTCCTTTGCTATGAATTTGAGTCGATTATTCACTAGTTTTATTATTGCACATGATTCGGTACTCTTGTTAGTTATATATACTCTTAAAAAATTTTGCAAACAATATTTACTTATACAAATGTACCTCAATAATGGATTGTTAAAGAAATTTCCACATAATTTATGAAGATTTCAATAATCACTAAGTGGATTTGATATAACTCATAGATTGCAAAAACATATTGTTTGCCAGAATATAATCCTAGACTAATAAGAACAAGGAAAATGAGTGAAAATTATCAATCCATTATAATAAGTAACAAAATCTTAATCTTCATGCAAAGCCTATTAGCCATTATTATCTCGATTAGCTCTAATTCGATTTATGTGGTTGTCTTCATCATGTTTACATGCATTATGATAACACCGTACCCCCTTTTTTTAAAAAAGATTTGGCTTGAATCTTGATGCATGTCTTCTTATATCAAGTATGAACTTGTAGAAACCAAGTACATGGAAACCATTACAATTGAGCCACATCTTTAATATCACTAATAACCAGTTCTCTTCCTATTCATCATTAATCCTATCAATTAAACCGTAGTGGACTTGTTGGTCATAGAATAATAATAATGGCATAACTCGTATGCTCGTGGCATGTCATGTGATAATTAACCCTATGGAGGTACTATAAATGAAAGCACATTAATACTGGATTCATGGGTTAGGATATCTCCTACCTTACAACTCTTTACATCTTCTAGAACATAAAACTAAAAGTTTTGTATCTACAATAGGCACATCAAAAACCTTCCAACCTAAAGCTTCAATAATCCTACACTCAGTTTCTTCCTCTATTTTTTCCTAAGCTTTTACTATAATTGATTTTTCACACTTTGTATTGTTAAAATTTTGCTCATCAAGTCTTACCTATACTTCTTCGTTAGCCTTTCTCTCCACCAATTTCCTTTGCACCTCTTTTTGTATCACAATTAAGTCTAACTATACTTCCTTTATGCCCCTTCTTCTTATATTAGCTATGATGAGGGTTGTTATAGCTCCATGGCCTATGGGGCCTAAAGTATCATCTCTTACATCTGAGTGAAGTTCTCACTTGCTAATGATAATAGATGACTCTTTTGAGAATGTCTTCAATTTAGGTAAAGCAATGACAATAGCATTTATTGCTTAGGATCAATAATTTTATTTGTTGATGAAGTAGGTATTTCCCACTACTTAATATAACTTGCTAGAGGGTTATGGATTAGAAATGCCCCTTCATGAGAGTTGTTAAAAAGTTGTTTTATTGTTGTACTCATAAACATTATTTTCTTTTAACTACAATGACATATCATGTAGAATTTAACTATTCTCTTTGGTTCAACATAACTTTAGTAGCCTAACTCTTTACTGGTCATTATCTGAATGCTTTGTCTCTTCCTTACTTTAATACATTGTCATGATTTTATGGCACATCACTTTGCTAAAAATCATGCGTCGCAATTTTTTCTTACCTTGAAGTAATCTAACATTGATTTAAGAATATAAATACAATCTTAAAAGTATTAATTAGTCTAAGTGAGTTTTAAAATTTAGGTGTATATTTATATTGGTGAATTTTATATTGGAAGAATTACACTCGAGGGGATTAATTTTTAAGTTAAATTCAAATAGAAGATCAAACTTTCGAATGGTTCAATTAGAGGATTAATATTATATTAGATGGTTCAAATAAAATATCAAACTTTCAATTGGTTAAGAAAGAGGACGAACTTTATGATAAATGGTGAAAATAAAGCATTAAAATTGAAACAAAATTAAGGTTTTAATTCTTAATTCGAATCACTTATCATAACGTTGATCTTCTATTTTAACCAGTTGAAAGTTCAATATTTTATTTTAATCACATAATAGAACATTGATCCTCCAGTTAAACCATTTGAAAGTACAATCCTCTATCTAAACCTGACCCCAAACACTGATATTCTCATATGTTTCTTATCATTTTAAATGTATTAGCTTGCATATCTTTACTTTTACTTGAAACTAGTCAAAGCTATGTGTTATCAGTGAATTTTATTTCAAAGCACATATAAATTTGTTGTATAAGTATGTGTGTTTGTATATATATTACATGTTGGTTTTATACAACTTTTGATTATCTTTTCCATGTCTTTTATGAAATGATACGCAATTTAAAAATAATAAACGTGACAACATTTCAAATTGCAAAAGTAAATGTTGTGTTGTTTATATTATAAAAATAACAAGATTGCAAGCTAAAAGCTTACAATCCCTCCTTATATCATTTATGGTATATAGGACATGCCTATTTCCTCCATGATAAAAGTAAAATAGTTTCTAATGGTAAAAAGGTCTAATTCATAAAATAAAAAATAGCCAAAATTATTACTAATATGAAGTTAGAAATTAAAAAAAAGAAAGAAAACCTTTTGTAATTATATATATAAAAGATTAACGATTCCATATAGATTGTAACAAAAAAAAAAAAAAAAAGAAAGAGCTATTAACTTTGTTCACAATGATAATTGAAATTTATTTTTATTTAATACCTACAATTGTATTCTTCACTTCAAACATTTGCAAAACCATTATATTGAGGAAATATTGTGATGCTATCATTACCATCTTTCTCCTTATTTTAGCCCATATTCTTTTTTGACCTGAAAAATGAAAACTTCTCAGGCAATTTAGTTAAACCAAAAGAGCTAATTATTGAACATGTGAATGCTCTAAGAAATGGCATAAACAAAAAGATACAAAGAATTAAACAAATTAGTAATTTAAACAAGGTAGACGTAAATTAGCATTTTCCTAAAGCCACATCCCTATCATGACATATTTATTAAGATATTGTAGTGAGAAGTTACGAACACGCAAATATAAATTTGATATGTGAATAGGACTCATATAGAAAATGTATAAAGGGATATGGGAGGCTTTGGACACAATATCATTTGAAAACAAAAAGTGTCCACTAATAAGTAACTTTTGTGGGAACATGGAAAGTGTTTCAATTAGGACTAGGAAAAAAAAAAGCGCAAATCATGGAGTGAACTATGAATTGAATCGAAGCAAACTGAAATATTGATTTTTTGCAAACTGTTTAGTTCAAGGAAGCAAACAGAATTGAACCATTTTGAACTGAATTGAATTGAACTGAACCATTTGGTTATACATAAAAAAATTCATGCGATTGCTTTGTATCTTTTTTTTTTTAATTTTTTTAATCAACTTTATGAATTTCATCAAAATTTTCCATAACTTACTCTTCTTTGTCTTATTTCTAAGTTAATTATTAAGATTAACTTAAGTAAGTTCCATTTGAAAGTTCACATTTAAAAATTTTCTTTTTCTAAATTATCGTTTTCTTATATGTTTTCAAATTAAGGGTGTGATTTTGGTGCTTTTTACATGTCTCTTATCTTTTTCTTCAGTCTTTAGCATATCTCTTTTGTCTTCTTTGTATTGCTTTTAGATGGTAACTCTATTTCTCCCTCCTTATTGTTGTTCATTAGAATAGAGTCTCTTATCTTTGTACAATCAAGTTAGGTTTATTAAGATCTTGTATAACTTTTTGTTAAGTATTGTTATACATGATAAGTGTATAAGAAATTAATGTAAATATATGAAAGTTTAATAGAAAGGAAAATGTGTTATTAGAGATAAAAATACTCTGCAAAAATTTAACATAAATGGTTTGAACGGTAGATGGAACCGGTTTTAATTAGGTTCAGAAAATTTATGAATTGAACAGTATTGTTAGGTTTGATTTGAAAAAAGAAAAAAAAAACCGTTATATTAGGTTTTGTTCGATAAAGGAGAGCGAACTATATTGAATTGAATTGCGCTTACCTTTAGTCTCAATTGAAGGATAAAGTGAAGAAATACTAAAGAATAGAGTTTTTGAAAAAGATGCATACATAATATTGGTATTATAATAGGTAATTATAAGAAGCACCCCCATTAAAATGAAAATAAGAAACTTATTTTGTAATTTTGCGAATGCTTACATTTATGTATTAATAATAATAAAATAATAAATGCAATGGAATATTAAAATATAAAAATTGCATTTAATAAAGAAGTAATATTATTTATTTATTTATTTTTTTGGTTTACTTAGAATCTCTATTCATGATGTAATAGGCCATCAAACCAAGATATATTAAATAAAGGATAAATTATATATACATTGAACATGAAAAGAAATAGAGCATTTAGAAAAATCAAGAAGAGATATTCAAAAGAAAAATGATAACTTGTAATTGGATGCATCATTCACAATCTACTAAAACTAAAACAATCATTAGAGAAGCCTCCATCATTGCATATTCTTGGGTTTCTCCAATTATCCACCAGAGTTGCTTCCTTACTGTGATAAGCAAGTTATTCTCACTCTATTTTAAGTATAATTTAACTTACTTAGTTTGTAGATTCTTTCATATGTTAGTTAGATTAGATTTCCCATTTGAATTTCAGATTTAAAATTCAATTTGATTATACATGGTATTTGAATACATATTGACTACTATAACGACTCGACTGGAGGTCCTCCTACTAAGATATTATCTACTTTGGTGTGGAATGCTACACGGTTTTATCCCTTAGTATAGCAACTTCTCAAGAGGTTATCCATCTTAGGATTGCTCATACTCGAGCAAACTTAACTTCGGAGTTTTGTCGCTACATCAAAAGGCACCTAGATGATTGGAGTTTCTTCTTTAAGCATTTAAGAGGTATTACAATCCAACCCCCTTACAGAATTAATGTCTTTTTCGGTTTCATTACATAAGTCCAAAATCACCACCAAGTAGAGCTCCACCCTTCAAGTTGGTGGACTGCTTTGATACCATATTGTAACAGCTCGGCCGGAACTCTTCTCACTGAGGTATTATCCGTTTTAGCATAGAACGCTGCACAGTTTTGTTCCTTGATATAGTAACTTCCCAAGAGTTCACCTATCTTAGGCTGCAATTTAAGCATGCGTAATTTCAGAGTTTCAACGTACTCTAAGTCATTACACCAAAAGGTGTCTTGATTATTAGAGTTCCTTCTCTAAGCATGTAATGGGTATTATAACTACATTGTAATCATGTTAAATTTTCATCTCTATAGTTTTGATCTATTACATCCTCATTACCAAATGCATAACTAAGAATGGTAGCAAATTAGTATAATGGCACTTTATCTTGGCAAGATGAGATTAGGTATGAAAAGAATTGAAATTCTTAAGGAACATTATAAACCCCATAAAATTTTAGAAAAGACTTTAAATCGGAACCAAGAGCCCTAGATAATCCCTTAAGCCAACAAGGCCAAGTAAATTTAAAAATTGATTAAATTATAAATCTAAACTTAGAAGTAACATCAATAACCTTAATATATTAATTGTGACTTTGATCACATACAGAAACCCTAAACCACATGTATGTGTAAATATAGGAGACTGAAACCTAAAACCCTAAGCTTATCAAACTTAAAAATTTACCCTAGTAGTAGCAAAACCTTAGTTTGATAAACTTATCTCTAAGTACATGTAATCGTATAAAATTGCTAGGAGACTTTTAGAAATAATTTTAAATAATTTGGATAAATAATAATTGCCAATAATTAAATGAATAAAGTACTAAATTAAAAATAATACCTTTTATCTATGTATGGTGCTACTTGTATGTACGTGTGCATATATATATTTTATTCCTTTCTTTAGTACTTTACTAGTATTATTATAAGTTATATTATTAGTATTGTGGAAACATTATTACTATAGATATATTATTTTATTATCATTATTATTAATATCGCATATTGTATTATATATAAATATACATACATGACTTGTTTTATTAAATACCTTAATTCACTATTTTATTAGTTTATTTTTATTTCAACTTACCTAAATTATACTTTACCCAATTTATTAATCCTAATAAATACTCAACCCCATTTTATTTATGTCTATCCATTAAATATAAACAAAACAATATATATATATAATAATAATAATAATAAGTGGCATGTATAGGTAGCATTTTGCCGCCTAACACTCTCCCTTATTCCCTAAGTGCACATGCTTAGGAAATAGCTACATTCCATTCTCTTAGGTTCTTTTTCTTTTTCTTTTTTTTTTTTCAAAGGTCTTATAAATCCCTTTTTTTCCCCAAGGTTTTTTGCTTTGCCACACACAAACATCATTCCACTTCCCTAAGATCCACTTGTACATGCTAATTCTCCATATCCTTTTTCATTTTTATAAAACTCTATCCCCCCTCAATCTCTCTCTCTCCCTCATTTGCTCACTCTCCAACACCCTTTTTTTTTTTTTTTTGTCCTCAAACAAACATACATATCATCCCTCCCTTAACTCCCATCGTCACTAACACCCCCTCTTCCCATCTCATTCTTCTTTCTTTTTGAAGTAAGCACCTACTCTACCATTGAGCTTCATGACCAACCTCACTAAGACAGACATAGACGTGTCAAGAGAGCCAAGATTCGATAAGTTGACAAAGTAATCTTAGCTTATTATTATTTTTTTTTTTGTCTTTTCATTTTTTTATATATTTAATAAAGTTCCTTGCTTTCTAATGTATGAAGCATGTATAGAACGTGTACATGTCACGAGTGGATTCCGTCACTCGATCCCGTACGGTATTTAGCGTTCTTGACCACACTAAGGAAGGCTAAGTCAGCCTATAACATACTCATAATGTTTAGAGAGAGAAAATAGAGAGAGAAACTCTAAAGGTATGTTGTATTCACTCAAATGAATTGTGTATTACATCTGGGGAGGACACCCCTATATATACAGAAAGCCTTTACAATTTGATGGTTGAGATCAATTCGATTTAACGGTTACAATTGACTCCTAACTACCACATTCACCTACCTTACCTACTATTATACAAGATTCTAGACTTCTCTAGAACCTTCTAGAGCTTTTCATCTTTTAGAAGCTTTTAGAGGCTTGGGCTTTAGTCTTGGGCTTTAGGAACCTCCTGGGAATGACCTATTCTAGGAGGTCTGTGACATTCTCCCCCGCTTAATCTGACGATACCCTCGTCGCGCCTTCATCCTAGAACTTTTGAATCTTGTCTTTGAATTGCCAGAGTGCTTCGGCTGGTTCCCAACTGACCTCACTCTCTGGTCCTCCCTTCTACATTACCATATACTCGTGTTTGGGAGTCTGTTTACGTCTCCTCACATATCTATCAGCTATGATCCCTTCAACTTCTTTATCAAATGAATCTCGTACTCCTGTTAGGGCCCTTTGTGATATAGCTCTTATAGGGTCTTCCTCGTCCTTATGGAATGGTTTTAGCATGCTCACGTAGAAAACCAGGTGGAATTTCAGCTTGGATGGAAGTTCTAATTTATAAGACACTCGCCCCACTCGTTTCACAATTAGGAATGGACCCTCGTAGCGCTTCATTAGACCTTTATGTAGTTGTCCCTTCGTACGTTGTATTAAATGTAACTTAATAAGCACTTGGTCACCTACTTGATATTCCATCGGCCTACGCTTCTTGTCTGCAATTTTCTTTATTCTCTTGATAGCTCGGTCTAAGTATGTCCGAGCTAAGTCATGATTTTCTTACCATTCCCTTACAAATTTATATGCGGGAGGGCTGGACCCCGTATATCCCATTGTCACTGTATGAGGAGTTAAGGGTTGCCTCCCCAAGATGATCTCGAAAGGACACTGTCCGATGGACTCATTCTTCTATAGGTTGAATGAGAACTACGCCACATCTAACAACTTGGTCCAATCGCGTTGGTTAGCTCCTACAAAATGCCTTAAGTATAATTCTACTAAAGCATTTACTCGCTCCGTCTGACCATTCGTTTGGGGATGCAAACTAGTTGAAAAGTTCAACTCGGATCCTAGAAGTTTGAACAATTCTGTCTAAAATTTCCCTATGAATTGCTCATCTCGATCACTCACAATGTTTCTTGGCAAGCCCCAATACTTTACTACATGTTTCAGGAACAATTGAGCAGCCTCATCTGCTGGGCACTCTTTTGTTGCTGGAACAAAAGTCGCATATTTTGAAAACCTGTCTACTATAACCATGATTGTACCATACCTTTCCGATCGGGGCAAACTTACAATAAAGGCCATGGAAACACTCTCCCATGGCTGTTCAGGAATGAGAAGAGGCTCTAGTAGTCCTGGAGTTACCTTGTGTTCAACTTTGTCTTGTTGGCACACGAGACAAGTTCGGACATAACTCTCAACATCTTCCCTCATGTGTGGCCAAAAATACTTATCTTCTACTAAGGCTTGAGTACGGTGTATTCCTAGATGACCTGCCCATTTAGAATCATGACATTCTCTAAGTATCTCCCTTCTTAGGTTCAAGGATTGAGGCACATAAATTCGTTGTCCCTTTGTATATATTAGTCCATTCTCTTGCCAAAATCTCCTTGTTTTCCCTTCTTGACATTGGATCAATAGAGCTTTAGCTTGTTTATCATTCTCCATCCCCTCTTGAATTTTATCAACAAAGTTGCTTTCAGGTTTGCTGATGGTTGCCAACCCAACCCTTCGGCTCAAAGCATCCGCCACAATGTTAGTCTTACCTGACTTATGTTCAAGGTCGAAATCAAATTCTGCTAGGAAGATTTGCCATCGGGATTGCTTAAGAGAGAGCTTTTTTTGAGTCTGAAAATAGCTAGTAGTCATAATGTCAATTTTGACCACAAACTTCTTCCCTAACAAGTAGTGCCTCCATACCCGGAGATAGTGTACTATCGCCATCATCTCCTTTTCATGCATTGGATAGCGCTTCTCTATGTCATTCAACTTCCGGCTTTCAAATGCCACAGGGTGTCCTTCCTGCATTAAAACCCCTCCAATAGCAAAATCACTAGCATCTGTACATACCTCAAAGGGTTTGCCAAAGTTGGGAAAGAGAAGGACCGGCTCCTTAGTGATTGCCATCTTCAAGGTCTCGAATGCCTATCATCTATCTGTACTCCAATTCTACGGGGTATTCTTTTTTAGTAAGTCTGTCAATGGGCTTGCTATCCTCAAATAGCCCTTAATGAATCTTTTATAGTAATTCACTAAGCCAAGGAAGGATCTCAGCTCAGTGGGCTTAGTCGGTTCCTTCTAATCCCAGATGGCCCATACCTTTCCTTTGTCCATTCTAATCTTTCCTCTCTCCACTATGTGACCAAGGAGCGTCACCTCTTCTTGTGCAAAAGCACATTTCTCTAGTTTCACATATAGATCATTCCTTCTCAAAGCTAAGAATACCGAGTGAAGGTGCTCTATGTGTTCCTCCAATGTCTTACTATAAATCATAATGTCATCCAAGTATACTACTATAAATTGATCAAGAAAGGGGGCTAAAACATGATTCATAAGTGTACAGAAAGTAGCCGGGGCATTGGTAAGGCCGAATGGCATGACCAGAAATTCAAAAGCACCATACCTTGTAATACAAGTGGTTTTGGGTTCGTCTCCTTTTGCAATCCTCACTTGGTGATATCTCGACCGTAAATCCAATTTGGAGAAGTATCTAACTTCTCCTAACCTGTCGAATAGGTTCGAAACCAATGGAATGGGATACTTATTCTTTATAGTGACCTTATTTAGGGCTCGATAATTAATACACATTCGGAGTGATCCATCTTATTTCTTCTAAAAGAGCACAGGAGCTCCAAAAGGTACCTTTGAAGGTCTAATGAAACCTGCTTCTAGTAATTCCTTCAATTGTTTCCTTAACTCTTCTAATTCTGGAGGTGACAACCTGTATGGGACGATGGTAGGTGGCTTGGCTCCAGGTTCCAATTCTATCACATGGTCTACCTCTCTTCTTAGTGGTAGCTTCTTGGGCAACATTGGTGGCATTATATCCCTAAATTCTTCCAATATCTCCCTCACTTGAGGTGGAACCCTTTCTTGGCCAATAGTCTCTTCTTTTAAGGCAGCCAAATAAGTGACTTTATTCTTTTTTAGTCCCTTTTCCAATTGCATAGTTGATAGAAATTTGGTGGCTTGGCCTACCTTCCTCGTGACGGGGACTACACACTGTAAGTTGTGATCAAGTACACAAATATAGTTAGCCTGAATATGATAAGTGCATTAATGCGATCTAGGAAATCCATCCCAATCACAAACTCAAAATCATCCATTGGCACTACTTCAACCGTCTTCTTTCCCTACCAACCTCCAATATGGAGCTCTATCCCCTTGGCTACTCCCATAGTGGGAACTTTTTTTGAGTTAACTGTTTTGAGTCATGTTTTGGTCTCCTCCACTTTTAGCCCTAACTTCTTTGCTGCCATATCAGAAATGAAAAGATGAGATGCCTCTGTATCTATTAGGGCATTAAGTTTCTTACCTACTACCGATACTTCGGTATACATCAATCATTTTCTTTCGTTAACTTGAGACTTCACGGCACTGAGTAGACGAACTGACCCTAACTGAGCCTCATCCCCATCATCTGAGCTTTCACTTGCAACTAGCGCCGCCAATCTCTCTTTCTTCGGACACTCCCTGGCATAATGGGGACCATTATAGAAATAACATTTCAATTCACGGGGTTTCCATCTTTCCCCGTCTCTCCCTTCACGAGTTCTACCTCGATCGTTATCTCTTTCTTTTGCTTTAGTTTTCCCTTTAGAAGAACTCCTAGTCTTCTCCCTTTCAGCTCCCCCTTTCCATCTTCCCCCTGTGATCTTAGGATCTGTCTTCCGAAATTTCATTAGGCCTTCAGCAACTGCTATAGCCTTGGAAATGTCTTCTACTCCCCTTTGTTCTAGTTCTAATTTAGCCCAGGGCTTTAAGCCATCCATAAACATTATCAAAGCATTTTCTTGGTTGAGGTCTGGGATCTCCAACATCAACTCTGAAAATTCCTTTACATATTGCTTTATATCACCCTTATGGGTTAGGTGGCGCAATTTTACCTTTGCTTCCTTAGTAGTATTTTGAGGGGAGAATTGACCCTTCAGCTCTTGTACAAAGCTATCCCATGTGTTGATATCAATTACCCTCCTACGGCAACATACCATAGCAGAGTCTTTCAGATACATAGCAGCAGTACGTACCTTTCCAACATCATATAAGATTCTTACAGCGTTAAAGTATTGTTCCATTCCCCATAAGAAGTTGTCTACTTCTCGCACGGACTACGTTCCGTTAAAATGCTTTGGCTTTGGAACATCAACCCTATGGCTCGTCTAGATGGTCACTCCATTTGCAACAGCAATCCGACAAGCCATCAATTGCGTCTTGAGATCTTCAATCTCCTGACGCATGGCTACTACTACTGCATCAATCTTAGCTTCATAAGCCTCTTCCTTCGTTTCTAAAGCCATAACTCGGACTTGGAGAGCATCACCCTTCTCTTCAATAACGTTTCCATGCTGCCTAAGCTCTTCTACTACTCAATTTAGTGCTCCTTACAATTCGCCTTGAAGTTCTTCCTCCATTTCCTTAAGATTGCCTTGAGACTCATCAAATTGTTCCTTGGCCTCAGCAATGCTCAACTTTGCCTTATTCATCCTATTAAGGAGGGAGTTCAGCAAGTCCTGGAACCTAGCCTTTTGCTTAGTAACACGGCGATTATCATGGTCGGCTAACTTATCGACCATTGAAGTGTTGTTGTCTCCTCTAGATGACATTTTCTCCACAAGTAGTCCCTTTTCAAGCTCTGATACCACTTGTCATAGGCGGATTCCGTCACTCGATCCCGTGCGGCACTTAGTGTTTCTGACCACACTAAGGAAGGTTAAGTCAGCCTGTAATACACTCATAATGTTTAGAGAGAGAAATTAGAGAGAGAAACTCTAAAGGTATGTTGTATTCACTCAAATGAATTATGTATTACATCTAAGGAGGACACTCCTATATATATAGAAAGCCTTTGCAATTTGATGGTTGAGATTAATTCGATCTAATGGTTACAATTGACTCCCAATTACCACATTCACCTACCCCACTTACTATTATACAAGATTCTGGACTTCGTTGGAACCTTTTAGAGCTTTTTATCTTTTAGAAGCTTTTAGGGGCTTAGGCTTTAGTCTTGGGCTTTAGGAACCTCCTGGGAATGACCCATTCCGGGAGGTCCGTAACATACACACATATTAAGAATCTCCATGTAAAATACCCATTGTTGTATATATCAATCCTAGTCTTTCTATAAAGTTCCTTCCTTATACTTCTTCTTCTTCTTTTTTAGTTTACTTTTATTTCTATTTAATTCATTCAATTTTTTTAAATTTAATATATATATATATATTCCTTTTCAAATTTGTATATGAACATGTACAAATACTGTATGAACATATATATATATGTAAATACGTATGGTTTAAGGTCAATATATATATATATATATATACTAATTATGTGCTGTGTAATTTACTTATGTTTGTGTATTCCATTTTATTTTATTTTTATTGTTATTTTCTTTTTTTTTTTGCTCAAATATATATATATACATATATATATATATATACATATATGGGTATCTATCTATATGTATACATGCTTGTATTATATATATGTATATATATATATATATATATATAAGTATATGCGCATATTATACTTATTTTGTTTTCTAAGTTACAAGAAGATATATATAATAATATATATTTAACTATTTTGGTGGATTTTGAAATTAATAAATATACTAGTATTATTTATATATATATACACCAAAAAAACAATATAATGTGAAGTATGCATGATATTATTGCCACTATAGCAGCATTTTTTTTCTTATTTTAATTTACTATAATTTTTGAGTATTTAATTATTATTATTATATGTATTTATGTATTAATATCATAAATAAACAAACCTACAAAACTAGACAAATTTAGAAAATTGCACCTCAACCAAATTAGGAGTTGCAACGTTAGCTTTCCCTATTTTCTAACCTAAAGCTTAAATATATAAAAACTAATAATAATAGATTAATTTATAATTGTTATTATTATGATAGATGGAATAGTTGGTGATTTAGGGCTTAAAGTTGTAAGCTATGGAAAATAGGACTTACTCACATTAGATCTAGCCCTAAGGAGAAAGACATACTAAAAATTTTTATTTAATTGAAATAGGGTCAAAGGCATATAAATAAGTTGGGCCCTAGCTCGTAAAATCGAAAAATTTAAGAAATATGCCATTTTGAGCCAACAACTAAACTCTTGGTCTAAACGAAAAAATAGTTACAAAATACAAAGTTTAGAAAACTATATAGGACTATTAATTAAAATTTAGGTTAAGCTCTATTAATAAAACTACTAAAAGAAAGCAATAAAGACAATTAAGAGCAATTTAGGCCAAATTAATAAAAGTTCGCAATACCTCAAGCCCATAATAGATACTTCAAGTCTCAGCTTCCAAAACAAGCCTTGTTATATGAAACTAATCTCGAAAATGATAAAGATTGACTATTAGATAATCCAAATTGGATTTAAAATGAAAAAAGTTATACGCAATTAAAGAAAAAGCTCAAATAGGGAAATTATGTAAAATTAAGTAGATTTTTAAGTAGATATTTAGATAGAATATTTTCCTTATTTAGATAATTATTACTTTTTATATATTCCTTAACAATCAGGTGATCCTAACAAAGATACCAATCTTCTAACTAACCACTATGATCTTTGACTATTATCATGGTTGAGTGAGTATTCCTAACGATCCTATGCTTATTTATGATTGTAGATAGTGGTACATAGTTATTATTGATAAATTGATTAATGTTTGGGGTTAGGGATCTACATGTGAATGTTATTGATTGCTTGATATGAAAAGATACCCTAGATTATCATAACGAATTGGTTGCTGCATGGCAAGTATTGTAGGAAATTGAATTGCCTATGAAATTGGTTAGTCGCCTAATAATCGGACTTAATTAGATTTGGCTTAACTAATTGAATTAGATCATGCATAAGCATGCATTGTATCATATATATTGGTCTTCACATCACATGAAGGTAGCAAAAGGCTATGTGGAGGTTATTTTATAGAAACAAATTAAAGTATATAGTATGGTACACTTGTATAACATGACCTTGCTCTAGCCTATAGGCTTACTAAACATTGAAGGCATTAACCGCCTAACTAAGGGTTAAGTCGAAGGACCTCCGTTCAAGAGTGAATGTGGACTGTAGGGGTCCACTTGTAAACATAATTGAAATTAGTTTTCTTAAAAGTCAATGAAAATGTTTTTCTTGGAATATGAAACACGAAGTTTTATAGTTTGTGTAAGTTTAAGTATGGTATTCAGATTTGATTGGTGTCGTGTATTCTTCAACCTTGACTTTAAAGGGCGTTATGAGTTGCACACTATGGCTAGTTAACCGTATGTACTTGTATTACATACTGTCTTGTAATAACTTGCAAAAACTTACTTGTTGATATGGTTGAGGGATACTTTTCTAAGTTTTATAACTTAAACCCCTATAAAATTTTGTTACAAGAAGATCTTTTCACTATTATAAATCGAGGCCTACCTGAGGTTAGTCTAAAGTTTTGGGGAAAAGTATATGGAAGATGAGAGCTAGAGTAAACATGGCTATTTCGTTGAACTCTCAATTTACTACTCTTTATTTTGCCTTTGTTTATTTAGTGGCCATGCAAGACTACTATCTCAATTTCTGTTACTTGACTACTATTATTTTGGGGACTTAGAGCATATACTCTATATTTGTTAAGATAATGTAAAACAACTTATAATATTAAATTTGTTGTGATATGATCTTCACTGGCATAACTCTTATGAAACTAGTTGTATAGTAGTTTCGTATATAGTATAAGAGGTGGTTGAGTGGTAAGAGAGCCAATCTATGGTCATAATGTGGTATACAATGACTTGCCATGGCTAGGCTGTCCCTTGGGTAGTGTTAGGTAAATATGGTATTAGAGCTTGGTATTTAATAAGTAAATGTGGTAAGAGGCCAAATGACTTGGATTGAGTGTTGGAACTGAGGAGATAGATATACTATTGGATGCTGTGCCTAATAGTAATCATATTCAAGAGATGCCTCCAACAACTGAAGACTTTTAACACTACTAAGTTAACTCTAGACTCTATGTGATAATATTAGTTGGAGGTGATCTTACTACTAGATGGACCATTAGTCTAGACCCAATGGATTATTATTCTTACATACTAGTTTCATTAGTTCCCCAGTAAGGAGTCGGGTTCACACTCTAACATTGGTTCTTCACATTTTATTCTAGGACCTAGATTCCTAGATGAGTTCAAGGTGGGATCGTCTTCTTATCCTTAGTAGATACTATTGATATATATTCCTTTTTATAGGCTGCTTTTTGGAGATGTCGTTGGGTACAAGAGTGATCATTCATGCTCCTTCCATTGTATATTATAGGATCATAAATGATCATTTTTGTACTATAAGTGATTTTTTTATAGTGAGGTTTTGATGTGTTTTTAAAGAGTTGGATGTATTTGAGAGCTCCTTATATAGTGAAGACTTATGTATCGTCGAAAGCTCTCTTGTATTTTGGAACCCGATGTACTGAAATGTACTAAGGTAGAGTACTCTCAATAAAAGTAACTACCAATCTAATGCAACCTCACTTTACTAAAATAAAATGAAAATTTGTAGTCATATTTATTATTGCTATTGTATGTGATCATGCCTTATTTTCATTTTTTTGCTTAAGATTTCTAAGTTATTTAATTACAGCTTGCTAGTTCTAACCCTAGTGTTGGAAATGAATTTCTTAGATGAAACAAGCATAGAAGGAGATCCCCAATCAACCAAGCCCCACTTGCTTAAGTGGAAGGACAAGATGTGCCACGTGATCGTATTGAAGAAATTTTTAGTTATAATTAATGCATAGAACGAATTGCTAAGGGCATATCTAGTTTAGGAGCGTACCCTACCTATTCAGGCTCTACCTTTAATAGTGGTCGAAGAGGTTCCCTTGCTACAATTAACCATACCACCTCCACCTCCACTGCTACTACCTCATCCACTACCAATTGGCCCCGTAGGAGCTATGCCTCCAGCACACCTTGATTTTAGACAATAGTACAATGTATTACTAAAATTCATTCACTTTAATAAGTATTTTGAGGGTTTTGCAAGCTGACTCGATGAAGTGGAAGATTGGTTGAATCAGGTAGAAAGATCATTTGAAGCTTTCGAGTTAGCGCTACATCTTTGACTCACTTATGGTACTTACCTGTTAAAGATGTAGACATGTACCTAGTATGAATCTAAGTAGCAGAATCTAAGAGGCCCAATTACATGGGAAGTCTTCAAATGTGAGTTTTTGGCATATTACTTTCCAGGAAGCTTAAGGGTAAAGTATAGTGAGGATTTGTTGGATATTATGAAAGGGACTCATACTACTAAGCAATATGAAGTTGAGTTCAATAGATTGCTGTAGTTTATACCCCCAAAGTGTTAGACTAGTGACTGGTTGAAGATGTAGATATTTTCTCGATGGTTTGATGTTGATATGAAAAGGAGACTATTGGAATCTAAGCCAAGGAATTTTCCTGACATGGTAGAAAAGGTGAGAGTGCTGGACCATGCAAAGAGATAGATTGAAGAGACTAGTAGGCACAAAGTTAGTGTGATTGGTAAGAGAAGAGGCCTTATGAAGGATCAAACAACAATAGTAGCAATAAGATAAGAAAGTTTCTCATACCACAAAAGGTACTTCAAAAGAAGACTTTTGGTGAAGCAACTAAGTGTTGGAAATATAAGGGAAATCATTACCTTAGAGTTTGTCTTTAGTTGCAAAGCAAGTGCTTCTTTTATGGTAAAAGCTTACATCGAGTGATTAACTGTCCTAAGAAGAGCACTACCACCTGTTTCATTTGTAATAAGGTTGGACACTTCTCTACCTCTTGTCTATAGCACACAACCACTACTACCCAAGTTACCAAACCACTACCAGCTATTGGACGTCCTACCTTTGGAAAAGCTATTGGAGGATCAAGTTTAGGAAATACTTACCTAAGTATAGTAAACACTACTAGATTGTATAATTTTGAGGGCAATTGGAATTATGAAGACTATCTAGGTGAAGATCTAAGAATATATTAAGAAGCTGAGGATTTTGTTGATACTAAGCTCATTGTAGGTATTTGCTCTAACTTCTTCCTTGTTAAGTAGTTAAAAGTAAATTAAATAGTACAAGTTTCAATAAAGTAGTAGTGAGTAACAATGACCTAAAAGTGTAAAATTTTGTGTTGTTAGAACTTAAGAATAAAACTTATAATTGTGATTCATCGAATATCAATATAGATGTGCACTTTATGTATACCTTGTTCGATATTGGAGCTACACACTTCTTCATGACCTCTGAAGTGGTCAAGAGAGCAAGCTTGTCTACAATCGCCATTGAATCTAGTTTTAAGGTTAGGATGCCTACGGGAAGTGTTGTGGTCATAAGAGCAATAGTGAAAGAACATCCCTTGAGAATTCAAGACTTTGATAGTAAAGCAAATATGATCCTCCTTAAGATGGTAAGTATGAAGCTATATTGGGAATGAATTGGATGATAAGTACCAAACTACTATTATTTATCAAGAAAAGAAAGTAATGTTTGAAACCTTAGAAGGGATGAAGGTTAAGTTTAAAGGAGATTTTGCCATAGCAAGATTACAAGAGTTAAGTTTCCTAGAGTTGATGACTAACATCAGTTAGTTGAATGCCCTTGAGGTAGAGTTGGAGAAACCAAACATTGAGGAAATTCATGTGATGAATGAGTTTCCTGACGTATTTTTTGATGAGTTGCTTGGCGTACCACCTAAAAGAGAAATTGACTTTGTCATTGACCTAGTGCTGGGAATTGAGTTGATCTCAAAAGCTCTATATATAATGGCTCCAATTGAGTTGGAAGAGCTTAAGAAGTAGTTGCAAGAGCTATTGGATTGGGGTTTTATAAGGCCAAGTATGTTACCCTGGGGCATACTAGTATTGTTTGTCAAGAAAAAGGATGGATCACTCAGAATTTGCATCAATTATAGAGACTTAAATAAAGTGACCATTAAGAACAACTATCTACTCTTATGCATAGATGATATGTTTGACTAGTTACAAGGTGTAAGTGTATTTTCCAAGATCAATTTAAGATCAGGCTACCATCAATTGAGGATTAAGCTTGAGGACATTTCAAAGATAGCTTTTTAAACACAATATGGCCACTATGAATTCTTGGTGATGCCTTTCAGTCTGACGAATGTACTGGCAGCATATATATATTTAATGAATCGTGTATTCAAACTACTATTAGATAAGTGTGTGATTGTATTCATTGATGACATTTTAGTGTATTTTACCACACCTGAGCAACATGAGGAGTACTTAAGAACAGTGTTGCAAACACTATGAGAGCACAAGTTATATGATAAATTGTCTAAGTGTGACATCTAGTTAAAAGAGATATCTTTCCTTGGACATGTTGTAATAGGTAAGGGCATCTTTGTTGACCTAAAAAAGATTAAGGCCATATGGAATGAAAAAGGCCAAAAAAAGTAATCAAAGTTCAGAGTTTTCTTGTTTTAGCTAGATACTACAGAAAGTTTGTTAAATATTTCTTAAAAATTGTACGATTACTCACTCAGTTGACATAAAAGAAAGTAAAGTTTGAATGGAATGAGAAGCGAGAGAAGAGCTTGCCAGAATTGAAAAGCAGGTTAGTATCTACCCCAATTCTTATGTTGCCAAATAATGATAAGCCCTTCACAGTATATAGTGATGCCTCCAAAAACGAATTGGATTGTGTACTAATGCAAGGTGGAAAAGTAATAGCACATGTGTCTAGATAATTGAAGCCACATGAGCAAAACTATCTGACGCATGATCGCCAGCTTGTAGCTGTAGTATTCACATTGAAACTATGGTGACATTACCTATATGGACAATGGTTTAAGATATACATTGACCATAAAAGCCTAAAGTACCTATTTACTAAGAAGGAATTAAATATGAGGCAAAAAAGATGACTTAAGTTAATTAAGGATTATGATTTGGGAATTAATTACTGTCATGGTAGAGTAAATGCAGTCGTTGACGGTTTAAGTAGAAAGAATCATGGTGAAGTTGGTTCCCTTCTTATCGAACAAAAAGAGTTAATTAAAGAATTTGATAAGTTGAGTCTAGAATTCTCTTAGTATTGATGCGTCTCCAGGGTAGGATACATGAAGAAGCACCATAACGAAGTGAACTGAAAGTAAACAAAGAAAAAGGCTAGTAAAGTCTAAGCAATTGCCGAATGGATATGATGCACTACTTGATCCTATTCGGCCTACAATTCGCCAGATATGGCTTACCAGTCCAAACTAAAGGGTCACTTACTACTACTACTTATTAAAGAGAATAAATAAGAGTTAAAGAATAATGAGAACACTAAGGTTGCTCAAAGAAATCGTGTATAATTTCTACATTGATTAGTTCGTTGTTTGCATATAAGCAAGTGGGGGGTTATATACCCGTTCACTAGGGCTACTTTACATGTATGAAAAGACAAAAGGGTATTCTTATAATTAGGTTATATAGAATATACCAAAAGGGTTAAAGGAGACAAAGAATATTTAGTACCTAAAAAGAAAAATGAATCATTCTAGAATGTTGTGTCAGAAGACACGTGTCTCTTGATGGCTGGATTAGAGAAATATGATATAAGGTAGGCAAGAGCAAAATAACGTTTGTAGTTAAGGGAGCTGACTTGATCTGGATCAGGTTGGTGGTCAATCAATCCTGTAGAGAAGTCAACTGTATTGGCGTTGGATGTCTATGGTCAATTTGGTAGCTTGATTCGAATAGTCTTAGGATGTCTTCTAGAATAAGGCATCATTGTTGGGTAGGAGTAGAAATCTAACACATGTGAGGATTTGATAGTCAGGTTAGCAGGAGATCAGTTCAAAATAAGAATCCCTGTCTTGAATATGGCTTTAAGTTAGTATTCTTCATGCGAATCCTTAGAGTCCTCTAGCTTCACTTCGTGTGACCGATCTAAGGGGTTAATTCTTATCATCTGCTTAGGGGTCAGAAAGATTTGCCCTCAAATCTAGAGTGACCTCTACTCCTTCTTCTAATGCGCTTATAGTGTCTTCTTCTACTGGTTGGTGAGAAATTAGATTGGATATATTAAAAGTGGGGGAGACACCATAGTTGTCAAGTAACTCAATCTGGTAGGCGTTGCAGTTAACTTTCTTCAAGACCTTGAATGGACCATTAGCTTAAGAAGATAGTTTGCATTGTTTCAAGTGTAGGAATCGCTTTCGGTTGAGGTAGATCTAGTCTAAGTCTCCTGGCTAGAAAGTAACGGTTTAGTAGCTTCGACTACCAATTTCATGCTATTTTTTATTGAACTTGATAATCGTCCTAGTTATAGACTGGTGTAGTTCATGTAATTCTTAGGCTCAGTCAACTCCAAATTAACTATCTTCAACAACTGCTGGGGCGCCAATCATATCTAAGGGAATAGTAGGGTTAAGGCTATAAACAACCTCAAATGGGGTCTTTCCAATGGTGCTACGGATAGTCCATTTGTATGCAAATTCTATAACTAGTAGGCATAGATCGCAATCCCTTAAGTTCTTTCCTATGACATCTTTGAATAGATTGCTTAGTGTCCTATGTACCACTTCAATCTAGCCATTCGTCTAAGGATGGCTACTAGAGCTAAATACCAACTTAGTTCCAAGTCTTCTCCAAAGAATCTTCCAAAAATAGCTAAAAAATTTTGTGTTTTGATTTGAGACAATAGTCTTTGGTACTCTATGTAGTTGAGTAGCCTCCTATAAAAACAAATTAGCAATATATAAAGCATCATTAGTTCGATGGCATGGAATGAAGTGCGCCATCTTGTTGAAGTGGTCCACTACAACAAAGATAGAATCTTTCCCTCTGGATGTTTAGGGCAACCTTAGGACAAAATCCATGTTGAGGTTAGCTTAAGGTAAGGTTGGCATCGACAAAGGCATGTATTCTCTATGGGGTTCTTTCTTCCCCTTAACACGCTTCACAACTACCAATTACCTTATGGACATCCTTGGCTAAACCTACCTAGTAAAAGTTCTCCTTCAATAGATTAGTTGTCTTGGTCTCCCTAAAGTGGCCTGATAATCCACTGCTATGAGCTTCCTTAATCAACAACTCACCCATAGAACAGTTTGGTATGCATAGCCTTTAGTCCTTGAATAGATAGCCATCATTAAGATAATATCCCTTAATAGCAATTCCATCCCTGCATTATTCTATAATAGAGTCGAAATGAGGATCACGAGCATATTGCTCAATAATAAGTGAGAATCCCAATAATTTTGTTTATAAAGTGGTTAACAAGGTTTGCCAACGTAACAAAGCATTGGCGACCACAATTGCACTTCCTTTCTTGTATTAAATAACGTACGAGAACCCTTCTATAAACTCTAACCACCTTACTTGCCTTTTTGAAAGCTTGTTTTAACTCCCTAGATGCTTTAGTGACTTATGGTATGTATAAATAACAAACTCTCATAGTAACAAATAGTATTGCCAAACAATAAGGGCTTGGTAAAGAGAGTACAACTTTTTTCCGTATACAGAATAGTTTAAGGTAGGACCACTAAGCTTCTTGCTATCGTAGGCGATGGGTTGTTGCTCTTGCATTAAGATAGCGCCAATTCCCACTCTCGATGCATTGCATTCCAATTCAAAGGGCTTGTCAAAATTTGGCAGTGAAAAGACAAGTATCGAGGTGAGCTTCTCCTTGATCACCCTAAAGCTTTGCTCAACTTAATCGTTCCACTTGAATCCTTCATTCTTCTTTGTCAGCTCAGTCAAGGGGGTGACTATGGTATTGAAGTTTTTGATAAATCGCCTATAGAAAGAAACTAGGCTATGAAAGCTTCACACCTTAGCGATACTTATAAATGTCGACCACTTCAGGACAGCTTAGATCTTTTCTTCATTTGCTCAGATTCCTTCCCCTGACACTACAAACCCTAGAAAAATCACTTCATTCTAGTAGAATGTACACTTCCTCAAATTCCCATTTAACTTCTCAGTTCGCAAAATGTCAAATATTGCTTGAAGATGTTGAACATAGTTGTTCAAGTCAACATTGTATACCAGTATGTCATCAAAGTACATGACCACATCTTCTGATTAGGGGGCACATCATTAACCTCGTAAATGTGCTTGACGCATTAGTAAATTTAAATGGCATAGCTAACCATTTGTAAAGACCATGCCTAGTTTTGAAGGTAGTCTTCTACTCATCACCTAGTCTCATACGAATTTGATGGTAACCACTTCGTAGATCAATCTTCAAAAATTTCCTAGCGTCATGAAGCTTATCTAACATGTCATCAAGCCTCGGTATCAGGTATCTATACTTTATAGTAATTCGATTGATTGCTTAGTTATCGATGCACATACGGCATGAACCATCTTTCTTCAGAACTAGCAAAGCTAGTACTACACAAGGGCTCATGCTCTCATTCACATATCCTCGCTCCATAAGTTTATCCACTTGTCTCTTAAGCTCGATAGCTTGGTCAGGGTTTATTCTGTATGTAGGTCAATTTGGCAGGGCAGCACATGGCTATAAATCAATGTAGTACTCTATACCTCAGATTGGGAGTAGTCCCTTGGGTAGTTCTTTAGGAAACACATCGAAAAGCTCATTTAATAGGCTTCTAATCTCATCTAGAACATTCTCCATAGTTTTCACCTCTAACATCCTTCTAACCAACAGGAACATAGGTTCTTTAGCCTCTTTAGCAACTTAGAGCTCTCTTCGGCTCATTACTAAGGCTTTCTTCTTACTAGCTCAGGTAAGTTGGTTATGGGTTTCATTTACTTAGGATGAGGTCATAGGTTGCAACACAATCTTCCTTTCATCCTTAACAAAGGCATAGGTGTTCTTATACCCGTCGTGAGTAATACGTTGGTTGAACAACCAAATTCGTCTAAGCAATAGATGTGAAGCTCCCATAGGGACAACATCACAAACTACTTCGTCGCTATATACATTCCTAATACTGAATGATACGATCACTTCTTCAGTCACATACAAAGCACCCTTATCATGAAGCCAGTACAGTTTGTAAGGTCAGGGATCCATTGAGGTCAGTAGTCCCAACCTCTACACAAAGGATTGTACAATGACATTAATATAACTTCCCCCACCTACAATGATCGTGCATAATTGGCCTTTAACGGTACACTTAGTATAGAACAGATTCTCCCTCTAGTTATCCTTAGAGTTTGGTAGGGAACTCAGTACTTATCTCAAGACTAGGGTCATCACTCTCCTTGGTCGGCATAGACATGGGTCTCCTCTTCTTCTTTGGCTTCGGGCTTTCCAACATCCTCTTCCTTCTTGAGCTCACTCTCGTCAATGCTATCTACTACATCTCCTTGGAGTACCATGATGTATCAGTTTAGGCACTCAATAGCTATATGTCTAAAGCCTAAACATTTAAAGAATTTCACTTTGCTGGTCTTCTGCTCGAAGGTCTACCCTTTCTCATATGCCCTTGGGGTCAACCTAACCTTAGATTAGCTCGACTGATCAGCTTAGCCCTACTAGCTTACTCGGTTGTCATTAGATCGATCGTTCCTATCCTCGGCCCTATATGGTATCCTTGGCTCAACTTGAATAGGTCGGCATGGTATTGGGGCTCTCGAGAATGTCAGCGTAGGTTGACTCAAAACACTTCTCCTTTGCCTTTTAACCCTCTACGTTATCTTGATTGCCTCTTCTAAGGAATAAAACCTTTGTACTTCCACAATATTGTAAATCTCATACTTGAGCCTAGCAATAAACCTTGATACTATATGAGCCTCTGGTTCTTCAACATCGAATTGGATCATAAGCATCTAGAACTCTCTTACATAGTCATGAACAGATTGGCTTCCTTAGTGAAGCACCTGTAACTTTGTAAACGTAACATGCAGGTAAGTCTCGGGTACAAATCTTCCTCATAATAACCTTTTTATCTCATCCCAAGTTCTAATACCTTGTCTTCTATCACTTACTCTAGCTGCATTCAGATTCTTCCCTTACATGGTAGCATACCTTGTAAACTCTAGTGTAGCAAGTTAGACTTTGACAGCATTTGTGTACCCATAACATTCAAACACCTTTTTTTACCTTCTCTTCCCACTCTAAGTATTCGTTTGCATCTCCACTTCCACTAAAGGGCAGAATTTGAACCTTGACATTGTCTAGCCTTCGAGGAGCTCGGTGTCCTCGTTCTTATGCTAGGTAATAATTAGCTTCTTCTTCTTCCTCCCCAAACTCTTCAACATCTAACTCCTCATTGTCTTCCTCAATCTCCTCCAATTGCAACCTTCGTCTAGCGGCTTGATCTGCTACTTATCCAGGTCCTGCGGTCAAATTGGGCAATTGGTTCAATTACCTTGGCTATGGTGTCTTTTAGGGGCATTTTCTTGTGGGTTATGATGCTATATACCTTGAGGTTATTATCTTTTAACTTGCATTGCTGTGACTAGACTCTCAATAAGATTTGTAAGTTTGTTAAGTTTGTCATCAATTGACCCTAGGGTGTTACTACCATTATGACTACGACTAAGTTGAGCACCACTACTCTGATCACCAATAACGCCCTAAACACTTGAATTTGACATGGTACAGTACTTCTCAAGTGGATTAACAACTTGCTAACAACTTTAATACTTGATAATCACTCAAACAAAATAAAAACAAGTTTGCTTTGTTGTTATAATGAAAAACAGAGTAAGAATAGAGTAATAATGAAACTACACTTACACTCAAACACATTGTAGTAGCTACGGAGGGAACATAGTAGCCACTAACAATAAAGCGCACTAAAACTTCACTGCAACTTGATACATTCCTTCATGGAATTGTGCTATGATACGAGCAAAGCTGATACGTCTCCAGGGTAGGACATATAGAGAAGCACCATAACGAAGCGAACCGAAAGCAAACAAAGAAAAAGGCTAGCAAAGTTCAGGCAGCTACTAAATGGATATGACACACCACTTGATCCTGCTCAACCTATAATTCGCCGAATATGACTCACTGGTCTGAACTGAAGGGTCAACTTACCACTATTTTTTGCTAAAGGGAATAGTTTAGAGTTGAAGGATAATGAGAACACTAAGGTTGCTTAAAGGAATCATGAATAATTTCTATATTGATTAATTCATTGTTTGCATATAAGCAAGTAAGGGTTTATAGGCCCATCCATTGAGGCTACTTCACATGTATGAAAAGAGAAAAGGGTATTCTTACAATTAGGTTATATAAAATATACTAAAAGGGGTAAAAGAGACAAAGAATATTCGGTACGGAAAAGAAAGAATCATTCTAGAATGTTATGTCAGAAGACACGTGTTGCTTGGTGGTTAGATGGGAGAAATATGATATAAGGTAGGTGAAAGCAAAATAACATTTGCAGTCAGGGGGGCTAACCTGATCTAGATTAGGTCAAGGGTTAATCAGTCCTGTATCAGACAAAGATCCCCATTTTATGTCAAAGTTTTAGACAAGCTTATAGAAAGCTATGGGAACAAAGTTATAGTTCAATATAGCATATCATCTTTAGAATAATGGGCAATTCAGAGGACTATATAGACTTTAGAGGATATGCTAAGGACATGTGCTATTGAATTTAAAGGGAGTTGGGATGCCCATTTACCTTTGGTTAAGTTTGCTTATAGTAATAGCTACCATTCTACTATCTAGATGTCACCACATCAAGCCTTATATGGGTGCAAGTGTCAATATCCGTTGTTTTGAGATGATGTAAAGAAAGCAGCATTAGGATTAGATCTAGTACAAGATGCCACCAACAAGATTGCTGTAATGCCTCTCCTTTTAGGTGTCTGCAAATTTTTTTTTTTTTTCAACTCTTGGTATGATTTATTATTGCCATTCTTAAGTTAAAGATAAGGCAAAACATGTATTTTACTTTCTCATCTACTACACATTCAACATGATAAAGAAAAGTAATAACTTTTACAAAGTGAGTTATACTTGGACTATCACAATCATACGCTTCGATATAGTATCATAATTCTTTACAAGCATACACTTTTAACTACTATTACTACAATAAATCCCTTTTAGAATATCTCCCATATCTTCCTTATAAAGTTTCCTTCATGTATTTAACTCATTCCCTAGAGTCAATCACTTCTCCCAAAAGCTCATCCTTTACTAGTTTATTGAAATCTCTTCCTCTCTATGATAGAATGCTCTGTCTAACTCAACTTTTACCTAAGGATAAGATAACTTATCTCATTAGTTACTGTGAGCTGAATGAGAGTGGATAAAAACAAAACACAGAATAAGCATAACGCATTTACAACTATCATTATCATAAGATATTCAATTTCATATTCAGAGTTACTAAAATAAACTATCTACACAAGGAATGTGTGCGATGCTCATGTACGTGATATACATCAGTATCAATATTGTATGCTCTTCTAATGCCATGATCCGATTAGTCTAGATACAACGTTTAGAAACCTAGATGCAATAAGGAGTTACCTAGGAGTAGAACCCCTAAAACTCATCTAAACCTAAAGGCAATAAGGAGCAGCCTAAGAGTAGGACCCTTAAAACTCAACAAAACAAAAACCACCTATTGTGGTTTGGAAATCCAACATATAGCTAGCTTAGCTGAAATTACATGACGTAGCCAAAATTGATTGAGTAATGCAAAGCTATATGCTTAAAACCCGACTTAGCAATATTTGAGCTTTGAAAAACTTGACTCGTAGGTCATTTCATGCCATGCTATGAATGTAGTAAGCAATACAATAACCTAATATCAAGCATAAATCTCAAGTTTCACATTATAAACATCTCAACTATCTTAACTTTAGCTTTTTATTTTAACTTTATAATTCATTCCTTCATATGGGGTTCACTTAGGTGAACACCCTGAAGGACAGTTCATTTTCTCAATTTTCTAAGTAATAACATGCATTGACAAATTAGTCATACATGAGAAAATACCTCACTCAGTCAATACACATTTAACAGAACCATGTATTCAACCAATCTAATACACAATTACAGTTTACAATATAACTAACTCTAAGTCAAGTAGACATTGGTCCACTTGCACAAAAATAAAAATATCCACTCACCTGGGTATGTTGAGCACTCTAGCACTACTCATTAACACGAGCTTCATCCTCGGCTGCTTTGCCTAATAGAGATGTATAGTATCAAGGTTATCTACAAACTATATGTAAATATATATTTTAGCTTGATTTTACCCTAGTGATACTATAAGTCCATTTTGTTAAGTGGATGTTTATTCTAATCTACCTCTGACTTAGTCTTTGATCTAGTCTCTAAATTATCCCTTGATTCAAGTTAACTCCATAATTTCTAAATGAATGCTATCTAACTTATATCCTTAGCTTTACTAACTAAAAATCGTAAGTATTTTACTTCACTTAGTTTCTAAGTCCAACTTATATAAGAATACTTAAGTGCAGTCCTTAATTTTGTTTTTGATTTAGTTTCTGATTCAATCAAATTACCATATTTACTTATAGAATTCTCATTTTTTCATCAAATCAAGTTAGGATCAAGTAAGGATATATCTTTTAAATTAACCTAAAGCATTGCACAACTTAAAATATTTTCCATAACTTAGCAGTCAAATTGAATTATACTTAAGAATCAATTAACTGCAATTACATCCCTTATAGATGATACTAGGAAGTATGTATTTACATCAAAATATTAAGTTCACATCATATACATAGTCACAATTATTATTAAAACAATTACAATTTACCAATTATAATTATACTTAAGAATCAATTAGCTACAATTACATCCCTTATAGGTAACACTAGGTAACATGCTTTTACATCAAAATATTAAGTTCACACCATATACATAGTCACAATTATTATTAAAATAATTATAATTTATTAATTTAACAATTACTTAACTAAGGACAAATTGCTTACATAGTTTTTAGTGTACGATTTTAGTGATTTCACAAAGGCTACTTTAAATCCACATAATTACATATTTTATATTATCCTATTCACAACATTAAATTTATTTTAGCTCCTCTATTCTCTAGATCAAATCTTTGCCCTACTTTACAATAAATTACGCATACCATAACATAGATTTCTAGATATAGATAAATCATAGCCTTGCTTTATTAAAATTTAACAAATGAAAGAACTAAGTAACTTGAAATTCTTATCATCACAACAACTTAGGATATGATATAGTAATGTAAAATAGAAAACAATTCTACCAACCTAAGAGATATTTCACCTTTATGATGAAAATTATCTACTTGCAAGTTTTGAAGTCGAGCCTTTCAACAATCGTTTCAACATATCTCAAGTGAGGTTGACATCCCAATTGTAATCATGAAGTTATATTCCTTTAGAGGCTATATGACTCACTTGTAATTGGCCTATTTAATAGCTCCTCACTATGTATGTTGTTCTACATTATAGTAAAATTGTGGTACCCTAATCATGCTTTTAAATGTCTAGGCATTATCTCACTTCATACTAAGTTGGTTGTTCTTTTATTTATTTATTTATTATTTAATCATACTTTTTTTTTTCCTTTCTCTCCATGCCTTACATGAATTAGGAGGAATTAATCATGCCCTTCAGTCCAATCCTATGGTGACAAATCCATTGAACATCTTGATGTAAATAATGGCAATGTCCTTTCTTTTGCCACCTATGTTAGAGGTGTCTTCATGATATAAAATGGAAGATGATTAATAAATCCAAATTGGATCCTTTTCTTGCTACGTTCCTTAACATGTACAAATTCATAACGTTAACTTATTTTTTATTTTGTTTCAACAAAGATAATATCCTAAGGATATAATTTATCCATATTTAATTATACGATAATCCATATTCACATATATGAAATATCTTGTACAACTATTGAATTTCTATGCTTCCTAGTTGGACTTTGCATACAAATATTAACTTTTTGTATATTATGTATTTGAGCTTATACTAATTCATGGGTATGCATTCAATACGTTAAAACATATTTAATTATGTACACATCATATCCAAATATTATTTTATGTCAAATTATATATTTTTTTGCTATCCAAATAATTTATCTCTAATGTCTGGTTAAATTTTAAAACCATATTTTAAGTTTTTGATAAAAATAAACAATATCAGTAAAGTTGTGCTTTTACTAAATTAAATACTTTACATACTTTGCAAAATAAACATTATTAGGGTTCTTCTTTTAACTTTATGATCTCATATTGAAATTTAGCTCAATTTAGGAAAAAATTTTGAATTCCCTAAATCGTACAAAACGTCCTAACTCGTATCAATATCAAGTAGGTAGGGTCTTGTTACATGATGAAGCTTGTTTCTCAAGTTTTACATAATAAGTTTATTTCTATTATTTTCCCAGCTATACCCTTTAGGTCTCACGTGTAATAAAAGTAACCCATTATCCTGGGTCCATAGTAGTAGGTTAAAGATTGAGTTTCATATTCACCCCCTGACAAAATTTTTTTTTCTCTAAACTTCCATACTTTGTATATATAAGTTACAAGCCTGTTACTACTTTTGTTGCATGACTATGATTTTCACATCATATCACATTACAATCATCAACTATTGTTAAGGGTGAAATTCTTCAATACCGACTCTTGTATCTTGACCATAAATTTATCAACTTGTGAACTTTCTAACTTACATATCTTGTTACTTTCTTCATCTTATATTTCTAACCTCTACAATGTAATCTTAATATAGTTAATTCCAGATATTCCCCACTTTGTATATTGTTATATCCTATATTGATGCATCTTTGAGCTCAGATACATGGAGAAGCACCACAACAAAATGAACCAAAAAAGAAACAAAAGAAAAGTTAGTAAACTTAAGCAGCTACCAAATGGATATGACGCATCACTCAATCCTACTTGGCCTACAATTTGCTAGATATGACACACTGGTCCGAATTGAAGGGTTATTCGTCACTACTCCCTACTAAAGAGAATAAATAAAAGTTGAAGAGCAATGAGAACACTAAGGTTGCTCAAAGGATACTTGAATAATCTGATATTAATGATATATGTTTGTATACAAACAAATGGGGGTTTATATACTCGTTCGTTAACGCTGCTATACATGTATGAAAAGACAAAAAGGGTATCCTTATAATTAGGTTATAAGAAACATACTAAAAGGAGTAAAAGAGAGAATATTCAATACGAAAAAAGAAAGGATCATTTTGGAATGTCATTTCAGAAGACACGTTCACTTAGTGGTTGAACACTAGGAATATCATACAAGGTAGGCAGAAATGGGGAAGCATTGCAATTAGGCGTTGACTTGATCTAGATAAGGTGGGGGGGCAATCAATCTGGTAAGGAAGTCAGCTGAATTAAAGTTAGATGCCAGTAGTCAGTTGGGGAGCTTGGCTTAGCTAATCTTGGGCTATCTTTTAGATTAGGAATGCACTACTGAGTAAGAGTATGTTGGATATATGTAAGGATCTGACAGACAGGTCGGTGGGAGGCTAGCTCGAGGTAGGGATCCTCATCTCAACTATGGCTTAGAGCTAGTATCCTCCAAATGAGTCCTTGGAGTCCTCTAGCTCAGTTTCTTGTGATTGGCTTAGAGGGTTGATTCCCATCATTTGCTTGGGAGTTGGAAGGATTTGTCCTCAAATCTAGAGCAGTCTTTATTCTTTCTTCTAGGGCACTCGCAAGGTCTTCTTTTGCCAATTGGTGAGAGATCAGATCAAACACATTGAAGGTAGAAGAAACGCCATTGTCATCAAGCAACTCAATTTGGTAAGCATTGTGATTGATTTTCTTTAGGACCTAGAACAGATCGTTAGCTCGAGGAGATAGCTTGTTTTGTCTCAATTGTGGGAATCATTCTCGGCTGAGATGTATCCATACTAAGTCATCTAGGTGGAAAGAAACAGTTTGGTTGGCCTTGGCTACCAATTTCTTACTGTCTTTAATTGAACTTAGTGAGCTTCCTGGTTACAGACTGTTGGGCTTAGTCTACTTCAAATTAACTTTCTTCAGTAGTTGCTAGGGTACCAATCATATCCAGAGGAATAGTAGGGTTAAGGCCATAGACAACCTCGAATGGGGTCTTCCCAATGATGCTATGGATAGTTTGGTTGTATGTAAACTCTATAATTGGTAAGCATAGATCCCAATCCCTCAAATTCTTTCCTACGACAACTTTGAGCAGATTGCCCAGCGTCCTATTTACCATTTCAATCTAGCCATTAGTCTAAGGGTGGCTATTGGAGCTAGACACAAGTTTAGTCCCAAGCCTTCTCCAAAGAGTCTTCCAAAAATAACTTAAGAATTTTGTGTCTCGGTTTAAGATAATAGTCTTTCAATACCCTATGTAATTGGACAATCTCCAACAAAAACAAATCAACAATATATAAAACATCGTTAGTCCGATGGCACAGAATGAAGTGCGCCGTCTTGTTGAAGCCATCCACTATAACAAAAATAGAATCTTTTCCTCTGGATGTCTGGAGTAACCCTAGGACAAAGTCCATGTTGAGGTTGGACCAAAGTAAGGTTGGTGTCGGTAGAGGCATGTACTCTTTATGGGGTTCTCTCTTCACCTTAGCATGCTTACATACTTCATAATTACTAACTACCTTATGAACATCATTGGCCAAACCAGGCTAGTAAAAGTTCTCCTTCAATAGATTAGCTATCTTGACCTCCCTAAAGTGGCCCGAAAGTCTACCACTATGAGCTTCCTTGACCAATAGCTTACGCGTAAAGCAGTTTGGAATACATAGCTTGCGGTTCTTAAATAGATAGTCATCCTTAAGATAATATACTCCAACAACTATTCCTTCTTGACACTGTTCAACGATGGCACCAAAGTGAAGGTCATTAGCATATTGCTCAGTGATGAGTAAGAATCCCAATAATTTTATTTGCAAAGTGGTTAGTAGAGTTTATCGTCGTGACAAAGTGTCAGTGACCATATTTGCACATCCCTTTGTGCCGAATGACATATGAGAACCATTCTATAAACTCTAATCACTTGGCTTACCTCTTTGAAAGCTTGTTCTAACTTCCAAGATTCCTTAGAAACTCTCAATCTGTATAAATAACAAACTCTAGTGGTAATAGTGTTACCAAACAATAAAGGCCCGAAAATGGGAGTATAACTCCTTCTCATACACAGAATAGTTCAGGGTAGGACCACTAAGTTTCTCATTGTAGTAGGCGATGAGTTGTCACTTCTGCATTAGGACAACGCCGATTCCTACTCTCAATGTGTCACATTCTAATTCGAAGGGCTTGTCAAAATCTAGCAACGATAGGATAGGTGCCGAGGTGAGCTTCTCCTTGATTTCCTTGAAGCTCTATTCAGCTCAATTGTTTCACCTAAATCCTTCACTCTTCTTCGTTAGTTTGGTCAATAGGGTGGCTATTATACTGAAGTTTTTGATAAATCGCCTATAAAAAGAAGCAAGGCCATGAAAACTTCGGACCTCGGTAACATTCTTCAACATCGGCCATTCTAGAACAACTCGAATCTTTTCCTCATCTGCTTAGATTTCTTCCCTTGACATGACAAACCCTAAGAGTATCACCTCATCCTGATAGAACGTACACTTCTTCATATTTCCATACAACTTCTTAGCTTGCAAAATGTCAAATATTTCATGAAGATGTTGAACACGGTCATTTAGGATGGCACTATACACTAGTATGTCATCAAAATACACAGCTACACACCTTCCGATCATAGGGTGTAACACATCATTCATTAACCTTATGAATGTGCTCCACGCATTGGTAAGTTCGAATGATATAACCAACCATTTGTAGAGTCTACGTCTAGTTTTGAAGATAGTCTTCCACTCATCTCTTAACCTCATACGAATTTGATGATAGTTACTATATGGATCAATCTTTAAAAATATCTTGGCACCTTAAAGCTCATCTAACATATCATTGAGCCTTGATATCAGATATTTGTATTTGATAGTAATCCAGTTGATTACTTGGCTATCGATGCACATAAGCCATGAAACATCTTTCTTCGGAATGAGCAAAGCTAGTACAACGTAAAGGCTCATGCTCTCCTTTACATATCCTCGTTCTATGAGCTCGTCCACTTGTCCTTTTAGCTCGGCAGCTTGCTCAGGGTTTATCCTATATGCAGGTTAGTTTGGTAGGGCAGCGCCTGGTTGCAGATCAATACGGTGCTCTATGCCTTGAACTAGTGGCAGTCGTCTAGGCAATTCTTCTAGAAACAGGTTGGAAAACTAGTTTAGCAAGCTTTAGATCTCTTCGGAAGCATCCTATAATTCCCTCATGTCCAACAATCTCCTAACTAATAGGAACATGGGTTCATCAACCTTCTCAGTAGATCGAAGCTCTTTTCGGCTCATAACTAAAGCTTTCTTCTTACTATCTCGGGTGAGTTGATTGTAGATTTCATTTACTTGGGACGGGGTTAAAGGTTACAACACAATCTTTCTTCTATCCTTAACAAAGGCATAGGTGTTCTTAAATCCATCGTACATAACATGTCAATTGAACAATTAAGGTCATTTAAGCAGTAAATGTGAAGCTCCCATGGGGATGACATCGTACACCACTTTGTCCCTATACACACTCCCAACGATGAATGGCACAGCTACTTATTTAGTCATGTGTAAAGCATCTTTATTATGAAGCCAAAGCAGCTTGTAAGGTCAAGGATTCTTTGAGGTCAGTGGACCTAACCTCTAAACAAAGGATTGTGCAACCACATTAGTATAGCTTCCTTCATCCACTATCATCATGCATAATTGGCCTTTGATGGTACATGCAGACAACTCATTTTTGCTATTTTTCATTTTTGTTAGTTGAGCCAAGTTAAGAAATAAATAAGAATAAACAAAATAAAAAATAAGAAAAAAAATAAAAAAATTAAAATTAAAATTAAAAGAAAAAAGAAAGATAGAAAAAGAGAGTCTAATCGTATTGTATTGAATCAAGTTGAGTCTTGTCATATTAAATTGTATATCGTATCGAGTCGAGTTGTATTGAGTCGAGTCAAATCATATCGATTCTAGTCGAGTCGAGTCGCATCAGATCGTTTAATATTAAATCGGATAATGGTGTGTGATTAATTTAATAAATCATTAAATCATTTAAGAGTTGGGTTTTATTAAAATAATTTTGACCTAATCCGATTTAAAATAAAATTTTATCTAATTTATATTGGGATAGAGTAAACTTATGATTTATTAAATAAGTTGTTGAGCTACAACAAGATCGGATCGGATCGGACCTTGAAAAATGGAAAACCTGAATTAAGTAAAGTTTTTAGAAGTTAAGGTAAATCGTTAAAGAATCATTATTGAATTTTTCATATCTTCAATACGAAAGATTCAGTCATTGATTTATAAATAAGGATTTAATTAAAAACGTTTTTTTATTCCTACAGTTAATTTAACAACTCTCCTGACAACTTCAATCCATTCCTACAATTTATAATTCACGATCCAATTCCAAATTTCCGAATTGCTAGCATCGACGATCCAATTTCAAATATCGAAGCCGAAGTCAAAATCCAATCCAAAGCTCCTAACGTCCAATTCCGAAGTCAATCCAACTCCGAATTCCAAATCACCCGAAGCCAACGCCCCTGACAAGAAAAATCAAATTCCAATTCACGAAGTCCACGCCATCAATCCGAAGTCCTTGCCGTAACTCACCGAAGCCTCAACAATTCAACGTCCAATTTCAAAGCTCCTTGACGCAACAAGCCAACCCAACGTCTGATTCTGAAGCCGAATTCAATGTCCAATTCCATTGTCCCCTGACTACGAACACAAATCTGAAGCGAAAGCCCTTTACGCATCCAAATCCAATCAACGAAATCCACGCTCCATCGATCCACAAGACGAAATCCAACGTTCTAGAAGCAAACGCCAAACGAATTCCAATTCGCATCGAAGTCTTCATGACGCAATCTGAAGCCTAACGAATTAATGAAGTCCTCATAATTCGAAGCCTAACCAACCAACGAAGTCCTCACGTCGCAACAATCCAAAGCCTGACGAACATCCGAAGTCCACGTCATACACACAATCCGATCAGCACGATACATGTCCACAAGCTAGCATACACAAGAACACGAGCACGACATCCAAACAATCACGACACATGATCAAACATGACTCGATCTTATAAAAATTATTTTATTTATTTTATTAGTTAGTTCAATTTTATTTATTTTTCTTAATTGTAGGTTTATTATTATTTTTTATATTGCATAGTTTTTCTAAATAATTCTGATTTTTTAAAATTTCATCTTTTAGAAAAATTGTGTTTTTTTAAAAATATACATATCTTGCTGTTAAGATTTAAAAAAGATACTTATCGAAATGCATATATAGTGGTCAGGATTTAGACAAGATATATATCGAAATATGAATCTAATAGTTGAGATTTAGAAAATATATATATAAGATACATATCTACATCATATATTTAACATATTTTATAGTTAGGATTTAGAAAAGATATTTCTTGATACATAGTGGTTTTAAAAATAAAAAAATCTTAACCGGGATTTTTCTTTAGTTTGGAAAAGTTAGATTTCATAGGTTCTTAAAAAATAATAATAAATTGATAAATAAACTTAAACTTAGCTCGGTTTTTGAAATAAAAAGAATTAACCCATTAAATATTTTATAAAAAAAGAACTATGGTTAATTTGATCTCGACTAGCAGCTACGTAAGCATATTTGAGGCAACCGCATAAAATATAACTTTTCTCTTACCTTTTTCGTAGAAATTCGTAATAACAAATAATAAAAAAATCACTTTAGTTAAATTTTGTACATTTAGATATATTTTTAGTAATTTTAGAAAATTATAAAAATAAAGCCTATCAATTTTTTTCTTTAGTTTTTACACGATGACTTAGTCTTAATAGATTAGCTCCCGAACTCGGTTTTTCTTATTTAATTTTCTAAGAAATCAATTTTTTAGAATATCCGCAAACTAGTGGTCAGATTAGGGTTTTCCCATTCGAAAACCCTAATTTTATTTTTTACCAATTCAACTGGTTAGCGACTCTATTTTAAAAAAAAAAATTTATAGAAAAGTATTTTCTTAGTTTAATGTCGAGTAATTTATATTAAGCAGGTTGGGCTTGATATAAGTTAAATTAAAGAAATCAAAATAGAGCTCGACAGATTTGGCGACTCCACTATGGACGCTCGGTAGGACTTGAGTTACTTTAGGAACTTAAGATGAGTTATCATTGTATAACCCTCAAGTCATTGAGATCTTTACTATTACCTAGTAGTGATAGGCAAGCTCACTCAGGCTTTAATGTAGCTCACTAAGCTTCTCTCCGGAAAGCCTTAGAGCTACAAAGTCTAAGACCCGTAGGCCCTTATCCTCTTGCATTATTCTTTTTGAAAAAAGAGTAATTTTTCTTAAATTATAGGAAAAGCTTGATCAATCTGCGATTAGTTCGATCTTATTCTTCAAAAAAGGAAAAATAAAAGAAAAAACAATAATCCTTATATATAAGCATTCATTAAACTTCATTTTTTTAAAAAAATCCTATATCGGACCTACTTACATTTCCTATAATTTAGGATTTTTTATTAATTATTGACCCCTATCTCATTGCATGCGTGTATAACATATCGCATTCTAATATATTTGATTATGTTCGTTTCTCTATGAATATTTTATTTCCCGTATTATATGTATTTTATTTTTATCATTTCTTAGTGAGTGAGAGGCTGCGTAAATTCTATGAAAATTTTGAAAAAGTTGCAAAATTATTAATATTATATCTAATTTTATTGTAAATTTAGCAGTCTCGTTATAAATAATTGTATTATTTCATGTTTTTAAGTAATATAGATATGAAAAGTCAAGTTAGTATTAACCGCGTGAATCATATCCTAGCCAGATTCATCGGCTCTTACAGATATAGGATTTGAGTTTCTAGAAAGATTAGTTAGGAGTTTTCTTTTATTTTGGTCTATTGTATAGGTTAAATTTTATGATTGTTAATAAATTTGCAACTTTATTAAACGACAACCTTTATTAATTGTGCAGTTTTTTTACTTATTTTTTTAATTTCAAACAAAATAAAATAAAATAAAGAAAAACAATAAGAAAAAACAAGTAAAGAAAAACTTTTGTATCAACTTGTAAATTTTTGGAGCATATAATTATGGAAGTTAGTTATGATGAAGATTATTATGGAATTGTTATTTTTTTTTTCAATGCTTTTAGAATTTTTTTTTTTTTAAAAAGGAGAAATTTAGAAATGGTATTTTATAATAAAAAACCAATCTCGTGATAATTCTTTACTTAGTCGATTCTATTGTAATGCCCTACATGTATCATATTGTTAGGAACTAACAAAATAAAAAAAAAATCAAAAGACAAAAAATGATTCAACTATCAGATTCCTATTGTAAAATTATTTCCCATCTCAGAGTCATCAATCTTGTAAATGTCTAAGTTCTCATTCTTTGTATTTTTCCATTAAGTTGTCACAGTCTTGATAGTATTCTCCATGAATCATCACCCTTGTGTCGTCTATTCAATAAGTTTCTTATTGTAAAATAATTTCCGTTTTTTTATATCACCCTTACAAGATAATCAGCATCCATTGTCCTCAATTGTTAGTCTCATTGTTTCCATTTTTTTTTAGATTCGTCAACATTAATATTAGGTTATCTGTAACGTAAAATAAATATTGATTTTTAGTAAAAGTTTCCCAAAAAAAAAAAAGGGTTTTCAAAGTAAAAAACTTGCTTTTTTTTTTTAAAAGAGAGAGAATGTAATGTTGCTAACAAGAAGGGATTCTTGTAAGCTTTGAAATATTGCCTTTTAAGTGGTTTAACCCAACCTAAAGCTGTAATCACCCATTTAAAAAAAATCAAGATGCTTGAAGCTCTTGAACTAAGAATAGCCACAATAGAATGGGTTCTAAGTAAACACGAAAAACAAGTTGAGGTCATAGCTCATACCCAAGCCCAAGTGCTTGTTGATACCCCATCTTAGGTAGATGAATCTAAAGAGTTGTAGATTCAAGGGTCCATTATCAACATGATACGAAGTTTGGAAAAGTTACCAAAAGTAGATTTGAATGATCAAGCTTGAGGGGCATGTTATTGTTAAGGCTTGGAAGAAAGGGTTGCTATCCTAAAAGAAAAGTTAGCAAAGTTAGAAGAAAGGCTCGTTAGCATGGAAATGGCGATGGATTATGTGCTCAAGTAGCTTAGAAACCTACATCCTAATATGAATAGGAAGTTACAACCTAAGCATGAAGATGATTCAACGAAAGAAAAGATAGGAACAAATGTGCTGATTGGGAAAGCCTAGAATCAAGACAAACTTGTCCACAACAAGAGGAGGCGATTCACGTAGTTCAAGATTCTAATGGCCTAAGTTTTCAACCAATTGAGAGATGTAGGACTAATATCATGTGGATCATGTGGAAACATAACAAAGAAATACAAGCGAAGGGATCGTGACCATGACCCCAATAAATGGTGTGAATACCATGTAAGCTGAGTAGGGCATACCACGGAAGACTGTTGGAAATTGAGGCATAAGGTGTAAGATTTGATTGATGCCAAGATTATCCAACCAAGTTTTCTAAAGACTGATAGGTCGATTAGCAGTAGTATTTTTTCTCTAAGTTTTGAAGAAGCATCAAATTGATAACCTCCAACATCAAGCATTGAGGATCTATTACTATCATTTGACAAGGTGACTTACCATTTGAAGCAATTAAGTATATCTCTAAGAAATCAATTCAGTTAAATGGGCTAAGTTCTAAGAAGTGACAAAAATAGGGGCAAGAAGTAGAAAAGAATTTTAGTTCCTATATTTTTTTTTTTCGGAATTTTCTTTCATTTTGGAGCTTATAATAGATACAAGTTTTCGAATAAAGCAACTTTCATATATGCTATGAAACTAGCTCAATTCAAATAGGAGCATTTCGAATGAGTGAAAATGGATAAAGAAAATGTAAACTCAAAACTTAAAACTTTTTACCTAAGGGAATAATAACACATTGCCTAAAAAGTTTAGGATGAAAAGAGGCAACTCATGTCCAAAACACTAACCCTAGACACACGTGAGAGAAGAGTGCCATCAAGATGAGTATTGGGCTCATTTCTTAAAGGAGAACTGTCTTGAACTTGGTGCACATGTCAAAATGATATTAGGCATTCGTTTCATTATCCCTAAACACAATTTCCCTTGCAAACCCATTTAAACCTTTAGGGATTTTTCTTAAAATTAGCCTTACTAAGAACCACTCCACATTAGGGCAATTGTCACGCCCTGAAGCGGCAGAATTGTAATAGCCCCGCCGTGTAAACCATCCTAAGATAGAAGTTGGCTTTACAACCGCTATCTTAGACCTGATCTATATAAGGCGTCCACAACTAACCCGCTTTGAAGTAAACAGTTTATAATTTAGGTAAAGCATTTACCTAAGAAAGTGAGAAAATTTATATATATATATATACTATAATTCAGTTATTACATTATTCAAAAATGAAAAATTCTAAATAAAACAAAACTTAGACCTTAAGAATATATGTTCGTTCTTCAAATATTTTTCCTCACTCCCTAGGATCTAGTAGTTGCTAGCTTCAGAGTAGTGGTTTGCTGCTTCTTAGCCAGCACCTACATGACGTCTATAGGGATGTAAGCAACCACAGCTCAGTAAGTTAGGATGGAGGACTTAAAACTATACCAAAAACACAACAAGGTTTTCAATCACTTATTAGGTGCAATGCATGTGCAAGCAAATGCCATCGTACGACGTTGTTCGGCCCGTCGTGAGATTAGAGAAATTACGCTTGCTCTAATCTAGGTTGAGGAGTTGCTATTAATGTAACAGCTTACGACCAAACCTAGGCTTGTGCAATGGAGACCTCGCTCCTCCCGTGACTACCTTCGAACCACTGACTTCACCCTCGTCGTGACCTCCTCTCCTGTCACTTAGTTTGGCTAAGGACGAAGAAGGGACCATTTTGCAATCCTGTGCTATCCCTTCCGAAGGGGTCGGTATTTGGCCAGAGAGTCCTAAGTTCCCTTAATGGGTTGCCATGCATGTTCGATTATGATTATTAGTCATATATTTGATTAAGTCTAGTTTAGGGTGATCAATCATTTCATACAAATCATACAATACATGCTAAAGCAACAAACAGAATCATAGCATCACTCATAATCAAGTACATGCACACATTTAACTATCTAGTAAGTACAAACAAGCATAATCTTAAGCCTCTAAAATACAGCATCTTAGTAATCCTAACTTACCTTGACTCCTCGCTCACTTACTCGAGGTCCGATTTGCTCAGGCCATCGCCGATCATCCCTATAACACAAACGTAGTTTCAGCTTTTCATATAACTATTATAGGTTCATTTTATCTTATAACGCTTATTGTTAGGTTTTGTTTAGGGTTTAATATGCCTAATTATCTTGGTCTTAAGTCTTTTATAATTATTCTACGTTTGGGGTTAGGTTGGGTTCAATTTCTGCATCGATTTCTAAATTAGGTTCTAGTTCGATTTCTAAGTAGTGTTTTATATTTCAACCCTAGAAATTCGTTTCAACCCATAATGTGAAATTAATCACATTACTTCCCAATCTCCTAAATACCATCATTAGCCCTAGTCAGTATTTATTTTACCCGGTACATTTAAATCCGTATTAGTGTACCAAATTCACTCCTAATGTGAGAAATTTTTACATTTTTCATATAATTACATAAATTCGATTTTCCTATTAGATTTATTGTACATTTTTATTATTATCAAAATATCAATTTTTATTATAATATTTTCTATTTATTATATTTCCAATAATTACCTATTATGTATTATTACCTTTTATGTATATAATACACTTCTAATATTTCTATCACTTTAATTACCATCCCTAAACATCAATTATCATTTCAAAATGTCTAAATTCATCCTAAATTAGATTTTACTCCTAATTTCCCTAATTTACAAAATTAACTTAAAATTAACTATTTTTCCATATTACTTATTTACTACATAATTAACCTAACAATTACATCTAACACCCTAAATGCTACAAGTATCATACTTCATCAGATTTCAACATCCTAAAATATATATTTATTCACTAAATCAGTAATTAGCCATTTAATTACTTAATTAGCCCTAAATTACCCATTTTATGCCTCATTTTAAGGCCTAAAAATTATCTAAAAACTTCAAAAATTAATTTTTGAAAACGGGCTTCATGACACTGTTCTATATCATCTAAGTAATCTACACAAAAATTTTTGGCTTGAAACTACACTCCTAAGGTCATTTATTTCTAAACCAAAATATGCTCAATTTTACATAATTTCTTAAGGACCATATATTACGAGACTTTTTTTCATCAAAATAATATTTTTTCTAAAAACTACATACAAAAATATTTCAGAATAACAAAATTCATAATTTTCTAATAATATTTACTATTTTTAAAAAATTACATAAGAATCGAGCTGGAAATCGGACTCACCGATTTAGGTGGCTCCGGCCACCGCCGGCCACCATGGCCTTATCAACCAGCCTGGGCGCTGCCAACACCATGTGATAGTGGTGGCCGTCTACTTCCAGCTGCTCGTCTGATGGGGGTTCCCTTTAAAAGCCCTAATTGCATAGTTTTTCTTATTTTTTTTTTCTAACTCAAAATTTTCTCTCAATTTTCACATCTCTATTTTTCTCACTTTCTAAACTGCTCAAATGAGCTCTGTGATTTTTCTTGCTATTTATAGACAATTTTGGTAATTATTATGCATTAATTAGACATTACTTTGCCCAATTTCCTTGATTTTTGGCTTTTATGTTGCCAAATTCTAATTGGTTGATTTTTATTTTGCAGATTCTAACATGCCACGACCTGATTTGGATCATCTTATCCTCTTCTGATTTTTTTTAGATTTTTCAATAATTAATTTATAATTTTCTTTAATTATTTACTTAGTTTTTGGCCAATTTAGGTAATTTCACGTATTTTTATCTACATGTAAATACATGTGGGGTACATGTGAACATTCCTAATTATTATTTAGGTCATTCTAAAATTTTTAGTATATATATAATCTATCTCTAATAATTTATTAATTATTAGATTATACTTTTCGCCTTTTCAGTAATTAGCAATTATTATGCTTAAAATTTGAAAATTTTATAGTCTCCCATTTTATTACTTATTTTCTTAAATTCAAGTTTACGGGGTCATTTTTACTAATATTTCTCTTAAAAGTTTATAATTTGGGTTTGATCAGATTCTTTAACCGATCGCCCAAAACCTTGTCCAAAATTCAATCCTATGATCAATTGGCTTAGCTTTAGGACTTACAACAGTCAAGAGGTTAAGGTCATTAATTTGGAGAAAAGGAGTAGACTAACTTATGCTTGCCTTAGTTGTGCCAATTCATGGGCAAATATTGTCATAAATAATTCAATCTCTTTAGAATGAAGAAGAGCTTGAAAGCATATACACCTCACTTAGGCTCGTATATTTATTCAAAAACATCAAGTTCATAGATTCTTTCCTAAGAACTTTAAAGCCATATACACTTTTCTCAAACTTATACTCTTTGAACTATCGTTTTAGGGCTTTGAATCCCATCAAGTAAAAACTTAGCAATGAAAGGCAATCACCTTGACCCAAAAAAGAAAAGGAAAAAGAAAAAACAAGAAAGAAAAAAAGAGAAAAGAAGTGAAAAAAAAAAAAGAGATTCAAAATATTAGTGAGGGTATCACTTTCAAAGAATATCCGAATTACCAATAAAGCCTGAAGTCCGAACTTGTGATGATATCCAAAGACTAAACACTTTTGATTCCTAAGCTTAAAAGCAAAGCCCTTACTGTATGATCCTATCCACTTTATCATTCTTGATAAAACTCTTTAGATTAAAGAAATAGACTTATCTTAAGTAAAATTTGCTCATGAAACTGGGGCAAGACTGTGTTTAGTCTTTCCTAGGTTCTTGGTTTGTAAACTAGGGATAGATTATATATAATTTTTTTTCAAAATTGGCTAAGAATGATATCCATTTATTTAAACCATTGACTAAAAGTTTTACATTACAAACCTAGAAAAAACTTATTGATTGACCAAAATATACCACTTACAAGATAGATTATAATTTTTGAAATTAATGTTGAGAGTAAAAACAGACTTATGAGAATATAAGGAAGTCTAGTTTTACTAAATATTTCAAGCAATGATATCTATCTTCTTAATGGAAAATTGAAGAGTTGAGTACTTTCTCACAACATGAATGGCATTTATCCCAAAAAGGAAATCAGTACTTCTAAAAGTTTAGAGATCATGAATTATGCTTCAGGAAACAAGATTGAAAGAATGAATGATCAATGGGCAAGGGGTAAGCTAACCCCTTATTTGTGATCTTTAGAGCTTTCGAGACTTTTTTACTTGTTAACAACACAATTTTCTATCAAAGAGTGTTTTTTGAATATTTTGAAAAAAGAAGAAAAAAGAAAAAACTTTTCAAAAGAGAAATGAAACTTTTAAAATTATCAAGAGAGATTTCTTAAAAGAAAAAAGAAAGAGTTAAAATTTTTCGAGAACTCATGAAAATCCCTTAAACTCAAGTCATAAATTAATTTGTCAAAACTCATGAAAGTTTTCTTCTTTCTTAAGATTGCTTGCTCATAGTAGCGTTATCTTATTTTTTACTAAGATTGCTATCTTATCTAGTCTTTTCCTATGAGAGCAAATAATCGCTTGCTCAAAGGAGCGTATCCTATCTATTTCGTAGTTGGATTGTCTGCTTAGAGGAGCGTCCAATCATTTAAAAGATCACCTGATAGCACTGTCTCATTCCGTCTTCAATAAAATGTCGTCTTATCTTATCTTCGAAAGATCCATCCTTTTGAGCAAAACAAATCTCAAAGAGATCTATCCTCTATGGATTGTTCAACAAGTTTAAACAAATCTCGAAGAGATCTATCTTTTTCGGATGACCAAAGTAAAATCAGTTTTTGAAATCTTGAGGAGATCTATCCTTTTCAGATCACCAAAACAAAACTAAAATCTTAAAGAGATCTATCCTCTTCGTATTAACCAAAACGAATCTCAAAAAGATTTATCATCTTCAGATTAATCGAAATGAATCTCAAAGAGATTTATAATCTTCAGATTAATCGAAATAATCGAAATGAATCTCAAAGAGATTTATCATCTTCGGATTATTCATCAAATCAAAGTAAATCTTAAAGAGATCTGTCCTCTTCGGATTATTCACCAAATTAAAAGAAATCTTGAAGAGATTTATCCTCTTCGGATTAAACAAAAAGAAATCTTGAAGAGATCTATTTTCTTTGAATTATTCACTAAATCAAAACGAATCTCAAAGAGATTTATCTTCTTCGGATCATTCATTAAAGTAAGTTTTTGAAATCTCAAAGAGATCTATCCTTTTCGGATTATCCACTAAAGGAAGTTTTATTTGAAATCTAGAAGAGATCTATCTTCTTCAGATTAACCAAACGAATCTCGAAAAGATCTATTCTCTTTGGATCACTAGCACAACGCCAAAATCTTGAAGAAATCTATCATCTTCAAATTAACCAAAACTAATCTCGAAGAGATCTATCCTCTTCGGATTGTTCAACAAGTAAAAAAAAAAAAAATCTCAAAGAGATTTATCCTCTTTAAATTATTCAACAAGTCAAAACAAATTTTAAAGAGATCTATCTTCTTCAAATCATTCACCTAAGAGAAATCTCTAAAAGATCTATCATTTTCAGTTCATTCGCTAAAACATTTAAAATCTTGAAAAGATATATCCTTTTTTGATTATCTACTAGACCAAAATATTTAAAATCTCAAAGAGATCTATCCTCTTCAAATTATCCACTAAAACAAAGTTTTAATCTTGTAGAGATCTATCCTCTTCGGATTATTTAAATCGGCTCTAGCAAAAATGATTATCTCTTTTATTTTTATAGCGAAGTTCTAATTAAACTTCACTACAAAGAGAGACTGCTGTAGATACCTTATTTTTACCATTTTTCATTTTCGTTAGTTGAGTCAAGTTGAGAAATAAATAAGAATAAACAAAACAAAAAATAAGAAAATAATAAAAAATTAAAAAATGAAAATTAAAAGAAAAAATGAAAAATAAAAAAAGAGAGTCAAGTTGAGTCGTGTCGCATTAAATCATATCGAGTCAAGTTGAGTCGAATCGAATCCTATCGAGTCGAGTCGAGTCGAGTCGAATCCTATCCTGTCGAGTCGAGTCGAATCCTATCCTATCGAGTCGAGAGGAGTCGAATCCTATCCTATCATATCAAGTCGAATCGTATCCTATCATATCGAGTCGAATCGTATCGTATCGTATCCTATCCTATCGAGTCGAGTCGAGTCGAATCGTATCCTATCTTATCGAGTCGAGTCGAATCGTATCCTATCTTATCGAGTCGAATCGTATCCTATCGAGTCGAAGTGTTGATTCGCGTCCAATCGTTTAATATCAAATCGGATAATGGTATGTGATTAATTTAATAAATCATTAAGTCATTTGAGAGTTGGGTTTTATTAAAATGATTTTAGCCCAGTACAATTTAAAATAGAATTTTATATAATTTATATTATATCAGAATGAATTTAGAATTTATTAAATAAGTTGTTGGGCTATAACAAGATTAGATTGAATCGGGTCTTGAAAAATAGAAAGCTCGAATTAAGTAAGGTTTCTAAGAATTTGGGCAAATCTTTAAAGAATTATTATTGAATCTTCCGTATCTTTAGTATGAAAGATCAAATCGTTAGTTTATAAATAAGGATCTAATAATAGAGTTAAGTACATTTTTTTATTCCCACAATTAATTTTACAACTCCCTTAACAACTTCAATCCATTCCTACAATTTATAATTCACAATCCAATTCCAAATTTTCCAATTGCCAACCTGAGGATCCAATTTCAAATATCAAAGCCGAAGTCAAAATCCAATCCAAAGCTCCTAACGTCCAATTTCGGAGTCAATCCAATTTCGAATTCCAAATCGCCCAAAGCCACCGCCCCTTGACAAGAAAAATCTAATTCCAATTCGAAATCCCTTCGCCTGAAATTCCAATCCGAAACCAACGTCTGTCACTTTGCCATCAATCTCCAATTCACAAAGTCCACGCCATCAATCCGAAGTCCTTGCCGTAACTCACTGAAGCCTCTACAATTCAACGTCCAATTCCAAAGCCCCCTGATGCAACAAGCCAGCCCAACGTCTAATTCCGAAGCTGAATTCAACATCCAATTCCATTGTCCTCTGACTGTGAACACAAAGTCGAAGCCAGCCCCTTCACACATCTAAATCCAATCAACGAAGTTTACGCTCCATCGATCCATAATCTGATGATCCACAAGACGAAATCCAATGTTCCAGTAGCAGACGCCAAATGAATTCCTATCCGCGTCGAAGTCCTTACGACGTAATCCGAAGCCTGATGAATCAATGATTTCCTCACAATTGAAAGCCTGAAGAACCGACGAAGTCGTCACATTGCAATAATCCGAAGCCTAACGAACATTCGAAGTCCATGTCACACACACAATCTGATCAACATGACACATGTCTATAAGCTAGCGCACATAGGAACATGAGCATGACATTCAAATGATCACAACGCACGATCACACACAATTCAATTCGATAAAAATTATTTTATTTACTTTGTTAGTTAGTTAAATTTCATTTATTTACTATTATTTTTCCCAAGTACAGGTTCATTGTTATTTTTCATATTGTGTAGTTTTTCTAGATAATTTAAAATTTTTTTAAATTTTGTCTTTAAGAAAAATTATATTTTTATTTTTAAATATACGTATCTTGCGGTTGAGATACGTATCATGGGATTGAGATACATATCTTACTATTAAGATTTAGAAAAAATATATATTGAGATATGTATATGGTGATTAGGATTTAGAAAAGATATATATCAAAATACATATTTAATAGTTGAGATTTAAAAAAGATACACATGAGATACATATCGAGATCGTTTCTTTAATGTATTTTTTAACTAGGATTTAGAAAAGATATTTTTTAACATGTAGTGTTTTTAAAAATAAAAAAATCGTAACTTGGATTTTTAAAAAGATTTAGTTAATTAAGGTTTTCTTTAGTTTAGAAAAATTAGATTTCTTAGGTTTTTAAAAAAAATAATAAATTGATAAATAAACATAAATTTGGCATGGTTTTTAAAATAAAAAAAAATCAACTCACTAAATATTTTATAAAAAGAGAATTATGGCCAGTTTGATTTCAACTAATAGGTACGTAAACACATTTGGAGTAACTACATAAAAAAATAAATTTTTTTTTGCTTTTTTCTTAGAAATTCGTAATAAAAAATGATAAAAAAATCACTTTAGTTAAATTTTCTACATTTAGGTATATTTTTATTATTTTTGGAAAATTATAAAAATAAAAACCCATCGATTTTTTTTCTTTAGTTTTTACATGGTAACTTAGTCTTAATAAGTTAGCTCTTGAACACGGTTTTTTTTTTTTTGTTTAATTTTCAAAAAAATCAATTTTTTAGAATATCCATAAACTAGTGGTCAAATTGGGGTTTTCCTACCCGAAAACCCCAATTTTATTTTTTACTATTTGAATTGGTTGTTGACTCTATTTTTGAAAAAAAAAATATATTTCTTTAGTTTAATGTTGAGTAACTTATATTAAATGGACTAAGCTTGATATAAGTTAAATTAAGAAAATAAAAATAGGGCTCCATAGTACATTTGGTATGGAACAGATTCTCTCTCTAGTCCTCCTTAGAGTTCGGCAAGGAACTTAATACTCGTCTCAAGACTAAGGTCATTAGTTCCCCCTAGTCAGCATAGACATAGGTCTTTTCCTCCTCAACTTCTACCTTTCAAACATCTTTCTCCTCCTTAGGCTCACTTTCATCGATGCTATTCACTACATCTCCTTGGGGCATCATGATACATCGGTTTGGACACTCAACAGTCATGTGTTCGATGCTTAAGCATTTAAAGCACTTCACCTCACTAGTCTTTTGTTTGGAGGTTTGCCCTTTCTCATATGTCCTCGAAGTCGGCCTAACCTCAAATCGGCCCAACTGACCAACTCAACCCTGTTGGCTTAATCGACGATCATTAGGTCTGTCGCTCCTTTCCTTGGCTTGGTATAGCCTCTTCGGCTTGACTTAAACAGGTCAGTGTGGTATTGGGACTCATGAGAATGTCGGCCCAAGTCGGCTCGAAATATTTCTCCTTTGCTTTTCAACCCTCTATACGATCTTGATCACCTCTTTTAAGGTATAAAACCTCTGTATTTCTACAATATTGCAAATCTCATACTTGAGTCTATAAATGAACCTCGATACTATACCAGATTCTGGTTCTTCCATGTTAGCTCGAATCATTAACATCTAGAACTTCCTTACATAGTCATTAATGGATCAGCTTCCTTAGCCCAACTCTTATAATTTTGCAAATGTATCTTATAGGTAAGTCTCAGGTACAAACCTGCCTTGTTACAATCTTTTCATCTCATCCTATGTTCTAATACCTTGTCTTCCATCCCTTGCTTTAGCTGTATTCAAATTTTTCCACCACATGGTGGCATACCCAGTAAACTTCAATGCAATAAGTTAGACTTTGACGGCATCTTCATACTCATAACATTCAAATACTTTTTTGACCTTTTCTTCTCACTTAAAGTATTTATCTACATCTCCACTTCCACCGAAGAGGTGGGATTTGCACCTTCACATTGTCTAGCCCTAGAGGGACTTGGTGTCTTTGTCCTTGTGTTCGGTAATATTCAACTTCTTCTTCTTCACCAAACTCTTCAACATCCTACTTCTCATCATCTTCCTTAATCTCCTTCAACTCCAATCTTTGTCTAATAGCTCAATCTACTACTCCTCCAGCTTGTGGCAGTTGAATTACGTGATTAATTTGATTGCCTTAGTTATAGTGTTTCTCAGGGGCATTTTCCTATAGGTTTTGATGCTGTACACCTTGAGGTTATTGCCTATTAACTTACATTGCGGTGACTAGACTCTTAACAAGGTTTATGAGTCTATCAAATTTGTCATCAATCGACCCTAGGGTATTACTATCATTATGACCATAACTAGGTTGAGCACCACTACTCTGGTCACCAATGACACCCTAAACACTTGAATTTGACATGTTACAGTACTTCTCAAACAAATTAACAACTTGCTAATAACTTCAATACCTAATAATCACTCAAATAGAATAGAACAAACTTGCCCTATTTTCGTAATAAGAAACAGAGTAATAATGAAACTACACTTGCTGTCACACAAATACACTATAGTAGCCATTGGAGGGACACAACAACCACTAACAGTAAAGTAAGCCAAAACTTCACTATAACTTCACATATTCTTTCTCAAAACCTTACTCTAATACCAGTGAAGCTGATGCGTTTCCAAGGTCGGACACATGGAGAAGCACCACAATGAAACGAATTGAAAAAGAAATAGAAGAAAAGCTAGCAAATTCGAGCAATTATCGAATGGATATGACACACCACTCGATCCTACTCGGCCTACAATTCACCAGATATGATACACTAGTTTGAACTAAAGGATTACTTGTCACTACTCTTTGCTAAAGGGAATAGATAAGAGTTGAAGAGTAATGAGAACATTAAGGTTGCTTTAAAGTTACTTGAATAATCTGATATTAATGATATATGTCTACGTACAAACAAATGCGGGTTTATATACTTGTTCGCTAAGGCTACTATACATGTATGAAAAGACAAAAAGGGTATTCTTATAATTAGGTTATAAGAAACACACTAAAAGGGGTAAAAGAGACAAAAAATATTTAGTACAGAAAAAGAAGTGATCATTCTGGAATGTCGTATCAAAAGATATGTATCACTTGGTGGTTGGACATTAGGAATATAATACAAGGTAGGTAGAAATAAGGAAGCATTGTAGTCTAGAGTCGACCTGATTTGGATTAGGTCGGGGGCCAATCAATCTAGTAAGGAAGTCACCTGAATTAAAGTCAGATGCCAGTGGTTGGTTGAGGAGCTCGATTTGGCTAGTCTTAGGTTGTCTTCTGGATTAGGAATGCGCTGTTGAGCAGAAGCATGTTGGATACATGTGAGGATTTGATAAATCGATCAACAAGAAGCCAACTCAAGGTAGGAATTCCCGTCTTGGCTATGGCTTAGAGCTAATATCCTTCGAGCAAGTCCTTAGAGTCCTTTAGCTTCTCATGATTGGCCTAAAGGGTTAATTTCTATAATATATATATATATATATATATATATATATTTACTCCTCCTTTTTGCTTAAATCATCCCTTCATAGCAACTAGTCCATCACGTACATAGGTCGGTAGGAGGCCAACTCAACGTCCATCACTTCGCCATTAGTTATTCCTATTGAGCTCATAGTCATCCCCTCTATTGATTCATTATTTATCCCATAGCTTACTAACATATCTTTTCACCTCATCTCGATCACCTATGTATTATTCAAGTCCTAATTTCCACTTAAGATGAAGAAAACAAATTCAATTTCTTCAGGTTTAGAAGTCTTATATTGTGGTCATCACTTAATGGTCATAGTTAAGATCTTAGGTACTTCCTATAGTTAACACATATATCAGTAAAAATAAGTTTGACAAATCTGAACTTTCTACCAATTGGTACACAAGGGAGATGAAGAATGACTCCTACTAAGTGGACTCGACTTGATCTGAAGGAAATTGGCACAACTCTTGATGAACAAGACTCGCAAGGACATTAAACACTTTTTCGGCTGATAACAGACATGATAGAATTGGATCAACAACAAAGACAAGAAACATTGCTGTGAAAGACACAAATGTCATAACAAACATGAGTCTTGACAATGAAAACCATAGATTTGCATTCTCTTCTTACTTACCACATGTGCCAAGGGATTCATAAAAGGTAGGCTCTCATAATATTGCAATTATACTTCCTATTAACTTCATATGCTTTATCATTATTTAACTCCTTAATCTCATAATTAACCATTACCTTATGAGTCATAATCTCATTCTGTACTAAGTCGACCTTTGAATTAAGCTTTGATTATGCCTCTGATAAAGGTTTTGATTTACTCTCTAAATCTACTCTTAATTATCTACCTTCGACATTTCTTGCCATTTCATTCATTTAGTAACAACTATAGTCTGCATCACCACAATATGCATATCCTTAGTATGATCTCCATCCAATATTTACTTTTGCTTCTTTTCTTCTTCTAAATCTTCTTCCACCTTACACCTTAGTTTACTTTCAACTAACTCATGATTACTTCACATACCGGATTAAGCATCATCCTAAGGTTCCATAAGGTGCTACTCATCTTGTCACCTACAGGTTAAAGTTAATTTTTTATAAACTAACCCAGTCGCCTTGCTCAATCTTACACATATTTTTGTCATACAATCCTCCGTATGCACAATTTTCTTACCTTAAGGCATACTTCATTCCTATTCCCCTTGGTTCCACATATATAATCACTTAAATCTTCCAACAATTTATTTTCAATGCTTAAGTTTCTATAAATTTCTGATGATTTCTTTCTCAACACCAGCTTAACATCATTAAGTTCCTAAGTACTTCCTTAAGACTTTTCATTAAGGTTTATTTCAATTCACATTGCTCCATATCACACCTCATCCTTTCCACCTAACAACTTAATCAATGTTCTTAGTTATATCTAACTCCATGTCTTCATTTATACTTTCACCCATCAGATTTGTATATTAATTGTAGTACTTATGTCCAACCCTCCTTAATACTTATCCATTAACAAACTGTGACACTTTAAGACTCAGTTAAAATAACAATACCCTGATACCACCTTGTAACGCCTTGCTTTCCAAGTGTTAGCTTAAATTTTCTTTTTTTTTTTTTCAACACTTGTTATTCATTATTGACATCCTTGAGTTAAAGATAAGGCAAAACCTATATTTCACTTGCTCATCTACTGTACATTTAACATGGTAAACAACAACAGCAACTTTTGTAAAGTGAGCTATACTTAGAGTATCATAGCCATACACTTCAATATAGTATTATAATTCTTTACAAGCACACACTTTTGACCACTATAACTATACTAAATCCCTTGTAAAATAATTCCAACATCTTTCTTGTAAAGTAGCTTTTGTGTGTTTAACTCATATCCTAGAGTCAATCACTCTCCCAAAAGCTCATCATTTACTAGTATATTGAAATCTCTACCTTTCTATGATGGGATGCTTTATCTAACTTAACTTTTACTTGAGGATAAAACAACTTATCGCATCAACTACTGTAAGCTAAGTGAGAGTAGATAAAAACAAAACAAAGAATAAGCATAATACATTTACAAATATCATTATCATAGGATATTCAATTTCATATTTAATGTTATTGAGACAAATCATCTATGTAAGGAATGCGTACTATACTTATGCACGCTATACTTATGCACATGACATGCATTGATATCAATATCCTGTACTCTTCCAATGTACTCATCTGGTTAGTCGATACACCTAGGCATCTAGATATAACGTCTAGGAACCACAAGGCAATAAGGAACCACATGAGAATAGAACCCCTAAAACTCATCTAAGCCAAGAGGCAATAAGGAGCTGCTTGGGAGTAAGACTCCTAAAACTCAGCAAAACAGAACCCACTTGTTGTAGTATGGAAATCCAACATATAGCCAACCCAGTTGAGACTACATGAAGTGGCCAAAACTGATTGAGTAATTCAAATCTATATGCTCAAAACCTAACCTAGTAATATTTAAGCCTTTAGAAACTTAACCCATAGGTCCTTTCATGCCATACCATTGATGTAGTAAGCAATACAATAACCTAATATTAGGCACAAATCTTAAGTTATACATCATAAATATCTCAATTATCTTAGATTTAACTTTATGTTTCAACTTTATAATTCATTCCTTCATATAGGGTTCACTTAAGTGAACACCCTAAAGGACAGTTCATTTTCCAAGTTCTCCAAGAAATAACACACATTGACAAATCAGTCATACATGAGGAAATACCTTACTCAGTTAATGCACATTTAACAAAACCATGTATTCAATCAATCTAACACACAACTATAGTTTATGACACAACTAATTCGAAGTCAAGTAAACATAAGTCTAATTACAAAAAATAGAAATATCCACTTCCCTAGGTCTGTTGATCACTCTAACATTAGTTGTTAACACGAGCTTCCTCTTTAGCTACTTTAACTAATAAAGACGAATAGTATCAAAGTTATCAACAAACCGTACATAAATATATATTTCAACTTAATCTTACCTTAGTGACACTATAAGTTCATTCTGTTAAGTATGTATTTATTCTAGTTTACTTTTGACTTAGTCTTTGATCTAGTCTCTAAATTACCCTTTGTCTAAGGCTAACTCAATAATTTTTAAATGAATGCTATTTGATTTATATCCATGACTTTACCAAGTAAAAATCATAAGTATTTTACTTGACTTAGTTTCCAAGTCCAACTTATATAAGAACACTTAAGTGTAGTCTCTAATTCCATTTCTGATTCGATCAAATTACCATATTTACATATAGAATTCTCATTTCTTAATCAAATCAAGTTAGGTTTAAGCAAGGATATATCCTCTAAATTAGCCTAAAACATTGCACAACTTGCAAAATTTTCCACAACTTAGTAGTTAAATCAAATTATACTTAAGAATCAATCAATTGCAATTACATCCCTTATAGATGATATTAGGTAATATGTATTTGCATCAAAATATTAAGTTCACATGATATACATAGTCACAATTATTATTAAAACAATTATAATTTAACAATTACTTAACTAAGGACAAACTGCTTACATAGTTTTCAGCATACAATTTCAGTGATTTCACAAAGGCTACTTTAAGTCCACATAATTACATATTTTATATTATCCTATTCACAACATTAAATTTATTTTAGCTCCTCTATTCTCTAGATCAAATCTTTACCCCACTTTACAATAAATTATGCATACCATAACATAAATTTCTAGATATAGATAAATCATAGCCTTGCTTTATTAAAATTTAACAAATGAAAGAACTAAGTAACTTGAAATTCTTATCATCACAACAACTTAAGATATGATCTGGCAATGTAAAATAGAAAACAATTCTACCAACTTAAGAATATTTCGCCTTTATGATGAAAATTATCCACTTACAAGTTTTGATGTCGAGCCTTTCAAAAAGTGTTTTGACATATCTCAAGCGAGCTTGACACCCTAGTTATGATCATGAAGTTATCATCCTTTAGAGACTACATGACTCACTTGTAATTGGCCTTATTTAATAGCTCTTCGTTATGTATGTTGTTCTACAGTATAGTAAAATTATGGTACCCTACTCATGTTTTTAAATGTTTAAGTGCTATCCTACTTCTTACTAAGTTGGTTGTTCTTTTACTTATTTGTTTATTGTTTAATCATACTTTTTTTTTTTCCTTTTTCTCCATGCTTTACATGAATTAGGAAAAATTAATCATGTTCTTTGGTCCAATCTTGTGGTGACAAATCCATTGGACATCTTGAGGTGAACAATAACAATGTCCTTTCTTTTGCCACCTAAGCTAAAGGTGTCTTCATGATACAAAATGGAAGATGATTAATAAATCTAAATTGGATCCTTTTCTTGCTACGTTCCTTAACATGTATAAATTCATAATGTTAACTTATTTTATTATTTTGTTTTGACAAATATGATATCCTAAGGATATAATTTGTCCATATTTAATTATACGATAATCCATATTCATATATATGGAATATCTGGTACAACTATTGAATTTCCATGCTTCTTGTTTGCACTTTACATATAAATATCAACTTTTATATATTTTGCATCCTAGCTTATACTAATTTATGGGTATATATTCAATACGTTAATGCATATTTAGTTATGTACGTCTGATAACTCTTATTTTAAACACATTTCACATGGTGATTTTATAGTATTTCCCTTACATCTTTGATTTTTTGTAAAGAAATTGATACTTAATTAAGTAAAATTTTGATTTCAAGGTTTGAACGCATTCTCGGATTGAAAATGAAGAAAAGGAATCAAGTTTTACTCAATTTGGAGTTCAAATGAATGAGTTATGAAGTTACATAAACAATAGGAGAAAATAGCAAATTTTGACCGAAAAGTTACATAGTCTAGGACATAACTGTATCCCTAGGCTGTGTCCATGCAAGAAGATTTTAAGTGTCAAGGTCAGTAAGTTACATAACCTAAGGACACAACTGTATCCCAAGTTGTGTCTGGTAACGAAAAAAGAAACTTTATAATACATTATAAAAGGACTTACTAGGGTTTTGCACATAATTTTAGACATTCAAAAGAGAAGAGACTTAAAGAAAAGGAGGAGCAAAAGGCGAAAGCAACACCTAACTTTAAGATTGAAGAGATTTTTCATCAACAAAAGGGGTTTTTCATATTTTATTTCTTGATTTTATTGCAATTCATTTTTAGTTTTATTATGATAGCTTAAGATTCTTGTATTTAGGATCGTAAAACCTAAGGTTTCATGTGACTATTAGATTTATTGATAATTTTCAATAAAGTTTCTATCTTTCTTGATTCAATTATGTTTTTTAATTATTAATTGATAATTTAGGGTATCAATCTATGATATTATGCATGATGATTGAGAAATCACATGTGTAATGAGATCTTGACATAATTGGAGAGAATTACATGTATTCTTAGAGATAAGATACATGTTTCTTCTGGAAAGTTGTTCTTTTGTATGAGAATTCATTATACATTAATGCAATTCTGAATTATATTACTAAGTGAAGAGATTCTAGTAAATAATTTAGGATTAGGGTTAATATGCTTAAGAAAGGTGTTAACTTTAATTATGAATTCCTCCGGTCAAGAATAATAGAGATTGAATTGAATACATTTTAAGCGGTCATATGTTAAACACTAGGGGAAATAATTCCTAAATATGTTATTTGCCTTCTTCAAGTCGTTCTTAATTTCATCACTTTCTAAATTGCTTAATCAAGTCTCATAATTAGGTTAGTTTGTTAATTTTAGTATTTTTAATTCATTCAACCCATTACAATTCTCCAGTTAGAAAATAGAGCTAAGATTAATATTAGTACTCGAAGTTTCTAAGAGATCGACTCAGACTCACATCTGCTATATTAAAATTGATAGGTGCATTTGCTTTATATCAACGTCATATCCTAATATTACTTTATGTCAAATTATATATTTTTTTGCTATCCAAAAAATTTATCTATAATGTCTCGTTATATTTTAAAACCATATTTTAAGTTTTTGATAAAAATAAATAATATCCGTAAAGTTGCACTTTTGCTAAATTAAATACTTCACATATTTTATTTTGCAAAATAAACTTTATTAAGGTTCTTCTTTTGACTTTACAATCTCATATAGAAATTTGGCTCAATTTGGGAAAAAATTTTAAAATAGCCTTAAATCATATGGAATGCTTTAACTCATATCGATATCAACCAACTAGGGCCTTATTGTATGACAAAGCTCATTTCTTAAGTTTTTCATAATAAGTTTATTTCCATTATTTTCCATGCTACACCCTCTACATCTCCCATGTAACAAAAGTAACCTATTTTCCATGCCACAACGCATCCCCCATGGATCTCAAAAACAACCTATTGCTGCCCTCGACTATTACACATACATTATGACATCTACACTTCCTATAAACACAATCCACTCATGCACAAATGCATTCTTTACAACCAGAATGCCCAAAGCCCCCCTTACACCGAAACAACCCTATGGCACCATCCTCTGCCCACTTAATGTAACACCGACGCATAGCGATGAACACAACACTATGCACACATCTACGACTTCAACAACCTCACTCCCTTCATCCTTACCAATCAACACCGTAGTCTTTTATCTTTACTAACAGTCGCTTCACCAGCATATGCCTGAATACACGAACACATAATATGGCAACTTCACAGTAGTCCATCGCACTTCGCCATCACTTGCACATTTATGTAGGTCATACAGCAGACTCATGCACAACAGCGAACACACATATCACAAAGTACAATGCTGTTGCCACTCACTATCTACTGCACAACTACGCTCTATGATACGGATCACAACTCTGATCAACTATACCTACAAATAGCGACTCAAACACCGATGACAGCACGAAGTCCCTAACCATGGCTAATAGAGCAGAATAGAATCAATAATCACAATCACCCTATCCTCTGCTTAATCTTAAAGTTGTAACTAGATCTCAACTCTAATCCATGTCCAAGTACTGTAACTCCAATTAGTTCGTACGTACACACGATAACCACTATTGCTGCCATCCATGCTGTAGCATCTACAGCACAGAGCAGCGCACATACTAATTAACTCCAGCTAATCCCCAACGCCTGCAGCAACACCGGTTGCCTCCATCATTGATCCACATGAAGACCCAATGCTAACTCAGAATAGCAGCTCACATCCACTATTCAGCATGCCAAACAACAAGGTAGGTTCGGTTCTTTCTTTTTTATTTATTTATTGATTTGTTCCTTTGTTTATTTAATTATTATTATTTTATTATTATAGTATTATTTTGTTAGTTAGTTAAGATTAATTTTTTTTTAGGATTTCTCACTTAGAAAATCTTTTTTTAAAAATAAAAAATAAAAATTAATAAAAAGCCTTTTTTTAAGAAAAAAAAGGACTTTAGAAAGTTTTTATAAAAATAAAATAGCTCAAGAGTTAAGACCTAGTAGATTTTTTTGAATAATTTAAATCGATTACAAATATAAATCTGATCGATTTTTAAAATTAAAATCAATCCATACACTAAAGTTTTCGAAAAAAAACTACGATCGTCTAATCTCAACTAATAGGTATGTATGCACCTTCGAAGCGACAATAAAATCTATAAAAACTTAGGTTCTTTTTTTTTTGTTTTTATTTTTTCTTTAAAAATATTATAATTTGAAGAATAAACTTAATTTTGGAAAATAGATAATGATACTTGTTAGGATTTTATAGGTTAGCTCCCAAATTCGGAACCCTCTGGTTTATATTAAATGGAAATCAAAGATCAGTAGCCAAATTATAGTCAATTCACCCAATTGATTACGGTTTTTTTTTTTCCCAACATTAGTCAAGTGATGACTCTAAAAAAAAATTATTTAATAAAAAACCAGAATTTCTCAATTTCTTTAGTCGATGATTAATATTGAATAAATTAAGGTTTAGTATTAATCAGAAAGTGGGAAATTAAATTAAAAAGAAAAATCGAATTTCAGGCTCAACACCACTACCTCCTCTTCCCATCTCCTTCTTCTTTCTTTTTGAACAAGCACCCACTCTACCATTGACCTTCACAATCAACCTTACTAGGATAGACACGAGCGTATCAAAAGAGCTAAGATTCACAAGTTGATGAAGTAATCTTAGCTTATGTTTCTTTTTTTTTTTCCTTTTCATTTTTCTATATATTTAGTAAACTTCCTTGTAATGCTTTTCAATGTACGAAGCATGTATAGAATGTGTGCCCATGTATTAGGAATCTCCATATAAAGTACCTAATATTGTATATATCAATTCTAGGTTTTGTATAATGTTCTTTCCTTGTACTTTTTCTTCTTCCTTTTCATTTATTTTGTTATTTCTATTTAATTCATCCAATTTTTTTTATGCGATGTATTGTTATCCTTTTTGAATTTGTACATGCATGTATATAGATACTGTATGAACATATATATATATAAATACTTGTGGTTTAAGGTCAATATATATATATATATGCGTTGTGTAATTTACTTATGTTTGTGTATTCTGTTTTGTTTTATTTTTACTGTTATTTATATACATGTATAAACACATGTACAAGTATCTATATATATGTATATATGCTTGTATTTTAGATATATGTAAGTATATTTTTTATACTTATTTGTTTTTTTTTTTAGTTAAAAGAAGATATGTATAATAATATATATTTAACTATTTTGGTGTATTTTGAAATTAATAAATATACTAGTATTATTTATATATATATACCCAAAAAAATTAAAATTACGTATTTATGTATGCATGTATGATAGTATCACCCCTGTAGCAACATTTTTTTCTTATTTTAATTTACTTTAATTTTTGGGTATTTAATTACTACCATATACATTTTTGTATTAATATCATAAATAAACAAAACTACAAAAATAGACAAATTTAGAAAATTGCACCCCGACCCAATTAGGACCAACTATGTCAACTTCCCCTATTTTCTAACAAAAAACTTAAATATATGAAAATTAATAATAATATATAAATTTAGAATTACTATTATTATGATAGATGAAATAGTTGGTGATTTAGGGCCTAACGTTGTAAGATAAGGAAAATAGAATCCATTGGACCTTAAGGCCCATAATCAAAAGGCCACATTAGATCTAGCCCTAAGGAGAAGTCATACTAAAAATTTCATTTAATTGAAATAGAGTTAAAGGTATATAAACAAGTTGGGCCATAACTTGTAAGATCGAAAAATTTAGGAAATATGTCATTTTAGGTTAACAATTAAACTCTGGCAAAAAGACAAAAATAGTTCGAAAATACAAGGTTTAGAAAACTATGTTGGCTTATTAATAAAAATTTAGGTTAAGCTCCATTGATAAAACTACTAAAAGAAAGCAATAAAGACAATTAAAAGCAATTTGGGCCCAAATTAATAAAAATTCGTAATACATCAAGCTCATAATAAAAAATGCAAGTCTCAACTTCCAAAATGGACCTTACTATATGAAAGTATGCCTAAAAATAATAAAGATTGACTATAAGATCATCCAAATTGGATTTAAAATAAAAAAGCTATATGCGATTAGATAAAAAGCTCAAATTGGAACATTTTATAAAATTAAGTAGAAAATTACGTAGATTCTTAAGTAAATATTTAGATAGAATTTTTCCTTTATTTAGATAGTTATTACTTCTTATATATTCCTTAACTATCAGGTGATCTCGACGAAGATAGTAATCCTCTAGTTGACTACTATGATCCTTAACTACTATCATGACCAAGTGAGCACTCTTGACTATCTCATACTTATTTGTGATGGTAGATAGTGGCACATAATTATTATTGATAAATTGATTGATGTTTGGGGTTAGGGATTTGCATGTGAATGTTATTGATTGCTCGATATAAAAAAGTACTTTGAATTATCATAAAGAATTGGTTGCTACAAGATGAGTAATATCAGAAATTGAATTGTCTATGAAATTTGTTTGTAACATAATAACCAAAATTAATTAGATTTGGCTTAACTAATTAAATTGGATCATGCATAAGCATACATTACATCATATATATACTAGCTATATGCATTGCATCATATATATACTGGCCATCACATCATACAGAGATATTGAAAGGCTATGCGAAGGTTATTTTATAAAAAAAAAAAATTAAAGTATTTAGTACGGTACACTAATACAACATAACCTTACCCTAGTTTATAGCTTTACTAGATATTGGAGGCATCAATCATCCAGCTAAGATCAATTCTAAAAGCCTTCATTTAGGGATGATCGTAGATTGTAGAGGCCTACTCATAACCACACTTGAACTTAGTTTTCTTAAAAGTTAATAAAATTGTTTTTCTTGGAATATGAAATATAGAGTTTCATAGTTTGTGTAAGTTCAAGTATGGTACTTTGATGTGACCAGTATTGTATATTCTCAAACGATAACTTTAAAGAGTGTTAAATTTGAGTTTCATACTATACCCTATTAATTGTATATACTTGTATGGTATACTGTTTGATAATGCATTCATACGCTTATAATAACTTGCAATAACTTACTTGTTGATATGGCTGATAGATACCTCACTAAGTTTTATACCTTACACCTCTAGAGACTTTTATTGCAGGAGGACCTTTTTCACTGATCAAATTGAAGCTTGCCTAAGGTCAATCTAATGTTTTTTGGGAAAAGTGTTCGAACCAAGGCCTACCTAATGTAAGTCTAGTGTTTTTAGGAAAAAGTGTATAAAAGATGAGAGCTAGATTGAACATGACTATTTAGTTAGATTCTTAGTTTATGACTGCTATTTATTTTGCCTTTGTTTATTTAGTAGCTATATAGGACCATTATCTCAATTTTTATAGCATGATTACTATTATTTTGGAGATTTAGAGTCCCATATTCTCTATATTTGCTAAGATAATGCAAGAGAACTCATAATATAAAATTTATTGTGATATGATCTTCACCTACATAACTCCTAGGTAAATAGTTGTGTAGTAGCTTTGTATATCATATAAAAGGTTATTGAGTAGTAAGAGAGTCAATTTGTGATTTTTGTATGATATACAACCTATCATGGTTAAGCCATCCTTCAGGTCATGACAAACATAATAGAATAGTAACAACTATAATAATAGTTGTTAAAATTGTGAGTCTTTACAAGTTTATGATTTTATAATATTTTTCTTAATTAAAATAGATATAAAATCATTTATGTACAAACTTTTAATGAAATTATGAACTTTCATATATAATTCTACAAGTTTATGATTTTATTGGTTTTGTACGATTTTATTGGTTTTGTACGATTAATTCTATGCATTCAAATGAATAGTAGAATCGCAATTTTAACAACCATATTTATTATTGCTATTGTTGTAGCTGTTGTTGTTATTGTTATTGTTATTATTATTATTTGCATTTAGAATTATATAAGTGATAGATTAGGAAAATATTTTTATTAAACTAACTTCTTTTAGGAACCCTAGCCCTTAATCCTTACCAAACCTTATCTCAAACTATCACCTTACTTGCTTAAGTGGTTTTATAGGGATTTGACATGGTTATGTGGTTTGGGTTGCATGGGTCAATGATCATAATTAGGTGGTTCAATAGGCGAACAATGGTTATGTAGTACAGGTTGCATTGTTTTATAGCCATGGTTTAGAGGTTTTCTAGGTTTGACTTGGTTATATGGTTTTGGTTGCATGATCTAACAATCATGGCGAAATGGTCTAATTGCATTTGGGTTGTAATGGTTGGATCTATGTATTCTGGTCCATGATTTGATGACTGAATTAGAATTCTATGAGTAGAGTATTGAAATACATAGGGAAAGATAGAATAGCTACTCCTTTAGTGAGAAGAAGAAATTGAAATTCCTTATTTGATAATAATGGATATTCTATTGAATGACTATTTAATAAATCAAAAGTAGTTTTATTGATTATATCAATTAATGTTGTTTTAGTTCACCATCATTTGATTACTATGTTTAAACTTAAAAAATAGTGCCACATTTTTCCCATCAACTTTAGTTTTAGTTTGCAATTAATTACTTAAAACTTACTCTATCATGTATTTAGAACCCAATTAAAGTGTATCATGCCATAGTATCACTAATAACACAAATGTATAGTCAAAACTTCAATTTGATAGTATATATGTACCTTAGAAGGTTCATTTTCCATGGCCAGATGTACGCAATACATTGGGGTAGTTAATTGCAAATTGACCTAAAATTAATGTATCAAATGCAATATATCCATGAGGTAGAATTTATGTCAGGACAAGAGCTAATTAGAATTGGATCAATAACAAATGGTGCTATTATTCATGTCCAATTAATTCACGAAGCAACATTAGTCATCAAGACTTCAACTTAGTAGGAAATATAGCGCATGAGATGTTTATATAGCTAATTGTAAATTGACCTAAAGTCAATGTGACATTATTTCCAATTTAGAAACTAAGTAGGATAGAAGCTAGATAAAATAAAATCAACAATTAACACCAGAAGCAATGTAGGCATACTTGGGCAAGCCTAATCTATTCAACTGGAATAGGCTACGAGAGTAAGTTCGTCTTAAGTTGAAAATTGGTCAAATTTGAATCCGCATAACTCGATTAACCTAAACATTCCAATCGAGAACCAGGTTCATTAGGTGGAAATGCATTAGTTTGAATTTTTATCTAGGCAAACTTTTGGAAGGCATATTTAGAATTCACAACAGAAGCTGAAGCTTTCAACCACAGAAAAGATGACAATCAAACCAGCCTTGGGGTGCTAATAAACGTATATATAAGGCTACATCAAATGGGAGTTATCCTACCTTACTAACGTCAGACAGAAGTTTCATCTATTGCAATCGTTTTGTCCCATATTGCCGAAATCAAAGATTAGTTCAGTTGTGATATGCTATAAATAGGAAAACAACTCTCATTGATAACTTTGCTGAGTGAGTTAGAAGCTGGTAAGCTAAAAGAAAACTAGAAATAATTTCCATTACTTGCATTAGAACAAAGAAATAATTTATGGGTCAATCCGGTTTAACTCTAGTTGAGCCCATTGACCATTGAGCCCTTGGCCTTTTCAGTTTCAGGATCAGGATAGTGGTTGGTCCACTTCTGGAAATATTGCTAAAAATCAAGTATAAATGGAAAAGAATGTTTCCATTAGTTATATGCCATCATATGCAACCCTTTGTTAATACAACCTTCTCTTATATTTTTATTTGCGATTGTGAAAAGTGAAAACATGTCGACAACCATGTCTAATTATTATAATATTTTCAACAACCATATTATAGGTGCGGAGTTCACTATGTATGGCTGCATACAAAAGGACTTAGTATATAGTTTATATTTGCAAATTATGTGTGTATATATATACATACATACATATAATATGAAAGGAGATGAGACAGCTTGTGTGTCTTACGTAGCTAAAACTTTTATAATAGCATAACTAGTAAATAAAAAATAGATAAAGAAGGTATAACTAGAATTGAAGTTATAATTAGGTTGAAGTAGCAGGGAAGTTAAACTTATCACAATTATATTTACTTTTTTATCTTATTTATCCTTAAAACATCAAGGGATTTGAGTTGTTAGGAAGCGAATCATATAAATGATTTTTTTTTTCTTTTTTCTTTTTTGTTCCGTAAAATAATTAAATGCTTTCGATTGGCCAAGTTGAAGTTATAGGATAAATCATTCATGAAATTCAGGCCATTGGTCAAAGTAAACCAAACAAGAACAACGAGAATATATTATCAATTTTATGTAAGATTCAGGATCTGCTCGCACAACTAATGGCAGTTCACTATCAATTTATGTGATATCCAGGATCTGCCATGACTATGGTTCTCTTATTTTATAAGTTTTTTGCTTCCGGGCCAGTTAGGTTGAGCTATCTTATTTTATCAATGATGTTGCCAAGGAAAATAAAAAAATTGTAATTTGTACATGATTTCTACTCCGACATCAAGATGGGGTCAGATTTCTGAGGTCCTTTAGACGCTGAATTTTGAGGAGTATCGCCAAAGAAAAAGATTATACTTAATGCATGTGAAATCGAGTTCCATTAGAAAAAAAGAGAGAGAAAACGGTCTTCTTATCTTTTGGCCAAAAACCGGTGAAGATAGTTGTCATCTTTTTCACTCGACTCACAAGGCACGAGCAAATTCAACAATTGGACCTATTCTTTAAAATTGAAAACCTACTAGCTTTGAGCGTGCATTAGAAACAATTAAAAAAAAAATTCAATTTTCTTTTATATGCTTACTTTTCAACAAAATGTATAATTAACAATACAAAATATCAATTTTTTTTTTCTTTTAAACCCTAAACAATTGAATTAGAAGTGCCATTATAAAAACTTTAATTCTAAGAGTAGTTTCAACAAAGACGGCATATATGTGTGTCCTTTACATAATTTAATTTGGATGCCTGAGGGATAAATGGGTATAAAATAAGTAAGGAATGAAGGATAAGGTATGAAGCTTTCTCTTACTCGATCATGGAGGAACTAGTTTCCAAATTTTTGGAAATGGAACTTACCCTATATCATCCATGAACCACCCTGAAGAAATAAAAAATTGTACTTTATAGATTTTATATGATATAGACTATTTTATAGAACCCATAAATTTTTTATATCTTTCCATAAATTTCAAATTTGCACACCTTTTTTAATAGCACATTTTGGTTATGTTCTTCATCTTCTTCTTTTTGTTTTTTGTTTTTTCTCCACATTGAAATATTCTTTTTCTAACATTGTATAAAACTTGAAGGTTAAATGACACTTTTATTAGCAAAATAATGAAATGTCAAATGCATGAGTTTGTATGAACAAATGAAAAGAAGATGCAAATTCTTTTAAACTAACAACACATATTGCCTTTTGAAATTTAAAGTTGCTATATCTAGGTTTTGATTATTAAGAGAAGTATTTGAAAATAGGCAAATGAAGAATAATGTTAAAGTCGGTGAACATTTTTCATATGGCAGCAAAATTTGAGTAAACGAGGGTCAGTGGTAGCATTTAACTATAGGGAAGATGAGATAGAAAGATAGCAATAGAGAGGTAACAAACTTTAGGTTTAAGGTTTCTATTTAGTTAAAAAATGATTTGTTTTTAAGATAAATATTATTATTGATTTTAGTCATCTTAACCGAAAAATATAAGGTTATTTTTCATTGATCAATAAATATTATACTATCTAATAAATTTCGTAGATAGGTATAGGATACCATGGAACTAGTACTTCACATACTTTTGGAGCACATATTTTAGGTTACGTATATGGTAAGATAACATCATATCCATATCCTATCTTATAGGAATAGGTTCCAAAAAATTGCTATAAAAAACCTACCTTATAACATTTGATATCTACCTAAAACCAATCCAATTGAATAAGGTACAGGTAGATATTCTGTATAACAAGATTACTTGCTTACCCATAACATCTTTGACGGTTCTTAATTGCTTAATTTTATATTTTTTAATTACTTCACTTGTATTACTCTTATTATAATTGGTTTAATTAATAATATATATTGATAACATACCAAATGTAATCAATTATTCAAAGTGGAAAAGAAAAATAAGTAAGCTAATCTTGCATACATATTCAAAAACTAATATATATTTGTAACATATGATAAAAGCTATTGAAAAATTATCACATTAGGGTAAATTAGAAAAGTCTATAAGGGTAATATTTATATGCCATGGTGGCCAAGGGACTCATTTATAGAGTTCGAGATCTCAATAAGAAATGTGAAGGTTGCTTGAAGATAGCTAGTTGACAAAAATGAATTAGCCAATCTAGTTCTAATATGATGAGTAGGGTCATAATAGGTAATAATCTGACCTTAGGGACTAAGGCTTGGCCATCATTCATCTGTGGTCGACCATTTGCCAAAGTTTGTCCATCAACAGTTGTTCGTTTTCATCTAGTTTGATTTGTGGTTACATAAACGTTTTTCTATGAGCCGTTGCCCCCATAAGGATTATCACTTCAAAAGAGACAATGTAAAACCACTTACCTTAACTTGATTTATGATTCAAGAGGAGGCTACTTCTTGAAAACATTTATCAAACTTTTGTTCTAAAGTTCCCTTTAACTAAAGATTGTTATATAATTGTAAATTACATATATTAAGAGTAAAATTATCATTATAATTAAATTTATCTTTTTTTCTTGTATTCTTACATTCCTTATCTAATATATTCCTTAAAGAAATGATTTATATCAATGTGTAGCTTGAAGTATGGTATCTCGAAATATAGTCCAATTAGTGCCATCTTGTCTAATTGGGAGTTCAGACATAAGGGTTTCCACCTAGGTACAGATGCCTCGCTTGCTCAATTCCATTCTTGTATATAGAATGTGCTCTTATAACATTGTACTTGTTGGTAAATTCATTAGTCACTTACGATATTTGATTAGTCTAGGATTTGACCTATCTTTCACGTACGCTTTCCGTGGTATCGTTATTTAAAGTAATTTAGAGTGAGTGCTAGGTGTAACCTTTCCTCTTATAGAGAAACCTAAAGTCAATAGAACTAAAATAAAGGAAAAGTCTCTCTCTCTCTCTCTCTCTCTCATTTTGCCTCTCTTTCTTTTGCATGAGATTCTAAAATATTTAAGTTATGGAAATGACCAATTTCTTTCATCCCTTTAAATTTCAAGTTCTCAATTTGCTTTTTGTATGAGGTCTAGTTCTAAAAGATGAAAGGCATGTTAGGTTGTTGGCATATAGGTTACATCGATATATGCCATCCTTAACTCCCATTCTTTCTCATGTTAATATGAATCCATAAAACCTAAGACTTATTTAGAGTTTTATAGAAAATTAGGCTTAAAATTATTGTATAGGCTTATGATCATAAATTGTAGATTTTTTCAACAAAATAAAAAATAAAAAATAAATTGGAGATCTAGAGATTGTGATTATGTTTTAATTCATTAATTGCTATTATTATAAATTTTTTTTATTTTACTCTTATTTAATTTGTGAATTTTGAAGATTTGTAGTTGGTGATCTGTGTTGGGAAACCATTTAGATTGTTGGTTAAATTAGGAGTTTAGTTCTTGTTGTGGGAAGTAAGAAGTTTGAGATGTTATAGGTTGCTCTCAAGATTTAAAACTTAAGTCCACTATCCTAAGTTGAGTCCTATGAAGAGCCATCGAGATGTGGTATGTAAAAGCCAATGTTGTCGACCACATTATATAATGTTTGACTGCCAAGCTAAATTAGATGATTAGATTTTATTTAGGTTAACTGCATTTAGGGTTACTAAAAATCAATGGTGGATGGCTTTACTGTTATGTATGTTTAATTGGCCAAATGTTAATATCCTCAACCAATTCAAGGTGCTTTTATTAGAGTAATGAATGGGGTAGCATATTGGTGATGTTTGATTGTGAATAATAATAGGATTTTCATTAAAATTAGATTGCTTACAAGATGTTGAACCAATTTTTGGTACATAGATATTAGTTATGTGGTGGATGTGAATGTGGAAGTAGAATTAAACAAATTTATAACTTTTGACTGTTAAATTGTATTTTTTTATTTGTGCTTGCAAGGACCATATCTAGATAGGTAGGTCATTAACTATATGTTTATCACTTATTAAGAGTTAAATATTCTAGATGAACTAGACGATAGTTTGGGTGTCATGAGCATCATGTATGCATAAGTAGGTCATTGATATGGCAAAACTACGATTAATATAGGTTAAGAATTTGGATGTACCTATACAGTAGGTCATGGGACATATAATGGATATTTGGCAGTGAGTTGGGTTATTGATGACTGATGCAAGTAGTGAACCTGATATGAGTAGTTAGACTCTTGAATTTATAAACTCTTGTGTCATATACTCTAGGGATCATATGATCCATTAACTCAATGGACTCTTAGAATCTATGGCTTGGGACATCAAGTTTGCTTATATTTACTAATCCACTTAAATTAATAGAATTATACAAGTCTTTGGTGTTGTTTGATGTTCCTTATGCTTTTAACATATTTTGTTCAGGAATACATGAAATGTGATACATGCACGTGTTTTACTTAGTGTTATGCTATTAAACTTTGCAACTCATCCATGTTTGGTTATTTTATTTCAAGCTAAGACAATTTACAACAAACTGTCAATTGTGAATAGTTTAGGGTGAAAACAAAACTAATAGTAAACTAGACAAATTTGAACCATAAATAGACTTAGCTTAAAATTATGTATATTAGCAAAATGCTTAGTTTTTTATTTTCGTAAAATAGGAAATTTTAGTTCATAACACCATAGTATATAAATGATATATTTATGTAACATTAGCCTAGAAAACAACTATTTCATATCTAGCCAATTTCGTTGGCCAATATATATATATCTAGCCAATTTCCAATAATCTTCTTTCATAGTAACAAGAGTTAATAGCTTATAGCAAAAGATGCAATACACATTGCATTGGAAGTCATCTTCTTCCATGATGTTCTAAAATTTGCTAAGTGATTAGCCACCTAATTTGACTCCCTTAGTTGGTACATGATCTTAGCAACTTCAAGTTGCATTAATTTAGCCTTACAAACATATAGTATATTAGCGAATTTCCATTTATGATTATTTTTATTAGAATTCAAAAGAGCTAAGACCATGCTAAAGCTATATTAATCTCAAGGTTCCTTACGTGGAGTAGCTCATCGAATCTTAAAGCATGATACATGCCCCAAAACTCAACCAAAAGGATGCTAACATTCCCTAATCTTTTTGCAAACCCAAATATCCAATGCAACTCATCTCTGTATACTCCTATGATCGCTACTTATGAAATGTTAGTATGAACTAAAATATCCATGTTGAGTTTCACCTAATTGTTTCTCACTAAATGTATTTGGGAACCATTGTTCTAAATTTAAGCTTCTTCCTATGATGAACCCAATATTTGATCTACGTTATTATTTACTAATGTATTTCTATCATATCATAGCAACCATAAAGCAAAGCCAAAAATGACTTATCTTGGGGGCATAATACTATTAGAAGCCACTTTAGACTGCTTCATCATGCTTTCAATCCATGAATAAAAAGGAACATTTTCAAAGGATCTGATCTACTCCTCTAAATTAGATCCTTCTAGAGATACATGATGTTGAGGCATAATCTTAAGATATGTTCAACTATCTCTTCAATACCATATTGACATTCACTTGGACACTATTGATAGGGCTCTTTAAACATAAGCCCATTAGGTCCATTTAGATCTTATATGCCTTACCATTTAGGGCTTGCTACCCTAGGCTCAAGCCATAGGCCTGGCTTAACTAGGCTTAAGACCTAGGCTTGGCTTAACCAAGCTGAAGAAGCTCTTCATTGGTTAGAAGACATCGAATAAGGATAAGAGACCAAGTCAACAACTACCTCCAACATAGGTGAGACACATTAAACACCACAAGCCTACTCTCCCATACTTATGGAAGAGGATTTTCTCTACTAACTACCCTCCAACTGTCGACACCACTCCACTATAAATACCAAGTCATCACTGAACGGTAAACTACTTAACACTTTGTACACTTAAGTTAGTCTATTGCTCTCAAGCATTCCTTACTCTCCAAATCACCTTGCTAAGTTAAGCATCAGAGTGACTACGCTGGACAACACTTCACTTCCCCTCATGGTGTTCTATTTTACAAGCTTACCTAATGTGCAAAGCTCAATCTTTACTAGCAAATACTCTAAGATGACATTTGGCATCGTTTGTGGGAAATCTAAATTCCTATACGAAAAACCCCAAACACACTAAACACATTCCTTAAGTGTAATTCTTAGACATTATGTCTCACTACGATGAACAAGAGAACTACCAGTTCATGAATAACAAACTCATAGAGAACCAACCCCTCCTAAGGGGAACTTTTGAAGAGCACTTAGAGCGCTTGGAACACCTAGTTGAGAAATTAGCTACTCAAAATAGGTTACTTCAGGCTCACCTCAAAGAAGCCGAAAGGCATAGTACCCAAACTCACCTCCTCCCCCCAAAGCCTCTAACGCTTGTATTGGGTAGAATCACCAGCAGCAGCTACGTAATGGTAGGGATCAGCAACCTGATCCCTCATTGCAGCAACAGCTAGTAAGGTCTGCTGCCAGCCATGACTAAGCTTTAGCTAGCAATGAGCAAGTGGCCAACTCGCAAAGAGTACCGACTCACTCAACAATACACCAAGCACATCTAATAGACAATGCTAACCTTAATGAGCTTCGTGTAATTGTTAGGAGGCTCTCTAAGCAATAGGGGAGCAAGGCAGCTGGCTACGCCGGGCTAGTTACTAACAATAAGACCCCATTTACCAAGGGCATCCAGGACGAAGTGTTGCCCTCCAATAGCAAACTTTCGTTCTTAGACCAATATGACTGTACAAGAGATCCTACTTTTGCACCCTCATGAATGGTTACAAGGACTCTATATACAACTATGTGGCCCAGTGTAAAAATGCTGTAGTCAAGATCCCTTAGCTTTACAAGGGAGTTACTGTCCATGCTACTTAACTTGGCATCTAACCTTTAGGAGGCTTCTTCTGATCACTTGCAAAGAACAAGCTAAAGACCTTGGTCGACTTTTGGAATAAGGCCCAAAGTACATCGACTAGGAGGATAACATTCGCACTAGGCGTAATGCCGATAGAAAGAGGTCAGGTAGAAAGCAGGATAAAGAAAGATTATCTATAAAGGATTGCCTCTATAGAAAGGCATTGGGCATACCAGAGGGGGAAGGTTCAGGAAAGAAGAAGCACCAAGCCAAGCAAGACCTACTCCCCCTCCTATCTATACGTATTATACCTCCTTGAATAAACCCATTGTCTAGGTCTATTCTGAGATAAAACACAGGAACTATCATGGTGACTACAATCATACTACTAACGAATACTTTCAGTTAAAGAATGCAATTGAATATGCCATTTAGTGGGGCTTCGTTAATGAGTATGTAGCCTAATTGAGGATCGATCACCATTTCAATGACGATGTGGACCATGTATCTCGGAGGCGGTGGACTAAAGGTGCTAAAGTAGAGCAGAATGCTGACCGCCATAATGATCGCGCCCCTAATAGCATCATCAATATAATAGTTAGGGTAGGGGGGTTATGGGGGGTAGGTGAGGCCACACCTTGGAGCCAGCTCCAGGGTGCTCACAGTAAAGGAGAAGAGATAGAAGTTTAATACTTCTATATCCTTCTTTGACAAAGATATGGAAAAGGTAGATACTTACCCCCTTAATCAGGATACGCTAGTCATAAGGACGAGAATTGCAAATTTCGAGGTCCTGAAAATAATGATGGATACCAGCAACTCCATTAATATTCTCTTCCTCCACACATATGAAAGGATGAGGAAGAAGCTACCAATCAAGATGAAGTCGTACCCCACGATTTGATGGGCTTCAATGGAAGTATCATCCAAGCCAAGGGGACCATCACTTTAGACATGGAGCTTAGTGATGATGACCACGTAGCACAACGACCAGTGGAGTTCATCGTGATTGATTGTCCTTCCCCTTACAACGCTCTCTTAAGAAGACTAAGTCTAAATGCATTCGGGGTCATAACCTCTTTCTTTCACCTGAAGGAAAAATTCTCAACTCTAACTAAGGTTGAAATGTTTAGGTGTGATCAGAAGCACTCATAAGAGCTATATGTTCAAGCCACCGAGGTGATGGAGTCTATACTTTGGAGACTGGCCCCGTAGGAGAAGTCAATGGAGAGGGGCGATCCGAGTGAAAAAACTAAATACATCTAGATTGGTCCCTCTACTGACTAGACTACGAAGGTTTGAATCAAGGCTCCTTCCAAGGTGAAGGAAGAAATTATTGCTTTCTTACGAGCCAACTCAAATAGGTTCGCTTAGTCAGCATCAGATATGCCTATGATCTTGCCCGACCTAGCAATTCATAGCCTTAACATTTACTCTACCGCGCAACTTATCAAGTGGAAGAAGAAGCACTTCGCTCCGGAGAGGTAGGCCGCAATTGAGGAAGAGGTGCAAAAGCTGCTTAAGGTCACCTTTGTGAGGGAAGCGAAGTACCCAACCTAACTAGCAAATATAGTGCTATTTAAGAAGAAGATTGAGAAGTGGCATATGTATGTTAATTATACTAACCTCAACAAAACCTACTCAAAAGACTGCTTCCTCCTCCTAAGAATCGATCATCTCGTTGAGTCCACTTTGGGATACGCCCTATTAAGCTTCATAGATGCCTTCTTGGGGTATAACCAAATTAAAATGGACTTAAAGGACGAAGTCCATACCTCCTTTATCACTGACTACGACATAGACTACTATATAGTAATGTCGTTCGGTCTAAAAAATGTTAGAGCCACATATCGGTAGATGGTGATGAAATTGTTTAAGCCCCATATTAGGTACAATATGAGGGTTTGCGTTGATGAAATTATCGTCAAGAGGACAAAGCCAAGTGATCATGTCAAGGACCTCCAAGAAGCCTTTGACCAGATGCAGACATACGACATGAAGCTAAATTCCTAGAAATGCAACTTTGGGGTTGGCTCCAGCAAATTCTTGGGCTTCTTAGTAACCCAAAGGGGTATTGAGGCCAATCCTAAAAAGATAAGCATCGTCAGGGGGATGAAGCCCCCTACCTTAGTCCGAGATGTGCATAAGCTCACAAGTATGGTGGCCATATTAAGCAAGTTCATCTCAAAAAGTGTAGATAAATGCGTCGAGTTCTTCAAGATCTTAAAAAATCTAAAAAGTTTTGAATGGACCCTAGAGTGCACCACCACATTCTAATAGCTCTATGATTTCTTCATGTACCCATTGATCCTCTCCAAACCTATCCACATAAAGGACCTATTCTTGTACCTGGTAGTGAGCGGCTGGGCGCTCTCTTCTATGCTAGTCAAAGCAAATGGAAGAGAACATAGGCCAGTATATTACATCAGCTATATACACCATGGGTAGGAGCTTAGGTACACCTAGGTAGAAAAATTCACCTTGGGCCATCGTTATCTTATCTCGTTGGCTAATACCATACTTCTAGGTGCATCAAATTATTGTGCTCATAGATCAACCACTGTGCACTATGCTACAGAAGCCTGATGTGTCTAGACGAATAATGAAGTATACAATGGAGTTAAGTGTGTACAAAATCTAATACCAGTGATGAATAGCCTACAAGGCACAAGTGCTAGCCGATTTCATAGTAGAATATACGGGAGAGGAAGAAGCATCCTTGGGCAATGACAAGTCGGTATGGACTCTCCACATCAACATATCATCTACTTTGAGGGGTGGAGGTATGGGTCTTGTTTTGATGAGCCTGCATATGGTCACAGTTTCTTACGCCCTTAAATTTGGGTTCAATGCCAGCAATAAGGAATCTAAGTACGAGACCCTCATTGTCGATCTCAAGTTGGCTAAAGAGATTGGCATCGAACACTTACAAGTCTTCTTAAACTCCATGCTAGTTGTCCAACAAGTCCAAGGCGAATATGAGGTTAGGGATGATACAATGGTGAAGTACCTAGAGAAGGTAATGAGCCTTCTAGCTGAATTCCCTTTGTAGAGCATCACGAAGATCCCTTGACTTGAGAAAGCAATGGTAGATTGCATTAGTCATGTACTTAATAGACTATTCGGGTAACCTTGGTAAAGGGAAATACTCTTTGCACAAATGAACTCTCATGTACATATTCAAACAAGGCAAAACGTATAAAAAAGAAAAAAAGAAAAAAGGTAGGTAGGGAAGGGGGGCATGTGGGGGAGAAAAAGCTAGAGTGCACAATAAGATATATGAGTAAGTTGAAATTTCATTAATTACTTGCAAATTACAAAATTAAGGTTGACATTTCGACCTACGATACAAGAAGGAAAAAAAAACTATTGCTTAGGATCAACTAACTCTGATAACTCCAAAAAGTATAAGATTTCAATCTGCTTAAAGTGTTGATCCGTTGCTAACCCCTAGGGAAGCTGGCTTTAGGCTAGAGCAAAGGCTAAAGGTTGCTAACGAGGGTCAACAAGTGAATCACCTAGACCTTGATTACCATAAGTAGCACCCTTAAGGGTGACCTCCTACTGACCTAGTGGGGCAAAAGTGGATATAGAAGTGTCTTACCTAGCCCTAACAGCAAAAAAGGCACCTTAGACTCCATCGATCGGCCGAACAACCTCCCTCTCCTGTACTTCAGCTTCCCTCTTCTCCCTAAAGGTTGGGGAATCCAAAAAACTCAAGAAACTCAGGTTAAGATCCAAGTAATGGGAGAACACCTATCTCTTCGTGTAACGGGTACAGTTAGTGGACAGGTCTTTTAGCTTGTCCAACCATTCGCCCATCATCCAATAATTAGCGACAACTTTCTTTATGATGGCATCACTAAGGAACTCCCCACTCTCCATCTTAGAGATGATCTCTTCCATCTCTAAAACTCTCCCCTACAACTCCTAGACTTGTCGCTCTAACCCCACCTTCAAACTGGCCAGCTTTAGTGAAGTGGCTTTGACACTATTGCACTCAAAATCCTTCATCTCCAGCTCAGTATGTAACCTAGTGACTAGGGCCTTTAGTTTGGTGTTCTCTTTCTTAAGTTGGGCCTTTAGCCTCCCTCTCCTCATCCAATCTTTAAGAGATATGAGCCTTGGTCTTTCATTGATCCTCAAGCCAAGCCTTCAAGTCGTTAGTCCCCTTTGCAGCCTTTTCAGTAGCTTCTCTCTTTTATTCTGCATCCTTCAGCCGCCTATGAAACCTAGTCACCTGTACATAAGAACGGCGCAAGTGTCGATTAGCTTTAGTGAATTTATCTAAATATTTATTAGTAAAAGACTCTACCTCTTGGGGTCCTTCTCAACCCTACGCAATGCCTCTCGAAAGCCTTTTACTTCTTCTCAAGCAACATCATACTTACCCAGTTGAAGTGACACCTAGCTGTAGTACTACAAAGAAGCATAAGCTAAGGTTAGTTAGATGACAAGGGCGAAGCACATCAAAGTAAAGAGACTAAGGCTTACCTACCACATATGCATGCTCAAATGGCCCACCATGTCCATAGGGACGGTCCCACTTACCTTAGAACAACTCTTTGAGGATGGCTTAATCACTAAGAGTGTATGGCCACAATAAGGCCTAATAGCTAAGAGTCTGATGCCACAACATAAGGTCAGTAGCCCAGACCTCCTACTTTTACCTCACGAGCTTTCCCCTGACCCTTTTGATCTTGACCTTGGGAGCTTAGCTCAAGAGCTCTTCATTTTAGGAAATGTACGGCACCTTCTTGAATGAGTCCAGCTTAATCCCTTGGAATCTAAACTTATTGAAGACATCAAAAAATTTGTCCCCAAGTTCATGGATACACTTATAAGGATGAGTCGTTTGCCACTCAAACCAGGTTACTTGGCTCAAAGGCGCCTTTACTAGCAACCATTACTTCTTGGCCTGAGTTGCTACTTCCCTAACTGTCTTAGGAGCCTTCCTCTTCTCCCCTACTACTTTAAGCAGGGTGACAGCCTTGACCATCTCCTCTTCCCTCCCCCTAAGAAGGGTAAGCATATGTATCTCTGGCTCCTCATTGTCAAAGGGCTCATCCCCCATAATAATAGGTTTGGTTGTAGGGATAAAGGTAAGGGAAGGAAGAGCCATGCCCAAAGGCTTCGCAGCAAGTGGCTCTGTTCGGAGACTAACAGCAGTCTAAACCTTGTTGGTTTCCCTAGCCCCTAACTTCATCTGCATCGCCTTGCCCTTTGGATCGGATACCTTAGTCCTCACCTACCGTTGACTCATCAGCTCATCTATGGAGGGATGAGAAACCATGGCAATTAAATTTTTGCCTGCAAAATAGAATGAAACAGTGAGGAAAAAGAAAAACGAGGCAAAAACAAAAGAAACAACTACTGCCATTCATTAACTCCGCTATGATCGACATAAACAAGGAAGATCCCCCCATTTTATAAAAAGAGACATCCGATGAAACAACTCTATACTAGTACAACAGATGAAGGCATTCTCAAAAAGAACAAACCTGTACCTTAGGTCCATTTCTTCATCATAGCTTTTTTTACGCTGGGGAAGAGTTCGAAGATCGGATACTAGAAGTATCTCTCCACAGCCTCCATAGCATTTATCTCCTAGCCATGTTTGAGGGCCATGAAGGCCTAGATCTCTTGTGTAGCCTCTACATCACTAGGGCTAAGCCCCTTTTAAGTGCCAATTTGAACCAACTTAGTCCTCTACATCTAAAAATCTATCTCCTCAAGTAGCTCAACTACCACATAGTCATCTTGCTAGCCCTCTACTGAGTATATAAGGCCGCAGAATAGTTTCTTTGCAGAATGGGGTTGGAGGTATGTCTACCCCCTTACGCTTTTCCACATATAAAAGTGATTGAGTAGCTTAGGAGTGACCCTTAACACCAGATACTCATAGAACGCCTAGAAAGCCTTTAATACCTTCTACCCATTGGGAAGGACCTATGCTAGACTACATTGGTGAAAGTTGAAGAGATCTTTTTCAAAGCTACTTGGAGGGAAGCGTTGCCCAAACTTCAAGCACTTCTCAAATACTACGAAGTGCTTCCTTAATAGTAGGGCTACTCGTTTGTCTTTGTTCGACAATCGTATCTGTACCTAGGGATTACCTTAACAACGAAGTTACTTAGGATCTAATTGGAGGTAGATGGCTTACTCTTACTCACTCGGTCACTATGACCATTGCCCATCCTAACTGCATCAAATAAATCCCTAGGAGGGGGTAGGGGGCATATGCATACATGTCCTTTAGTATGGCATTGATGAGCCTAGCCCTATTTAGTGTCTCTACTACCATCCTAATGGACTCGTCGAGTGGTGCTAGGGACAAGATTTGCGGATCACTCCTTGTAAACTTGGAGTCAGAGATGTGTTATAACAAGTTCGAACCCATATTACTTGTATTAGTTGACATGGTTGCAAAAGGTGATGAAGAAAATTAAAGTTTAAGAAGTTTTCAAAAGAAGTTCAATGCAAAAGAGCGAATCTTGTAGTAATGGAATAGAGAGATTACAGAAAAAAGAGCTTTCATTGTAATTATACTATTTATAGACCAAGCATCTGGAAAATTGCATAGGCAGTTATAGGGATTTGCATAAGCATAAATCCCTTAGAATGCTATAGGGTAAACATATGGATTGAGTTTTCATTAGACGACTATCTTTAAAAGGCAAAACGCATGTAGCTACATGCTAGTTTGCTATGATAAGATACCTATCACATCACATTAAATGCACTGAAATTGAGTGTGCTAAGGTTAAAATTTGAAAAAGTTTCTTCCTCAAGAAGTTTCCTTAAGGTTCTACCAAATTCCACTTGGTCGACATGCTAAAAGCACGATGTCTCAGATTGAGTAATCACGCTTGCTTAGCCTATGACAAGCACTGTTCATCGAGGCTTGCTCGATGCCTTGAATTGCCTACCCAGTCGGATGCACAAGTATCTTACTCTAACAATCCAACCAAAGCTTCATCTTACTGGGGCCATTAGCACTTTGCCTTAGGACAGTTGCTAACATCTCAACTATTCACCACCATAGATGCCTTCGGCCTAACTATTCACAACGTCAACCTTCCACTTGCTCAGACCTATACCTTTGCTACGTCAACATAGCAGCACCAACTCGAGCTCATCCAAGTTAGATCGACCATACGCATGAGCAGCGCATATATCCTTTTTCCTTACCTTCGCTTTAGTAATGAGATTACTTTAGGGGTGGGGTGGGATGGGATAGGTGATAGGCCTCTCAAACCTATCCAGATTTGATATGCCTCATTATTTAGAGCCTGTCACCTTAGGCTTAAGCCTTAGGCCTGACTTAACTAGGCTTAAGAGGCTCTTCATTAGCTAAAAGATACTGGGTAAGAATAAAAGACCAAGTTAACAACCATTTTCGGCATATGTGGAATACATTAAACACTACAAGCCTACTATCCCATAATTGCAGGAGAGGATTTTGCTCACTAACTGCTCTTAACTGTCGACACTACTCCACTATAATACCAAGTCACTATTTAGTAGTAAACTACTTGACATTTTATATACTTAAGTTTATTTATTACTCTCAAATATTCTCTATTTCCTAAATTACCTTGCTAACTTAAATATCGAAATGGTTACGCTGAATAACACCTCAACGTTCTCTTATAGTGTTTTATTTTACAAGCTTACTCAACATGCAAAACTTAGTCTTTACTGATAAATACTTTGAGAAATATAATGGATTTTATTCTTTGCTGGGAAGCCATTATGCAATGACCTTGGAAAAAAAAAAAAAGACAAGAAAGAGAGAGAGAGAAAAAAAAAAAAGTTTAATATTTGGAGTTAATACGGCCACCTGTAGCCACTTCCAAGCTCGGCGACTTAATCCTGATTAAATCTCTATATATTTCTTGAATAGGAGGAACGATGTCTGATTTATTTGACGTTACAGCATTATCCTTTTTTACTTGGGATTAAAAGGTTAGAAAATGTTTAGTTGTTTCATACTTTAACAGACTATTATAGTTGTGATGATTTGAGGTTCTCTTGTAAACTCATTTTGACATATTTCTTTAGATTATGGGATTATATGATTACGAGAGTTTGGAAGTAATGTCTATATTTTTAAAGCTTTACATACTCCTACCACGTACTGAAACGTGCCACAGACTACCGCCTCCTCCGAATTCGAGATGTATCTTAATACTTGCTGGTTTGTGCCCTCATTACTGCTCTCCAACTATCAAACAGGAAAGGAAATAAATGACGATTCATAGCATTTTTTTTTTTTCATTCTTTTATTAGTGTACTACCGATCATTTTCTATTAGCAAAAAAGTTTCTACATCCTCTAAACTGGGAAAAAGAAAAAAAAAATTAATTTCGTAACCTTTAATGCCAGTTTTTCGTGAATATGTAGAGCACATATTATATTTATATCTTAATAGGCCAATCGTTACTACTTTATTTATAAGTAAAAAGGAAAAGAAAAAGATATCCTTTGCAAGATGTATTTATATCAATAACTTCTTACCATGGTACAATATTTCATAAACATTATAATTGTTCAATAATTTCCATTCGTGAATTTCTTAAGGAAGATGCGATGGATCGATCACAATTCACAAGGTATTCTATTTGCGTCAGACTCAACTTGCCTTGCTCTATTTTGGACCACAAGTAGGACTCTGAAGTAGCTATATAAATCTAGTATGACCCATGCATTGTCTAATCGGAAATCTTCTCAATATTCTACTCATCATCTTATTCGAATCACGGAATTGGTAGGACACTTTAATCATCTACTTGGACTTCGTTTTTGAGCCGCAATGTGTTCCTTTGACAGTTATTGAACTAGGAGAATGTCCGTAGATAATAACTATGAACCCACTTTGACACCGCGCATCAAATAATGTCAAATTCACTGTTTTTTCTTTAAAAAAAAAAAACACGTAAATTATTACATTGTTAAACATCATACCCGATGAAATTCAGCATATAAAAAATTCACATAAATGAAGTTATTGTATATGATATCCAATTAAATTAATACTTATTAAATTTGTTATTTTTATGGTCTTTACAAAAGTAATGTAACAAACAATTATTAGTTAAATGGTTTTAAGTGTAAGTAAGATATGATGAGGACACTTATGTGTCTTGAACTTATATAGAATGTGATTGATATAAATTTGTAACACTATTAACACGGAATATATTAAGAGAAATCACAAGTAGATTAATGAGTATAAGTTTAATTGGGTATTATAAAGATTTTCCTTTCTTCCTCCCTTGTATATTAATCTTTTTTCCTTTTTTTTTTTTTGTACTTTCACTCCTAACATTCACTTTAGATTTTTTATTCTCCTGATTTTGTATATTATCTTTTTAAAATACTTCTAACTCTTTTATAGTTTTTCCTTTTTCGGTTTTTTTCCCTTTTAAGAAAGCAATTCATATACGCTTAACAGTGCAAACAAGTAATAAACGCATTAAAAGCTATTACCGCATTGATTCCTAAATTATAATCTTTCTTAACTATTCCTTTCTCTTGCCATTGATGCCATGAACCACCTCTAGCCACACAAAAAGAGAGAGAGAGAGAGAGAGAAAAAATAAAAAAAAGAAAAGAGGAAAAGGAAAATCATGAACCACTAACTAGCTAAAATGCCATCACATTACCCACCATAAGAAGCCAAACACATCATCATCATGTAAGACAATAGTTTGTATACTTTTAGCAACACCTTCTATTAAGGGTGCCATATATTGCAATAGCAAGATAGGTAGAATAATGGTCTATCTATCTATTACTCTCCTATAGAATGTTTTTGGATAGCTAATATTGTTTACACAATTCATCCTAGTTGATTTAGCATAAACAAGGTCGTGGTTGAAGCAAACCTAGGTTATACCTTTACACCAACTATCTTGGGCATCACTCATAATTGAGCCATGAGTGGTGCAAATTAAGTTTGATTTAGTCATTGCTCAATTATGTTATATTTATTTGTTAAATCTAACTGGTTGAAGGAGGTAAGAATGGCTAAGACCGTTATAACCTTAGTATAAATGCTAATCTTCTAATAAGATTCCAAAGTTGTACTATGTATCTTGTTGGCAGAAAGTAAAAGAAAAAGAAAAAAAAGGAATGAAGATAGGAATAGTTTGTATGGCTTGGGTTAGTAAATTAATTATGTGAATTGGATTTACAAGTATAGATCTATACATTTTAATTTTATTACTTATCTATTTATTGTTGGTCATTTTCTAGTCAAACTAAATGAGGATATAGACTATTATTTATCTACTAAAATCTTAAGAGTAAAAATTCCATATAACCTTATACCCTATTGTGGAACTATCAGATTGTGTCTCACTCTATTCATGGAGAGAGAAAAATCCTCTTTAGTAGAGAGCATCTTCACTAGTGTGGTGATTTTGTTAGTTTATATACATTAGCACTCATACTTTTCTAATGTTTGCATCATCATTTTCATTACACATTCTTCCATTCTATTTAGATTACATTCATACACACCAATAACCATAGTTTATACAAAGATTAAGCATCGTGCACTAAGTATCTTTGTCTTGTTGCATCATAGCAATTGAAGTGAGTCTATATCAAACAACTGAGATATGATGCTTTGATTTTTAAAGCCATTTGTATCCTCACTGTCTTTCTTCATAGCATGCCTAAAGGAGGTGTTCGTTATTACTTTCTCATCTAGTTCTTCCATCATCATGAATTTATTAGAAAAGGAAGAAAAAAAGAAGAAGTAAAATATAATCAATTCTTGTGATTTAGTTCTTTCATCATTCTAAATCTCATGAAGGACAAAAAAATTAAAAATAGAAGAAGAAGAAGAAGAAGAAGAAGAAGCAAACCATAATTAGAGTTATCGATTCTTGTTCATTTGTTTAGTCTTAGAGTTTTCTTCTTTTTGAGTCCTTGCTCTATAATTTCTATCATTTATTCTGATTATAACCTTTTATTTCAAATCTAATGGGAAGCTTAGAGAAGGCCATGACATATTAGAATGGAGATAGAAAATCTAAGGATAGTCTGGTCTTAGAAGTTAAATCAAGTTAGGTTAATAGCAAAAGTTTTATGTTGGTGGGTAAGATGTATTATGATATAGTGCTCAATAAGCCAATTATTATGAATATTTTACAAAAAATGGGAGGATCTCAATGAAGTATCCTTCAATTTGATTAGAGTTAATAAGTTCTTGGTGTTGTTTAGTTTTGTAGACATGATGAGAGAAAGGTTTCGATGGAAGGCCTCTGATCTATGTTAGGGCATGTGTTCATTATGTGAGAATGAAAAGCATATTTCAATATTGAAGAGATTGATTTAAGATTTGTAGCATTTTGGCTTTGAATCTATAGATTAAAATTAGAATAATAACTAGCAATCATGCCAAACTAATTAGAGCTTCTTTGGGTGAAGTAGTGGCATGTGAATGAACTAATATGTTTGAAGATGGGTTTGAAAATGAGTTTTTTGTAGGTTAGAGTTAAAATTAATTATGCAAATCCATTAAAGAAGTATATGTGGATTTATGGAAGTATAGGTGAAAAGTATAAAATCTTTTTCAAATATAAATGCCCAATTGATTTTTTCTTAGCTTGTAGGATGATGGGACATGTAACCAATAATGGTAGTTGGAAGAATAGTTTAAGTGATTGATATGAACCATGGTTGATAGCTTTTGGGTTTAGTGATGGCTTCTAGTCTTCTTCTAAAATTAAGGATGGTAATGGTAGCATGTGGAGGAAACTTGATATTGTCCCTATTACTAAATAATTTAAGACTAATATTCCTCATTTGGTCATTGATATAGAACCTGAAGACTTTACCTCACATTCTAAATCCTTAAAACCATAATCTATGAACCCTTGCTTGATAAAACCCCCTTAGATAACCCTAAACTAAAGTCCTTTTTACTTGCTAGCGCTAAAAAAATCTCTTGTTTTTACTTTTATAAAAGCTCTCTCTCCAATTAAAAGTAACCATGAATAGAGGAACAACACCCCTGCAATGAGGCCTCCCATTCATGCATTTTTATCATGGATGTGGGGTTTTGTACTTCAATTATTCATTTATCCCCTTCCTATATAGTAAAGCTACTCTGAATGATTATGAGAATGAAAAGGAAGTTGGTTCTAGTTTGGATTTCAAAGCTTGAGTAATTGAAGTGGTTGTACAGAAATATATTGTTAATGCTCTAAGTAAGCTCCATTTAAAGAGGGGGAAAGAGAGTGATGAGAAGCTCTTAATTAAAAGGTTGAAGATGGAGGATCTTAAGCTCAACCCATGAATTGAAAGTCTCTTACATCCTAAAAGGATTCTAAATCTAGAAGGAGAAAGGTCAGGGAAAAAGGGGAGAGTGGTAAGTAAAAGGAATTGCAGTATTCTTATGATAGCTCTAATTGAGGTAAATGTGTATAAAGGGATTGTATAGAACTTCAATGGTAGTAGTAGTTGGACTTTAACCACCATACAGGGGCCATGGAGCTCCTAAGTTGGAATCGTCAAGGTTTGGATCTTACCTTGATAATTGAAAATCATAAAGGACCATCTAACAAACTTAATTCGTGTATTATTATCCTAATGGAAGCAAAAACTTCTACAAATGTTGCAGATAGGTTGAAGAGAAGCAATAAGTTTAAAGAGGCTTGTTATGTTCCACCATATGGGTTAATGGGATGTTTACCTCTTTGTTGGAGGAAAGATACTAATGTTAAAATATTAGAAGCAAATAAAAATATGGTTTTGTCATCAATAAAGAACATAGATAAAAAGTTCTTTAGCTACCATATGGTAGATGTATCCATTGATAATATTCAACCCAAGTGTTATAGATTTTAGAGTGTCTATGTTTATGTATAGGTGATTTCACTAAAATTCTTAAAAAATGTATAAATAGTAGGAGGGCTAAGAATATAAGGAATATGGAGGGTATCAGGGAAATGGTTTCATTAGCTAAATTAGTGGATTTGGGATATCAAAGGCAATAATACAGTTAGGTGAACAAAAGATTTGATGATATTTGGTGAAGCAAATGATCGATAGAGCTTTTGCATCTTATGATTAGTTAGATAAGTTCCAAAAAAATATTAACCATCACCTTCCTATAGGATCATATCACATGGCTTTAAGTGACTCTACTAATTACCAATCATTAATGGAAGTGAAGAAATTTCATTTTGAAAGTGTTTGGAAGGTTGTTAAATGTTGTAGAGTTAATTTAGGAAAGGAGTGAGTGTTCTAGAAGCTAGAACCTATCTCTTTAGTGATGGTAAACTTAAGTAATAGTAGAGAGAGCTTGATAATATAGAGTAAGAGGACTACTCCTAATCATAGAAAGCAAATATATATCCTAATGAAGAAATTAGAAGTGATATAAGGTTGTAATGTAGAGGAAATCAAAGATGGTGAGGAAGAATTGTTAAAAAAAGAGAAGAAGAGTATTAGCATCAAAGATCTAATTAATTGGTTAAATTGTGATGATTAAAATACCCAATTTTTTCATCAATTAACTTTGAATAGAAGAAGAAGGAATACTATGTTAAAAACAAAAGGAGACCAATTTAAGGAGTAGAAAGGGATGAAAGGTCAGTGTTGAAGCCTTTGCTCGTTTCTTTGCTAAGCTTATTTTGTAAAGAACCATACATAGAGATTGACTCTTTCCTAGAGTAGGCCAGTCTAGCTAAGGAAGATAATGAAGCATTGTGCAAAGAAGTTATTAGTGAAGAGATTAGGGAAGTGGTGTTTCAAATAGGAGCTCTAAAAGCCTTAGGACCAGATGGATTCATGTGTGTTTTCTCAAAACTTATAGAATGTCAATGGCATTACGATTATCAATACGATCCAACAATTCTTCTTATAAGGTTCATCCTCTATTTCTTAAATAGTACTAATATTGTCTTCACCCTTAGAATCCTAAACCTGGAGTCGATTCCTCATTTTAAACTTGTTAGTTTATGTATTTTCTCTTAAAATCATTTCAAAAATCCTTATAAATAGGTTTAGACTTTTCTTAAATAAAATCATTTCTAAAAAATCAAAGAACTTTTATTTTAGGAAAGTTGATACACGATAACATCCTTATTGCTCATGAATTTGTACACTTTCTCAAGACAAAGGTAAAACAAAAGAAATACTTTTGTGCTCTTAAATTAGATATGCATAAGACCTATGACCAAGTTGAGTGTAACTTTTTGAAGGAAATGTTTAAGAAGTTGGGGCCTTGTAGTCAAGGGGTAGCTTAGATAATGAAATTTGTTCCATTAGGGAAATAAAATATTGATGTGAATGGAAGAGTAGTAGGGCATGTTCGGCCTTCAAGGGGACTAAGGTAAGGAGACCCTTATCTTTATACTTGTTTACATTGATTGCTAATGTTCTTTCTAAATGTTTGGTTGAACTAGCAAATTAAGGGCATATAAAGGGTTTGAAGATGAGGATGCAGTGTCCTATGATAGCATACTTTCTATTTGCTAATGACTTTTGTTTTATCTTAAAATTTCATAGGATAACTTGAAGATTTTGAAACACACTTTGATGGATTTTCATGTAGCTTTGAGATAATTGATAAACTTTGATAAATCACGTATCTTTTTTTAGCTTAAACACTCCAGACTTAGCTAAGGAACAAGTGTCTAGTTATTTGGGTATTCAAGTTATAGAAGACTTAGGCCATTATTTAGGGTTTCCTAAAACTTACGGGAAGTTGAAAAATGATATGCTCAAAATTTTTTAGCTAGAACGTTGAGAGTAAATTATAAAGTTGGAAGCAATAATGGTTAAACCTAGTAAGTAAAAAGACCCTTATTAGAGCAATTACCTTTGTAGTACCTACATATTCAAGGGGTTGTTTTTTATTTCCTTTTAATTAGTGCAAAGAGATGAATAGTAAAGTGGCTAAATTTTGGTAGGGTAGCAAAAAGATTGGGGGGGAGAGGATAGGGTTTAAGAATCTATATAAGTTTCAAATTAGCACTTTTAACAAAGCTAGCATGAAGACTTTATTTGAACCTTGATGTCCTTCGTATCAAAGGTCTAAAAGGTATATACTTCCCAAATTTAGATTTTAGATTAGTAAGAAAAAGAGAAAGAGCATCCTAAGGGTAGTCCAATATAATAGGGGATTCTGATATTAACTTTAGGGGTGCAATTTGGAATATTAATAGAGGCGATTTGCTAAGGGTGTAGGCTGATAGATGGATCCCTAATTTGAAATCTTTTTCTTTAAATAAAAGGAATGGTAATTTTGACACGATAAATGAGTTAATAGATCAAGAGAGTAGGTTTTGAAACTTAAAGTGAACATAGAATCTCCTCTTAGATAAGGAGATCAAAGCTATTAAAGTAATATAATTCTAGCTATAGAGAATAACAATTCCTTAATATGGCCAATTGATAGAAAAGGAATTTGCATAGCTAAATTAGTTTATTATTTCTTAATGGAGGAAGAGAAGTTTGTAGATGCAAGCAAGCCTTCCACATTAGTCTCCATACTTATACAGGTTTGTTAGGGGTTATGGCATATGGATATTCAACCTATGATCCAATGCTTTCTTTCGAGGGTGTTCAATAATACTACCTGTTTCTGAAAATATGGCAAAAAGGAGGGTACTTAACTATAAAGATTATGTTTTTTATGGAGAGCTTAAGTCTACGGAGCATGCTCTTGTCTCATGTTAATGGGTGGAAAGTGCTTAGCTTGAGGTGCTTGGTCTTCTTGTGAATATAAGTGAGATAGGAAGGCTTTGATTTGGATGAAGGAGAAGATTTTATAGGGGAAAGCTTTAGGTAAGAAGAGTAAAGAGTTGAAGTGTTGAGTTACATTGGTGGCTTAGGCAACATTGAAAAAATGTTGTATGGGTGTATATAAGAAGAAAGTTGTAGATCAAGAAAATGTAGTGAGAAAAGTAAGGTTTTTTGAAGATGAGTAGCGTAAATTTAGAGTAAGGAAGGTAGCATGTTTGCAAAAGGTTAAGGAAATTAGGGCTTCTTGTTGGAAAGCTTTAGAAGTATCTGTCATTAAAGTGAATGTAAATAGGACTTATTGTTATGAAGATAGTAATGGATTGGTTAGTAGGGTCATGATAAATAAATGCGGGCTTTTGGTTATACTTCTTTTCTTTCTTTAAGTTCTTATATTGACTATGATTTTGATTAGTCATCATTTAAGTTTGTTTGTTTTTTCGATAATTATAATGGAGGAGGGAAGATTCGAACCTAATCTATCTTATTAGTAGATCAATATCTATGCTACTAAGTTATAAGGCTAGTGACATTAAAAGAAAAAAAAAAAAGAAAAATTGCCACCAATTAAGCTAAAGTCTTTTTTTATTGTCTATTTCCCACAATTATTTTCCTATTAAAGTACACCAAATTTTTTTAAAATAAGTATATATTTGGATTAGAATTAATTTTGATTTATTAATGGAAGTTCTTAGTGAATATTTTTTATTTTAGGAAGCAAATTAATATAAAGATTTAAATAGCACCAATTACTAACCATATGATGTGGAAATCCAGTTTTTGTCTCAATCTTTAAAAATAGCATGAGTCTTCTCTCAAAAATCATTCCAGTAAGAGACTATTTGTTGTAAATGAAGAGAGAAGCATTGCTTATAGGTGATATTGATTATTAGTCAACACAAAAAAACTTTATTTTGATGCTCCCTTTTACATTTATAGTTATCTAAATCTAAATGTAACATGATCATAATCTAAAATCGAACACAAATTAAGATCTCTAACAAACAAAAAAAAAAAAAATCTTAGTTCATGTGTGTGTAAAGATATATTCAATCACCAATTTTCATCAAATCTTTTAGGAAATCAAAACATATTTCACAACTACAAACTTGTAATTTTCTATGAAATTCAACATTAACAAATAATTTTAATAAAATAGTTGTTTAAATTTTGGAAAACTTATAATAAGCCATTAAAATCTAGGTTTAAAACAAGTAAGATGGTGAAATAATTTAGTAAAGCTTTAAAATCTGTAGAAAAGATCTTGATATAATATCAAAAGTATTGCCTAAACTTTAGGCTTCTTTTAATTTTTTATCTAAAGTTTGAAGTGATTAGAGTCATAGTTATTTGAACTTATGTTTATCAAATTTAGGATAGATATCTGTTATTGCAAACTTTTGTCTCAAGCATATCTCTACTAATCATATAGATAATCTAATGGAATAAACTCTTAGAATTATCTATTAATTTCCCATCTAGATGTTTGAATGGAATTAGTAGGGGTAGAATATAGAGAAACCAAAACAACTTATCTAATTTTCTATCTTACCTCTAACTTTTACTTTTTGACTAATAAGTGTTTGTTACATCATCTTATGAAGATAAAAAAATTTGACAAGTTAGAAGTTTAATTAGAAAAGAAATTTAGCAAATTCAAACTTTAAGATTGAAATTTAACTAGCAAAAGTTTAATTAGGTTTGTCATTTAGCAAATGCAAACTTCAATTGTAAAAATGTAAAATAAATAAAGAAATAATGCAATGCTCAGGTAACAATTTTAACATTTTTCTAAATAACTTATATATCAACTTAAGTAAAACCCTGAATATTGACATGTGTCTACCATAAATGAAAACTAGAAGAAAAGTTAGAATCTATGTTGGATTTGATAAGGCACTCAAGCCATCCAATTGACTACTTAAAGGATAAGTTCATGCTGCATCCCATTTAGTTGCATATCAATCACTTGATTTCACTATTTGTTTTAAGTCTTGATGTTTAACCTAAACACTAAACCTCTATACAATCTAAGACTCTAATGATGCATTTAGATTGTAGAATAAAATACTACAGGAAAATAATTACAATTTTTGAAGAATATTACAAAGAAATAATAGTTATTCCTTGTAGTATCTTTTAGGTCTAATGAGTAGATATGGAAGTATGTTTAGGGGAAAAAAAGACTGATCTTTTGGTCTTGTAAATGAATTGTAGATCCTCATTTTTTCGACAGCAGCAATTTCATTGAAAACTTTTCTATTGATCAAATGTAGATATAGATCTATAAGGAAGGAATAGTCAATATATTCTACACTTATAAAGTTAACCAAATGTGTTATAAGAAACAATTAGAACTAGATTAAAGTGATATTATCATAATTTTTTTTCTAAAGTTTGATTTTAGAACTTGCCAAAGAGCTGAATTCCTAGTCAAGTGAGTTCTAAGCAAGTACAAATTCCACCTTACTTGGTTTGCTATCTATATAATATAAGTTCACAGACTATTTTGCTTTCGACCTTAAAGTTTCTTTGCACATGTCATAGAGATTGAAGACTACCCCCCTTTGAAGTGCTTGTATGGCATTTGACCATCCCTTGGATTCGCATTTTTATGCAAATTTTAGATGATGAGCCAACCTTCTCTTCTTGGTCGTCTTAGGTTTATTCTAAGTCTATCCTTCCTATTAGGAGAGTCATTTTAACTTTGCTTAATGTTGCTTTTAGCACTTGAACTTTAACAAATTATACAATTTACTAACCATCCCTTGGATTCCCATTTTTATGGGAATTTTAGATGATGAGCCAACCTTGTCTTCTTGGTTGTCTTAGGTCTATTCTAAGTCTGTCCTTCCTATTATAAGAGTCATTTTAGCTTAGGTTAATGTCACATTTAGTATATCAACTTTAACAAATTATGCAATTTACTATCTAATTGAATTTTTCATAGTCATTTATACTACTTAAACTTAACATCGTTAGTATCTGTTTGTTGATGTGGCATGAACTAACACATGGCCATAGTATAATTTGATGACGTAACTATGGCAATGCCATGACTGGACACATGGCAATAGCTTTGATGTGTGGTAATCCTTCTTCATCAAATATATATATATATATATATATATATATTTTAAATTAGTAAGCAATTAAAGTTCCAACATAATTTTAAGCATAAGCCATGCTATGTTCACAAGTGCGTTTGCTCATATAAGGAATAGAACAATATATAATATATACAAAGCTTTTCTTATTTACCATTCTATGTGCGACTTATAACATAAAGGTAATTGGTTTTGAACTACAATTGGCAATTTTCACAAGAGGATGAGTCAACTTTAACTAGATTTTCCTCACTTAATTCAACCTTTAATTTAAAGGAAAATGTATAATTCTTAATCTATTAAATCATACAAAGATTTGTACTAAACAACTTTTGTAACGTATTTGAAATTGATATCAAAGTGGACTTTTTAACTGTATAATGTGCTTAAAGAGCTCGCTTTGATATGGATTTTAAATATGTTATTAAAGTCGTTTTTTTTTTTTGTACAAATATTTGTATGATTTAATAGTATTTATGGAGTAGATTAAGAATCATGAATTTTCTTTTAAATTAAAGGATGAATTAAGTAAAAAAAATTGGGTCAAAGTTAACTCATCCTCTTGTGAAAATTGCAAGTTGTTAAAAACCCATTAGCCTAATGTCACAAGTCCCACATAGAACGCTACATAAGAAAAGCCTTATATATATCATAGATTGTCCTATCTCTTATATAGGCAAATGTGCTAGTGAATATAGTATGGCTTATCCTTGGAACTATGTTGGACCTTTTATTGCTTGTTAACTTGATAAAATGTTAAAAGCTACCACATGTCAAGTTAGCAAATTAATTGTAGGTTTATTAAAATCCAGGTATTAAATATGACATTAACCCTTTCAGCCTTATTGCTATCTCATATATGTTTGAGAGCTTTAACTTATTCAATTGATTTTAGCTTGTCATATCTTTATCAAGAGAGTGGCATTAACCTTTGAGCTTCGTGTATACTCGCTCTTAGAATAAACTATTCGAGTAATGCCACTTACTACCTTGTTTGTTTGAGTTGAGCGCTCCCACTTTAACTCCAAACTTAGTATCACGATACACGCATTCTTTTTGTATGTTAGATAGGTATCGAAGTATAATGCATGCCTCATGTTATGTTATGTGAAGTTCTTGGAAGAAAATGCTTATGTATCATAACATGTGAAAGATGGAAAGACAGCCAAATCAATAAAGCCAATGGTCGTTAATTATATGCAAACAATTCAAAGGGGGTATGAAAAAGGAAAAAAAAAAATGGAGGTAGATGAGTATTAATTAAGTCGTAAACCTTTCGTAGTTGACGTGGTTTTAAGTAGGCATCATAAGTAAATGTCTCATCGGCAAAAAGAATCCGAAAAAGTTCATGTGAGCAATGTTTGGAGCTGAGCTTGCACTCTAGAAAGATTTGATAATAACGCATGAAGGTTTGTTTAATATCTCAACTATATGTATCTTACAAAAAGGTAAACTTGATTTATAAAATAGATACATCTTTAAAAACAAGTATGATTTGGTTGTAATGAAGATTAAAAAACAAAGAGTGAAATACATAGTGTTTAGGTAGAAGACAATGATGCCAGGCTCTATGATTGGTGTGACATTGGACTATTCTGTTCCGAAAGCCTTACTTATGGTATCAGCAGTACATGAGTTTTGCAGCAATAACTGAGCTTCCATTTCTCAATCATGAAATCCTCCAAAGGCAACTTCAATCAACAGCCCATGTTTGATGTCATGAAACCCTCCTTGTCTCACAATTCCTTCAGGCAAAAAACCAATATGACACTGACTGATGTGTCATTCTCATCCCATCTAGCCCCTGATGAACCCAACAGAAGGGCAGCTGATGATTCCGAATTGAGCATATTTGATGCCCAAAAGTACTTCAATGAGAACAATGATCATATAATAAGCAATGGTGGCAACAGAGTTTCCTTAGTCAAGGAGTGCTATTCTGATTTTCCTGGGATTCCTAGATTATCGTCAGCTTCTTCATCAGTAGATGGATTTGGAAGGATTTTCCGTGTCCGATCTTTTCATTCCTATGCAACTCCAACAGCTTCATCTGAGGCAAGTTGGAACAGTCACACAGGACTCTTGTCAAATCCCCCGGGAGCAGTTTCAGTGACTTTGAGAGAGCCTACAACAGAAAGGAAAACTGGCTGTAGTTCTTCTAGGTGGCTGCTTCTTAGGCGCAAGTGCGCTTGTTTGGGCAAGAAGTCTGTCCGAGTCAAGGAAAGACCATCAGAGCCAATAGCACCGACGAACCTGAAGTTACATGATTCGAAATCCAAAGAACTCTTGAATTCCAAGATGCAGGTGGACATTGCTGCTGGAAAAGCAGGTTCGACAGCTACTACCGACAGTGATTTACTAAAGGTTGTCACAGACCCATCACGATACCACGAACACAAGTTGAAGGAAATGAATGCTCAGCGAAGATTCTCCTCCTCGGAAGCGGAAAAGGATTTTCAACTCGATGAAGATGCCCGGCGTGTTTCACTGTCGGTTTTACCCTCGAGAAGTCCCTTCGTTGATGGCAACACTGCAGGATTTAATTTTCCTATATTAAACCCACCTTTGACATTCTCATCTTCTCCACCCATGAAAATGGTATTGAATGGCTCAGCTTCTCCACCCCGAGATTCATTGGAGGTATTCCAACCTCTTGGAGACCATGTGTCAAGGAAATCGAGAGAAAATAATGAACATCGGTCCACTCAACTGCGTGTCAGGCCAACAGGCCTCCCTCCACGAGATCACCGGGCATTTGCATTTCCAGCAAGCCCAAAATCGCGATTAAATACAGCTATGGTTGATGATGAAGCAGCAAGTGATGCAAGCTCAGACTTGTTTGAGATCGAGAGTTTCTCAACTCAATCCACTTCATACCCTGGGTACAATAATCGCCATAGAGATTCGCTTGATGAAGCTAGACCTCGTTTTTCTACCAGTACAGGGTTATACAATTGCCTTGATGATCAGCCAATGACACCAACCTCCACGGCCTATGACACAACTGAATGTGGGTACGAGCCAAGTGAAGCTAGCATAGCTTGGAGTGTGACGACAGCTGAAGGAACTCAATTTGATCGGGCAAGTCTTACCAACTATTCAATCAGTGCATCTGACGTGGAAGAATTTACCAAGATGCAGCTGAAACTGCACCATGAGCTAGAAAAAAACAGTCATGAGAGCAGCGGAGGCAACAAGAAGAGAGGGAGTGGTTTACTGAGTTGTCGATGTGAGAAGGCGGTGAGTGTGGGGCCTAACCCAGTTAAATGGGTGCCCGAGATGGGGCCAGGGCTGGGACAGGGGAATAGGAAGGGTCCTTCTCCACCAGCCGCTACTTCTTTAACCAGGCATGTGAGTAGTAGGCCACCCACTGCACAAAAGCCACCGCTTGCAAGCTCTCGTTCATCTCGCTTGTCTCTAACTTTTGCAGCATGAAGAGCAAGCCATTGAGGTGTCTTAACGCCTCCATACTTCATCCAACATCAGCAACGCGTTGTCTAACGTTGTGATTATTATTTTATTCAATGATTCTTATTGTGTGTCATGTGAAGATATTGCTTTATGGGTTATAATTGTGCAATCATCAGTTTGTACGTCTACTGCTGTTTGAAGAAATTAAGAGGTTTCAAGTTTGAGAATACAAAGCGATTGGTTCTTGCTACTTGCTAGCACAGACCTAAGACAGCTTTTGCGTGTAAGATGTTTTTCTCCATACCATACATTTTCACATGTAAAATAATTTACGAAAAAAAAAAAAAAAAACACACTAGATATACCACTTGGCCAAAAAGAAATGCAAGTGGAATTGCTAACGCTTGTGATTGCTTAATTCTCACGTCTAACATAACAACGTATTCATAATCATCCCAAAAGGATCTCCAAAAAAACCAAGGAAGCACACCACTCATGTTTAGCATTTGGAGTTAGGTCACATGAATCGCGGAACAAATATGGTTTGTTGTTAATCGCACTATCTCCTTAGGGGCAAAAATTGCAAAGCGCAGAAATTCAAATCTTTCAGAAACTTCTCGATTAAACTCGGTTGGACTTTAGTTAAGCACCTTCTAATTGTTTTGGGAAGTTTTTCGTGGAAGCAAGTATTGGGTGACTAAAACAGAATAGAAAAAAAAAAAAAAAAAAAAAAAAAGAAAAAGAAATAGTTATCAGCTGTCATTGATAAGTTTATGCAGCTATGTTAAGCAATGGTTATTTTTATGTACTTGATATAGTTAGTATTAGTACTAATATATTGGTATAAAAAGGAATAATCTTTTCCATTACGATGTTACTACGAGAAAAGTCAAATAGCAGAGTATATAACATAAATAACGTGTTAGGTGGTAATTTAGATTGGTTCGAGCATTTTCATTTCCCTTAGTGGAACAAATATGGTATGTTGGTTTGCACTATCTCCTTAGGGCAAAAATCGCAAAGTGCAGAATTTCAAATCTTTTAGGAAGTTTTCAATTGAACTCAGTTGGACTTTGGTTGGTAAGCTCGTTAATTGGTGTGATAAAAAGCAATAATCCTGTCCATAGCAAGTCAAATAGAGTAAGTAATCTTAATAGTGTGTTAGTAGATTATATTGATTGTAGCGTTTTTCATCTCCCGTGGTGCAAAATTAGAACGTGTGAGCTCTGGCGTCAGGAGTAGATTTTGCTTTAGTTTGGGGCTAGACTTTTGCCTAGGGTTTTGTAGTATACATTCCTTTCAATCAATGTCTCCTCCTTTGGGAACATAACAATTGGTTCGACCTACCAAACCACTTGTAGGAGATTCGAGGAAACATGACAAGAACGGAACGCGTGCATGGAAAGCTTGGATGAATCCGTGAAAAATCTAACAGAAAAAATGCGAGAAACATAAGAGAAAGTGGTTGAGATTCAACACCGGTTGACTTCAATTGTTGAAATCAAGGAAAAGGATGGATATTATATGATGCATGGACATGCAGAGGAAAAAAGATTCGGGCTGAAGCAGTGGAGCCTGAATCTAGGGATCAAGCAGAACGTCGCTGAAAAGGAAGGCAGCAGTTTAGTTTCAGCTATGATTACGAATGTCAGACTTCAGATGTTTGAGATGAATAAGGAAATAGTAGATGAGATTTGAGAGAATGCAAATGCTGGTGTTTGCCAACCCTTGGATGGATTGATCCGATTAATAGGATACCTAGGGCTAGCAATGTTTCATTGTTCATGGACCACATTTATTCGCTCGGAAGATGGAATCATGCCTCTGTTCCACATACCATGAAGGAGATCTGCTCATCCTGGGAAGTGCTCAATCGTGATTTCATACTAACATCGTAGTGGAAAACAGAGCCCTGATAAATCTCTGTGAAAAGAGAAATTAGCTTCAATTAAGCTAGAGCATTTGTTAATGCTGACGAGGAAGAACCTTAAGCTTTAGCAACTCAGAATTCCTATTTTGCTAGAGGAACAGTTTTAGGATGGAATGAACTGGCAGAGCTTTCATAACCGATTTCGACATCATCCAATTTAGTACGTGTTAATATTTGTGTCCGTGGAAATTTAAGAGCTCTTTTGTTTTGACGTTAGGAGTAGGCTTTGCTCAGGTTTAGCTGTAGATTCTCAATTAGAATTTTTTAGTACACATACCGATCAATAAATCTCCTTTCGGAATCCAACGGTTATCAAACAGAGCACATTAGTTATTTCTGTTCTTTATAATAAACTAACAAAGTCTACATCAGGTCTTTTTCTTTATTATAAAATATCAACATGAGATGACTGATGTAATCAGCTGAGTTGGATCTTTTCTCCATCCCAGGTTGGCTCTTACCCAGGGGGCCAGTTCATTTGTCGACCACCAAGGAGGTGGATGTGAAGGTGATAAACCGATTGACCTGAAAGAAATATTTTCACCATAGTCCATGCACGTTAGTTATTGCGTAAAATGATAAAGAAAGACTACGTCCTAAGGATTGAAGACAAGCGGATTTTCCAGTTTAGTACTAAATGCCACTTACATCCATTTGGTCCATCATTGATCACAACTCTGAAGCCATCATCAAGTCCTTCCTGCTTGGCAACAAGCTTGGCAGTGTAGAGAAGATGGCCAAGAATTTCACAGTGCCTCTCCTCAGCCTGCAAATTGGAAATAAGATTAGGAAAAAAGAAAAAATAATCACAAGCAACAATGAGATAAATCACTCAGGATAACACCTCGATGCATTTACAATTGGATTGCTGTGGATGTCTTGCATGCTTTGATTAGTTTTTTAAGGAAAACAAATGCAAGATTAGTTTTTATCAGTCTTTCTGACAACTCCGGATTTCAAGGAAAAATTGGAAAGCCACACAGCCGAGTGCATACTCATGTAAAGCTATCCAATGGAGAGATGCCTGGACACAGAGAAAAGACAGATTTCACATTGCGTGCAGCAAAGCTAATTTTTCTCTGATCCTCTGTATATAAACTTAAACCTAATTTGAGTGTCCTGAAGCAAAATTTTACAACTCAGCCAACTTAAGCCATTTTGCCAGTGTTTATAGAGATAGGAGCTTAAACCCAACTTGATGTTTGTTAATTCATTAAAGTGACAGTAATTGAAACTGCCATTTAATTTGAGAAGCTGTGTCCAACTGCCCACAGCACAAAGAATTATAAGAAAGGAAGAGGAAATTAGGGTAAAGGGACTCACAAACTAGCTCAAATGCCCCTAAAATCCAAAGCTTACAGCTCCCATATTTCCCACCAAAAGAAATGTAAGTGGTAGAATTATCAATAAAACTAAGCCATTGTCTGTAGATACTACTAATTCCTCAACAAGACTTACCACATGGTAATCTTCTATTGGACTTAATTCTAACTTCCTTCTGCTGCTTGACTTGTTATTGTAATTTTATTGTCTAAAAATCTATCAAGGACCCTTTCATATTTAGTCATGAATCTTTTAAATGTGTTACTTTAGTCATAAAACTTTTTGAAGTATGTTGCTCAAGTTCATTTTATTGACATGTTTTGCCATGAGTCATGTCTATATGAAGATGCATCAGTTAAAAAAAAAGAAAAAAAACCAGGATTAAATTTACAGTTTGGATACATAAGAGAAAGTATAAAAATGCACAAAACTTATTATGATCCCAAAAAAATAAATGAAATAAACCTATCACAATCTTGGCAGAAATCTCTGATTCTCATTGAGAAACAACTATAACAATGGAGGACTAACAAAAAGTGGCAAGTTATTTCTTACTAATAGCTTCACTTATTATAACAAACAATTATCAAAATTTCATCAAACACATGCTTTAACTAAAAAAACTAAGCAATTGTCCAATATTTTTCCTTCATGTGGTTGGCATATCAGTGACACATACATATATCCAGTTTTGCCGAAGATCCCTCTACTTGTTCCACCTAGGGGTAGTAGGGATAGGTGATCACCTTAGCTACAAAAGAAAATCAGATGGAAACTCCTTTTGCTATTAATTACCACAACCAGGGTGATAGCATCATATCACAAGAATAAACAAATGCAATGCATCAAACAAACTGCAGAAAAGCCCAGACCAGCCAACCATTGTAGTACCTTTGAAAGTCCGGTCAAACCATCCTTTACTTTCGGTATAATCACTATGTGAGTGGGAGCCTGAGGAGCAATGTCCCGAAAAGCAAGAACCTGTTTTATGTAAAGTGGGGAGGAAATTGATTAACAGATTCTCAAATGCTAAGCACTGATTGCTTAAGTACATTATAAGTGTGCTAGAGCACACATTAATTGTTTGAAAGAAATAATGTGATGCTTCAACGAAAACCTTTTCAGATTCAATTAATAAAAAGCCTAAACATTTTGTCTTCATATACCAGGAACCTGAAAATGGCAGGGCTCCTGGTACCCCATTTTCCTACTCGTGAGACCTCCTTGAGGAGGCCTGGCCTACAAAAACCCTAGCCATTTAGGCTGATAAATGAGAAAAGTCCAGCTTATCCACATACTTATTCAAATTTTCAAATTTGACCATCGTGGCTGGCTACCTTTCCACTATACTACTAATACTAAACTAATCTAAACATGAACTCATTTAGGTTTCAATTTCTAAGAGTAAGTTTGTTTCCTGGAAAATGTATTCTGCACATTCGAACATTTGTTATAACCTGATGTTTACATAGCCAAATATTATTGCATTAATATTAAAAAGGATATGATATCTAGTGACTTAGTGGTAGATGATGGTGGGAAGCAACGGCTGTGGCGGGCAACCAGTGCGGCTAAATACTATACAAAATACTAAGAGAAAAACTAAGGAAAATTGTTTCCATCCTTTTTAAAAAATAAAATAAAGAAAAAAAGGAAAGAAATAAAAACATTTTCATTATTTTTTCAGTAACTTTTTCCATTCTATTTGATTATTACCAAACATCGCCTGACAACCATCTCCAGTTAGTAAGGACAACTGTTCTTGACTACTATAGCAGAATTTGACCAATGTACACTATTTTGCATCCAACATGGAAAACAAAAAGAACCCTAAATTAGGAATTTAAGCAGAAGAATACCAACAATCTAATTTCTTTCTAAAAAACCCAAAGAAGAAGAAGAAGAAGAAAAATATACTTACCATATCATCCTCAAAAACGACATTAGCGGGAATTTCTTTCTTAACAATCTTATCAAATCTGCATGTACCGTAAAACAAAAAAGGAAGTACATAATCATACACCAAGGCACAAACTTTTGACCAATTCTGTATCACTAAGAAAACGGATGAACTCGAGAAATAAATCATCAATTATAGTAAAGAAGAGTGTTTTTGTGAAGACTTACATGGTTGGAGAATCGGAGGGAGCGGCTGCAAGAGCTGCTTCTTTCTCAGAAGCCATTAGAAACGGCAAGTCAAGGGACAAGAAAGATGACAGAGAACAGTGAGAAATCTTAGGTGGTTTAGTTTGGGTTTCAGCCCATTTCAAAGGCCCTAAATCAACCTTCGTTCAGCCCAACATTGAATTCGATAATAGGATAAATATAATATTATTTATGAAATCAGTAGTGTTTAGGGAATTTTCCATGTGGCATTGTCACGATATGCACATGTACTTTTCAATATTTTTCAATTGTTCATCTAAACATTTAACTTATCTAAATATGCACTTAATTAAAGTTTGTCATGTCAATGTATACACTTCTATTATTTCAAGTTAACTCTATTAGCTAAGCCAGCATATCATTCAATCATTATATGACAAATGTTATTTTTATTTTAAGTTTCCTAATCACATTTTATTCTTTCCTAGTTAGCCATCCACTAAGAAGTTGGAGCAGATCTAAACCCAAGTCAACTAGAAATGAAAAAGATTAATAAGAATCATATAAACACCCTTTAGAATAGCTTGAATGCAAACCGTAACCCTAAATAACCCATTCCCAATTTTATCTATATAAATCTTAAAATCGAGATACCCACTCATCGTCCTTTCAACAAAGATAAAACCCTAACCTTGAAATACTAAAATGCATTTTTTTAGCAAAGACTAGTAGAATTTGGAAGATAAATTCTTTTAAATCATTAGTTTGATTGTAAGGAGATTTTGAGTGGATCATGTTGTCTTTCTATTTTATAAGCTCATCAAAGTCCTGTAATCGCAATGGCTTAGTCTTAACTTGCAAATGTGGCTTGAAGGCAAGGGCATCAATAGCAAAAATGGAAGCAAACGCAAGGAGGAGGTTTTATGGGTACCACAAGTATGACAAGGTATTTTGATTTAGGGCATTGTCACCAATTACATCTATATCCTTTTATCTATGAAGTTCGTTTTTTTTTTTTTTCATTTTGGTTATTTTTTTGTATATGAGGTTATTCATTTGTGATGTGAAATTTTGCAAAAAAGATGTTGGTCATGCATAATTAGCATTTCGATAACACTGATCCATTTCAACTGTAATTATTTATCTTCAACTTTTTCAATATGTTTTTTTTTTCTATGGTCGTTTATGGTTGTCGGTAGTCCTTTTCAAACTCTTCAAAGATGCTGCTATATTATTGAAAAGAAGTTTAAAATTATCTGCAATTAAGTATCCAATTTTTAGCTTAGTTAGTTATGTGTAGGTTTATCATTTTTAGCTTAGTTAGTTATGTATAGGTTTATCATCTCCTATAAAACATTACTAGTTTATAGTTATGAAATGTTTAAAATTATATGCAATTAAGTGTCCAATTTTTAGCTTAGTTAGTTATGTATAGGTTTATCATCTCCTATAAAACATTACTAGTTTATAGTTATGAAATATGGTTCAGAAACGTAACCAATTGGACATTTTTAGTATTATCATTTCACTGGTTTAAATTTAAGATAGTATCTATGTTATATTTATAAAATATAAAAAATTGAGACACAAGGGAGTGGTTAATGATGTGATGGTTGTGTTGTTAAAATGTTTGTCAATTTTGCAGGTGGATGGTTGCAATTTTTTTGCATCGACTAAGAATGATGAAGGCATGAATAATGGGGAAGGGGAAGGGATGCTAATAGTGGAAAGATTAACGAGAGAATTGGTCGAAGCATGAGAAGAGAGACTACGACTAATGGAGGAAAGTTGAATGTGGAAGAAGCTTGCAATAGGGATTGGCTATAATGAGCATAAGGAATTGGAAAGTGTGAGGAAAAAAATCAAATTAATTAAAGCAAGCAATATGAAGTTGAAGAGGGATGTCATGGTGTACAAGTTGTCTTTGATAATGACTTGGCTCTATATTATTGTCATTTGGCTATGTGGTAGATAGTTTAATGGGTCTATTTTGATTTCTAGTTTCAAATATGTATTTTCAAACAATTGGTAGTTGTCTCCACTCCATGGCTACAAATAGCACTTTAGACAAATGCACTATACAAGACATAAGTCCATATATTTTTAGTTATCTTCCTTGTCTGTGTCTTTTTAATTTGAGCCTTGGTTTATGTTGTTTTTGTCCCTTATTGTATTTTCGAATCTCAACTTGCTCTATCTTATTTTGTTATATGTCCATTACTTTAAACAAAACAAAAGTCCATCTACTTCTTAAATTTTATTAATGGTTATAAGTTGTAAGAACCAGACTTGGGAAGAAAAAATGAAGAAATAAAAATGTGACCACATAAGTGGCATTGGTTTTCCATGCATGTGCATTGATATAAAGAGATATTGCAAAATGGAAAGGGATAAACTTTCCCTGATGTGTCTCCAATTATAAATGGATAGTGAGGTTTCAATTAAAACATTAGGTTAATTATTAACTACACCATAAATCTAAGAAAAATTACAAGGAAGAGGCATATGAAACAAAAAAAAAAAATGGCTTGAGGATGGAATAGCACCCAATATCAAGTAAACGCATCATTTTGGTTCTTCTTTGCATGTAGAAGCCGCTGGTACTTTCATTGACCTAAGCTGTAGCTATACATAATGAATGAATATATCATGTATGTAAATTAAACACAAATTGTAATGCCTACTAATTCTTTTACTCATGTCTATAAGAAAGTATGAAATGCCAAGAGTGATAATCACTTAGCAATCTGCATATCACCAATATAGTACTAACATGTACATTTAATTAGCCAAGTTGAAGCACAAAAAAGACCTACTTGGCATCTTGAGTATCATGAATAGGAAACTAGCATTTACAAAAAAATCTACCAAGTACAAGCACAAAAAGAGTTCCCATGGCCATTTATCCAAGAGAAAGCAAACATAGCTAGTAAACTTCCATTATCCTTTGCAGAAAAAAAAAAAAAAAACAAAGAAAACCAGCAAGCACGGTCTTTATACATGTAAATATTCACATCTTGCTAATTCTACTCTCTTGGGTAGGGACACTGGTCCTACCATTATCATCACTTGACTCATCTAAATTTATATGTAAGGGCCCATTCCACTTCTTTTTGCAAAAGTTGACCATTGCAATTCGCTCACTACTCCAACATGAAACTAGTTTATCTCTTGTTTTCTTCGATTGGATTTGTTGTGTCACAAACATAGCATTTGCCATTTCAAATTGGAAATGTGATTGACGAGTAGCTATTTACTCCTTTCTCCACTAGCCATGAAAATGAGTAGTGCAAGTCTTCTTCATCTTTCCTCTATGGGGAGAGTGTACAGCAAATGCCTAAGATACGGGTTAGGTAAGTTCTAAAGGTGCTGTTGGTGGTTCATGCTTGACGATAGGCTCCACATGACCTTGATCAACATGAGGGTCAACTTAATATAAATTATTACATCTATGAAGTGAAATATTTTAGCTTACCAATGATTTCAACAAAGTCAACTTACCGCATTATCACTGTTGATGCTATTAACGTTAGTTGCCAATCCACTACGTATCCCCATTTAGACTTGCTCAGTGGCCAATCCGCTTACTATTTCTAATTTACTCATGTTAGCTCTAACTAACATATAAAATAGCTAGTAATATATTAATAAATATTGAAAATTTAAAAAAATTCGCATGAAAACACTTTAAATTTGTCTACTCCACTACCACTTGGTTGGTTCTCAACTGTATTACCACTTAGTTGGTTCTCAACAGGTGTATTTTCTAACTCTTTCCTGTTTATGCTAATTACCTGTGATATTGAGCATGTTGTTGGAATTTACTCTAAGAACATACAAATTGAACTATACACTAAGTTTAATATCTGAAGTTGCACTCACCATAAACTTTTTCTTCTTTATGTCAGGACAACCCCTCTCATTATGTCCATTCTTTCAACAAATCTTGCAATTCATCAAACGCCTTGGCCTACTATAGCCCTTGCTAGGCTCACCTTCTTCCTTTCTCCTACTCTTCTTCTTTCTTCCAGGGAGTTTCTTAATGATTGGTGGAATCTTCTTAGGTTGATTAGTCCTTTTCCAAAACTTATAACTTAGAAGTTGATCAACTGTATGGCTGTATGTGCGCTTATACCTGTCCATTGAGTACCAGTCACTAACATAGTCATCCATGTCTCTACCAATGTATAATATAGCGCTACAAGCGTATCGACAAGGAATTCCACTTAAACCCTTCGATTGGCAAGTACAAGTCCTCGTTACTAAGTCAACAACATGTGTATCACCTTAACTGTAGACTTCATAGAACATTGTGCCATTAGGTAGTAGATGGCAATTGGAGCTAGCATTTTTACACGTTTCTATCTTTTGGTACACTCGAGTTGGAAACCTGTGCATCATACTTCCAATATCTTATCTCTTTTGCATAATGTTAGCCATGAATTGCTTCCTTATATTTTCCATCATTGAAATTATAGACATATGTCTAGCTTCTAAAATCATTGAGTTGAACGCCTCAAACATGTTGTTATCAACTACATCGCACTTATTGTCGTATCGAAAGAAGGCCCTACACCATTGATTTAGATTTACTCTCATCATATCTGCATGTGCCTCCGGCTTTATTGCTAACATCTGAGCCATTCTTTCATCAAGCTTCATGGTGGTTATTAATTTGCATGCAATCTAAAATAACCTTTGTAATTCAGCTCCTTTATGTTTCTTTCGCCAATTTGCAAAGAAATGGCAAGCACAAAACCTATGCTCCACTTGAGGATAGTATTGCCGTATCACTTCCATTAGATCCTGCAATACAAATAACATATGTAACTTTTGTATACCTGTGAAATAAAAAGAAAAAAAAAAAAAACAAAGGAACTTGTACTTTTTGCATATCACTAATGATAGTGAATGTAGACTTCTGAATACCAACTAATGGTGACAAATTATCCAAAAACCACTTCTAAGTCTCCATGTTTTCACCTTCCACATAAGCCCACACAATAGGGTACATTTGATCGTTTGCATCTCGTATAACTGTAGATAGTAGCTTTCCTTTTAAATCCCCCTTTAAGAAACACCCATCAAGTCCTAAAATTGGCCTACACCCTTCAATAAATGACAACCTACACCCTTCTAGACAAATAAACAATCTCTTGAAATACAATGAACCAATAATGTTCGGTCTTTCAGCCACCACATTAGCTGTATTCTCATGTCCTCTTAATGCTTTCCTAAGTGCATAAGCGTAGTCCTACACTCGACTTATCTTGAACTCATACCTACTACGTATTTCATTCATGGCTTTCTCTTTTGCACATCTACACTGACTATAAGTTACCTCTATTTGCATTTCCTCACGAGCAAGTTTTTTCATCTCATCTGGCTTCATGTGTGGTGTTAGATGCAAACTAGGCAAGAAGTGCTTTGCTAAAACATGGTATGTCACCCTTTTGAGGACAAATTTAGGCTTACAATGCTCACTATGTTTCTCCATGAAAGTTTTCACAACGAATTGGCCACTTTTACTCTCCCATGAAGCATATATAGCAAATGGGCACTTCACCATCTCACATTTATATTAAATTCTCCTCTTATTAGCTAGTTGAAGCTTTAAATCACATTTGTGGTGGAGTGAATACTGGCCCATTGCCTCTTTAAATTAGCTAGGACTCTCAAAAACCATTCCCACACATATGTAAGGAGCTTTTGTTTTAGGGTTGAAGTAATCTCTAGTCTTCACTCTATGACGTGCTGGAGCAACATCACCATTTTCACTTGAATCAGAAATGAAACTCCCCTCATCACTTGTAAATAAGTAATTACTACCCACATGTGAATTCTCACTTCCCCTTTGGTCATCGTCTTCCCTAGCCCTTTTACATATCTCATCTCTATAATCCTCTAAGGTTACATCTATGGGAATTTATAAGCCTTCAACTATGTATTTACCCTTGGCTACAATGTATGCCTTTTTCTTCTCTCAAGCTACTAAGACTTCTTCATCATTATCGTCGGAAAGACAATCCACTTCCACAACTTCCTCATCTACTGTGTCATCACAATGATTTGAGTCCCAAACACTAATAATAGGTGTGTCTGCCCCCTTATTATGCTCAACATACACATGACCACTCCTTGAACCTTTCAAAACTCCAACCATAGAACTTTATGCCACAACATTGTCTAGATGCATCAGCCCATCTATCCAAGACTTACCAGGGATCAGAAACCATATATTAGTGATGTTTACATAACCAGTATCTCTAAGAAAGGACAAGAGACCATCTTTGGTTAGAGATGCAACTTTTGTTGTCCATTACATTTGCATTCCTTCCTTATACACCAAGTTATTTCCTTCACCATCAAATTTCCCTAAGACATGGATGATTACAGTTGCCCTGAGATAGGAGACTGTATAGTTACCTAGATAGTAGTAAATTATGAATAATATTGATGGCAATTAAATCACTCTAGTATTTAAAACCAAGAAAATTAGCTCTTCTCTTCATAAGAATTATGTGAATTTGACATGAAAAGTCGAAAATTTTATCCGATATGTATATACTATGCTTATAGTTTCATATTTAAACATGGGACCACTATAATTGGAAAAAAAAAAAAAAAAACAAAGGATACATAATGACAGCAATTTCATCCAACATGTATATACTATGCCTATAGTTTTATATTTGAAGATGGGATCATGAGACTGCTATAATTGGAAAAAAAAAATAAAAAGGTCAGAGGATACATAAAGATAACAATTTCATTCGACATGTACATACTGTGTTTATAGTTTTATATTCGAAGGTGAGACCATGGGACCACTATAATTGGAAAAAGAAAATAAAAAGGTCAGAGGACCACTATAAAGAAGTTTAACATGTACAGTTGTGGTTTTGCTTGTATGTTCTAATTTGAGGCAAGTGAAATAAATTAAAAAAGCTAGCAAAACATAAAAAGAAAACATCTTTTCTCCAATTGGGATTACATGAAGTATCAAAACACATATAGTAGCAACAACAAACTATAAACCTTAAGTAAAATATGGCACAATACCAACAATATTGATCAATAAAATACTACATGTTGTAAAAATCGCACCCAAAATTAAACCAAACAAGTGAAAAAAAAGCACCACCTCGACAATAGCAACCAACATAAGATATAATCTTTTTCACAAAATTGCACCCAAAATTAATAGAAATGAACAAAATAAGGCATGAAAGATGTAAAATTCTTACCTTAGATTGTTGCTCCCTAATCCTGTCAACACAAAGCTTTGTGTTCTGACTTCTAATCGATTCTCATTTGTACTGTTTATCTTATTTGCTATTTTTTTCTTTCCTTTTTCCATTTGGCCGATGTTGCTTCTGAATGTTTTTTTTTTTTTTCCTCTTGCAATTTCACACATGGCTAGTTGATTGGCAAATATAGAGACTAACTTGGAAAAATGAATATTAAGATTCTACATATCATTTAATTATTAGCTTGCATTGCCTACTTGACTAACGATGTTAGGAAAATTAATTGAGGTATATATTAAAACAAATAGAACTTCAATTAGGTGTATATTAAGGTAAATATAAAATTAGAGTATACAATTGAAAAAAAATTACAAAGTTCAGGTATGATCAGTGACAATGCTTTGAATTTTCCATTATCCCCTTAGCCAAAATTAACTTTGACACATCCCGAGTCACTTCTCAATTGCCTGTAGCGGAGCTAGCTGCTCTAATTGCTTTTATAACCTCTTATTTCTTTTTCTTTTCTTTCTTTTTTCCATTAAATCCAACCTTAATTAAATCCTACCTTTTGGGCAAATTGGCCTTAATCTTCCCACGTTTATACCTTTGCGAACCCTTTTCCTTCCTTTGCTGTCATTGCAAGTGCTATAGTGAACGAAGAAGAAGGCGCCTCTAGACATGCAAATCAAATAAGTTTTCCTTCAGTGTCGTATCTTCATCTTTCTTGATCTATCATTGTGCTACAAATAGATGTGTTTTAGGGTATCTAGTGTTGTGTATCACTTGTTTATGTAATTTTGGTTAGTCATCATGCTTACTTTGGTGTGTCATCAATTTGGTAGTACATTTGTACAAGTATCTATTTGTGCTTAATCCGATAAGGTCTCTTGTCCTTTACTTATAACTTATTTCTATTTGACTCAAGTGAATATCCTAATTTGTTATTTGGCTCTTGTCTTCTATCTTAAATGGATTCGACCAGCATTGCTCTTGCACAAGATGATGCTAATGCCACTAAAATTCACCCTACAGTAATTATAGATATAGAAACCCAACATGAGGACAGTAACTTCAGAAAGTCTATTATGATTTGTAAGGTGATTTCAGAAAAGACAGAAAACAAAGTGGTGATGATTTTAGTCCTAGAAAGGCTTGGAAAAGTTATGGTGATTGTAAAATAGTAGCAATAAAATTCAATTTGTGTGTACTTTGTGAAGTGGAACTAAGTTTTGAAAATCATCAAGTATGGTTCGTGGGCTTTCATAGGTAATTTGTTAGTGTTGAGCAGTTGGGAATCCCATCATAATTAATAACTCTGGTTTTAAACATATTTCATATGGTGATTCTATAGCATTTCCCTCACATTTTTTGTTTTCTTTAAAGAAATTGATACTTAATTGAGTAAAATGTTGATTTCAGGGTTTAAATGCGTTCTAGGCTCGAAAATGAAGAAAAGAAATCAATTTTCACTCAATTCCGAGTTCAAATGAAGAAGTTATAAAGTTGTGCAGAAATTTTGCTTTAGTGTAGAAAGTTACACGACCTGGGGACACAGCCATGTCCCAGGCCGTGTCTGGTGACGAAAATAAAATCCGTGTAATACACATATATAAGGAGATCTTAGGGTTCAAAAGAGAGAGAGACATTACAGAAACGGAGAGACACAAGAGACGAGAGGAGACTTGAGGAGAACATCAATCAAGAAGCAAGAACAACATCGATTTCAAGATTAGAGAGATTATTCATCAAATCAAGAGGGGTTTTCATGCTTTATTTTACGTTTTTGATGAAACTCGTTTTTAGATTCGTTATGATAGCTTAGAATTCAAGTATTTAGGATTATGGAACCTAGGGTTTTATGTAACCCTTGGATTGAATTATAATTTCAATAAAGTTTCTATCTTTTCTTGATTCAATTATGTTGTTTAATTATTGATTGATAATTCTAGAGTGTCAATATATGATATTATACATGTTGATTGAGAAATTGCATGTAGAGTTAGATCTTAGCATAATTGGAGAGAACTACATGTATACTTAAAGATAAGATACATGTTTCTTCCGGAAAGTTGATTGTTTGTTTGGGAATTCATTATACATTAATGCAATTCTAAGTTATATTACTAAGTGAAGAGATTTCGGTAAATAATTTAGGATTAGGGTTAATATGCTTGAGAAAGATATTAGTTTTAATTGTGAATCACTCCGGTCAAGAATTATAAAAACTAAATTGAATTGGATATATTTTAAAGAGGTTACATGTTAAATACTAGGGGAAATAATTCTTAAATACATCATTGCATACTTGAAGTCGTTAGTAGTTTATTGCTTTTTAATTTGTTTAATTAAGTCTCATAATTAGTTTAGTTGTTAATTTCAGTATTTTTAATTCATTCCATTTATCACAATTTTCCGGTTAGATAATAAAGCTAAAGTTAATATTAGTACTCAAAATCTCTGAGGGATCGACTCGGACTCACATCTGCTATATTAAAATTGATAGGTGCACTTGCCTCGTATCAAGTTTTTGGCGCCGTTGCCGGGGATTTTTGATATTAAGAACGCTAGTTGCTTTATTACTTTAACCATTTTTTTCTTTATTTTCTTTTGTTTTCATTGTTTATTTTTATTATCTAGAGCTGCAATTGATTTTTTATTTCTTGCCTTTGTAGTGCATGACCCGCAGCAATCCGGAAGATTTGGTAGAACTCGATCCTGAAATTGAGAAAACTGCCCTTCAAAATTTGAGATTGCGACCTAGACAAGTTGTGGCGACCATAGACGACGAATCAATCGTTGAGATCAAAGAAGAAGGTAAAGAGGCCAACACTCAATTCATTGAGCAAGATGATCCACCACATATGGCTAACAACGGGAATGAAGCAAATCGGACCATGTCCGATTATTCAAGGCCTACACTTATTGGAGCCGACTCCAATATTGCAAGGCCAATCGTCGCAGTTAATAACTTCCAAATTGCACCTAACATCATACAAATGGTGCAACAATATGTTCAGTTTGACGGTCTCCAGGACGAAGATCCTAATGCCCACATCTCTAGTTTTCTAGAGATTTGTGATACGTTCAAAATCAACGGAGCCACGGATGATGCCATTCGACTGCGACTATTCCCTTTCTCCTTGAGGGGAAGAGCAAAACAGTGGTTGAACTCCCTACTAAGAAATTCAATCACAACTTGGAATGAATTGGTAGAGAAATTTTTGGAGAAGTACTTCCCACCTGCAAAGGCCGCTAAACTTCGAAATGATATTTCTTGTTTTGCTTAATTGGAAGTGGAGACGCTTTATGACACTTGGGAGTGGTTCAAAGACTTGCTCAGGAGGTGCCCACATCATGGCCTCCCACTATGGATGCAGATTCAGACCTTCTACAATGGTCTCAATTTATCTACTAGACAGATGATTGATGCATCTGCAGGAGGTACTTTGAACACAAAGACACCTGAGCAAGCCTAAAACCTAATTGAAGGAATAGCGATGAACAACTATCAGTAGGAAAGCACTAGAGCCAAGCAAAAGGCCATGGGAATTTATGATGTGGACTTGACCACTGCTCTGGCAGCCAAGGTGGACTTGTTGAGTAAAAAGATTGATGTACTATCAATTGGCCCTTAACAAGTGCAATTGGATGTAAGTGATTTTGGTATGCAGGGGTATGGAGCATAAGAACAACTGGAACAGGTAGATTATCTAGGAAATCCACCTAAGCAACAAAATAACCCTTATAGCAACACTTACAATCCAGGATGGAGGAATCACCCCAATTTCTCATGGGGAAATCAAAACCAAGGCCAGCAGAAGACTAACTTTGGCCCACCTGGATTTCAAAGACCATTCCTACCTCCTCTCCCTCAAGAAAAGAAGCCCAGTGTGGAAGAACTTCTTACAAAATATATTTAAGGCAATGAGGCTCGCTTATCCAACATTGAATCCTCACTGAGGAATCAAGAGGCTTCAAATCGCAACCTTGAGAACCAAATTGGTCAACTTGCGAAGCTAATCTCTGAAAGACTATAGGGAACACTCCCAGGGAATACCGAAGTCAATCTTAGGGAACATGTTAATGCTGTGACTTTGAGAAGTGATAGAAAATTGCAAGTAGAGAAGAAGGATAGTGGGGAAGTAGTTGAGAAAGAAGTGGAAGTTAACCGTAAGGAAGATGCAAAGCTACTAAAATCAAAAGAAAATATGGAACCACCGAAAGTGAAAGAGTACAAGCCTCCCATCCCTTACCCGCAGCGCCTTAAGCAAAGTTATACTGATCTGAATAAGGAATTTGGTAAATTGCTTGATATTTTCAAACAATTGCACATTAACTTACCTCTTGTTGATGTTATCTTGCAGATGCCAAAGTATGCGAAATTTCTAAAGGGTCTTCTTTTGAACAAGAGAAAGTTGGAGGAGCTTACAACTGTCACATTGAACAAGGAATGCTTGACACTTCTTCAGAAAAAGTTGCCACAAAAATTAAATAATCCAGGGAGTTTCACTATTCCTTATATGCTTGGTAATTTGTTAGTAGATAATGCTTTGGCAGACTTAAGAGCCAGTATAAATTTGATACCGTATAAATTGTTCAAAAAGCTAGGGTTAGGAGAACCTAAACCAACGCGCATGAGTCTTCAATTAGCTGATAGGTTTATTACATACCCTAGAGGCATCATAGAGGATGTTTTAGTGCAAGTAGATAAATTCATCTTTCCCGTAGATTTTGTTATACTTGATATAGATGAAGATATTGAGGTGCTAATCATTTTAGGTTGACCCTTCCTAGCTACTGCTAGAGCTGTTTTTGATGTTAGTGAGCATAAGTTGATATTACGGGTAGGGGATGATGAAATAGTTTTTAAAACTTCTGAGGCAACGAACAAATTTCTTGACCCAGAGGACATATGTCACAATGTTAATGCCACTAATGTTGTTATATCTACATGTGTGCAGGAAACACTTACCAAGGATTCCTCAAGCTATTGCTTGCAAAAGGGAGATGAAAATTTGGTGACTAACCCCAATTGTGCAGAAATGGTATCTCAAATAGAAGTTCATGAATCTATTATGGACAAGAAGGGGGTTGATCAACTCCATAAGTTAAAGGATCCTAGGTTAAAATCCTTCAAAGATAAGCCACCATCTTTGGAACCAAAACTGTCAAGAAATCATCTGGAATATGCCTTTGTGGTAAAAACTTCAAAACTTCCAATGACAACCGCATCTAAGGTAAAAGGGGACAAGATGAAGAAGTTTAGGCTACATGAATTTGATAAGTGGCATGATAAGGAGAGAAACTATGGAAGTTATGCACCAATGAAATGGAATTGGCAAGGTCGATGGCCTAAGGGTAAATTTACACTCGTATGGAGGATTCGAAAGCGAGATACAGGAGGAGTCCTATCTCCACCTGGATGAAGAATCATGAGAAGACGTATCCCGTCAAGCTATTGACGTTAACTAAAGCGCTTCTTGGGAGGCAACCCATGTCTAACTTTGTTTATTCTTCACTTCTTTCAGTTTATTTTAGTTTATTTTCTTTTTAACTAACTCTGCTTTGCTTCTTTTCTTTTTCTTCAATTTATCGTCATAGCCTTTCCCCTTTTAGCTTTATTTTTGCCCTTTCTCTTTAGTTTTATTATTTCTAAGTTTCCTTTATCTTTAAATGTAATTCAAAAAAAAAAAAAAATTTCACACGGGCATGGGACACGGTCGTGTCCCAGCCCGTGTCGACCCAAAATCACACGATTTTGCACATGACCAGTTAATTGAAATTAAACACACCCTCTCACACTCTCACAATCAAACATATCTCTCTTACATTCTCTCTCATTCTCCCTCTTCTCTCCAAAATTCCTGCATTCCGCATTTTTATCCAAGTAAGTTTTTCCCCCTTAATTTTCCTTTCTCTTCCTTATGCTGCAGCAATTGGGTTATGTGTATTCTTCCTTTTATGCATATTGTTTTTGGCCTGCTGATTTCTTTTGATTATTCATCCATGCTATGCATCCTTGCTTTGAGTTTCTTGATCTCATATGTTATAATGATGCCTCATCTAGTTAGATTTCATTATGCTCTGTCCATTCCAAATTTTATTGGTTAATTTGCTTGTCATTCTTCATTCATGCTAGTTAGGGTTAGCAATGGGCGATCATTATTCTGGGTCATTTCGCGTCTCTTATATGTATAGACGCCTGTTTTTCCTTGTTAATTAGTGTGTAGTGGAATTCGTTGGAAGTGTTTGCCACTCATTTCTTTTCCACCACCTCGTTTTCTAGCTACACTCCATATGTTTGTTGAAATGCCCCAATGAGCATTCCTTTCACATTCTTCCCCATTGTTCTTCCTATTTTTTCTGTTTGCTTCAAACTATGTGCGATATGGATGTCCGTGTTTGATTTGGATTGTTGCCTCTTTTCAAGTATTCAGATGGTTAATCGATCTAAGCTTTCCATTCGCCGGAAATCCAAATTTGCGGCATCCTCTTCGTCACAATCCGGCGCAATTGTTGAACCACTGGCAACTCTTCCCCCTATGGAGCACCCAATGCTCCAATTTAAGGAGGACTACCAAGTATAACGCTACCAATTGCTTCAGTCTAAGCCCTTTAGCGAGACCCTTCGGTTGGATTGAGATGTTCTCGCTTAACTAGAGCTCACCACCACAATGAAGGAGCTCTTGGATGGTATCGTTTGGGAGCGCCTATTATCCTTTGAAGCTCCAGTTTATAAAGAGCTGACCCTGGAATTTTTGTGCACTTATAAGCTGGATAAAGACAGTGCTACTAGCATGGGTCAAAAACACAAATTACACTTCACCTTGAGTGGCCATCCACTCCACATGTCCATCGCTTAACTGGGTAGATATCTTGGTTTATATGCAGAAAGATATACACGGACGGAAGAATTCCAAAGTCTCTCATGTCGTTTTCCTTGTGGTGTCACGGCAGGGTCATTTTGGAATGAGATCACGGTTGGCGATGCTTATGATCCAGCCAGGAGTAAGGCCTCTCAATTAGTCAGGCCTGAATACTGGGTTCTTTACTGGCTCTTCTCCCATACGTTGACTGGAAGAGGCCTTAGCACTAGGGTGGTGTCTAACAAGGACTGCCTCTATCTTTATAGTGTCATCCATAAACACCCTATCAATCTAGCCATCGAAATCGCCGAACTCTTCAATTACTAAGCCACCACTACTCGGAAGAAAGGGCATATTTGCTGTGGCCCTTACATTACCTTACTAGTGCAGGCTATGAGGACTAAGGTTGTTGCTTGGCCCTCACTTACTTTCATTAGCTGAGTCACTCCTATGCACCTAAATTCCTTCCGCCTCATGAACCTCCTACCATCAAGAAGTCAAGGTTGACGCTCTCGCAGCAGCACATCTCGGGGCCAAACGTCTTCAGCCAGCTTTGAAGATAAATTTGATTTGTTGCTGTCTGAGGTTCGTTATATACGAGAGAGTATGGATAAACTTCATCTCCGACAGGACAAAATGGAAGAATTTCTTAAAATGAAAGCGTCGGCTACCACTGAAGAGGAGAGTGAGGAAAAGGAAGAGGATGATGAGAGTAGTAAGGAAGAGGCGGATGAGGGTGGTGACGACGAGGAGGCTGACGAAAGTGTTGCAGATGATGAGGAGGGTGATGACGATGATGATGCTACTATGGCTGAGGCATCATCTGATGAGGAGGCTGAGGAGACGGATTTTGATCACTCTTCTTAGTTCCAAATTTTTTGTGTTTTCTTTTATTGATCAAGACTTGTGAACTCCGTTATATATAATGATGCTACTTCTTCATTTTGCACTTCTTCATTTTGCACTTCTTTTCGACTGCCAGGGAAGTATTAGTTTCTTTTCATTACATATGTTTCCTTTTTCCTGTGCTGCTTTTTCTTACTGTTATAATTTTTTGTGGTACATTGGGGACAATGTACATTATTAAGTGTGGGGAAGGGATACATATGAATTTGTTACTGTTTAGGAGACCAATTATTCATATTTGACCCTATAATTTTTAAGTTAACTTGCAATAGGTGATTAACTGGTATTAAGCCAAATCAACTATGTCATGTTGATCATTATTGACCTTATGATACTTTACTAGAACTGATTAGTCAAATTTTTGGAAAGCAATGTTACGAATTATTTAGCTTAGGATTTTAAGACTTGAGATTGGAACAACATCATTAGTTAAGAGTTAGTCATGGTCATTTTTAAAATTTACTTTTATGTATACCTTTCTCTTAGAAATTTTTAAGAGTCCTATAATTTTTAGCAAACAAACAAATGAAATTCTTCTTTTGAGAAACCCTTGAAAAATCATAATGATTGGAGGTCAAAAGTAATAACAAGTGTATGAAGAGAAAAAATTGGTAAGGATTCGTCTTGGTCCGTCAGAAGAGCGAGATTGAGCCCCAATGCCAATTCTAATGAAAAAAATTGATATGGATCGGCCTTAGTCCGTCAGAAGAGCAAGGCTCTTTCCCGCTATCAATATAAGGAATAAGTTGGTATGGATCGGTCTTGGTCTGTCAGAAAAGCAAGATTCTTTCCTACTACCAACACAATTGTACATTAAATAAAGTAAATTCAAAAGACCTCTTAACAAAAGCATGAACTAGGAGGATGATCAGAGGAAGAGTGGATGTAAAATGTGTTTGTTTTAGATTATGTACTTGGTGAGATGGAAGAGAGAATTGTATACACTTTAGTCAAATGGACAAAATTTTTATGACTCTTTCTCGGTTGGCGAGATGTTAAATCTAATTTTTAGTTTAAGAATCTTTGGTTAAATGGCTTGGTTAAACTTTGATTTTCATAAATTAACTAGTGAATTCTAGTATTAAGTATTGTTAGAGCATTCAAATATGGTCAGATGAAATTGGTTGACTTTATTATTGCAAGTTAGTCGAGAATGATTTTCTTACTTTTCTTCGAGTCAAGTGTATTCGTTCACAGGTTTCCTAAATAGTGATAAATTTTGTTTAGTGTTTCTTGTCCTAAAAGTTTTGTTTTGATTTGATTTATTTGCTTGAGGACAAGCAAATGCTCAAGTGTGGGGAAATTTGATAACTCTGATTTTAAACATATTTCATATGGTGATTCTATAGCATTTCCCTCACATTTTTGGTTTTCTTTAAAGAAATTGATACTTAATTGAGTAAAATGTTGATTTCAGGGTTTAAACGCGTTCTAGGCTCGAAAATGAAGAAAAGGAATCAAGTTTCACTCAATTTCGAGTTCAAACGAAGAAGTTATGAAGTTGTGCAGAAATTTTGCCTTAGTGCAAAAAGTTACACGACCTAGGGACACAGCCATGTCCCAGGCCGTGTCTGGTGACGAAAATAAAATCCGTGTAATACACATATATAAGGAGATCTTAGGGTTCAAAAGAGAGAGAGACATTACAGAAACGGAGAGACACAAGAGACGAGAGGAGACTTGAGGAGAACATCAATCAAGAAGTAAGAACAACATCGATTTCAAGATTAGAGAGATTGTTCATCAAATCAAGAGGGGTTTTCATGCTTTATTTTACGTTTTTGATGAAACTCGTTTTTAGATTCGTTATGATAGCTTAGAATTCAAGTATTTAGGATTATGGAACCTAGGGTTTCATGTAACCCTTGGATTGAATTATAATTTCAATAAAGTTTCTATCTTTTCTTGATTCAATTATGTTGTTTAATTATTGATTGATAATTCTAAAGTGTCAATATATGATATTATACATGTTGATTGAGAAATTGCATGTAGAGTTAGATCTTAGCATAATTGGAGAGAACTACATGTATACTTAGAGATAAGATACATGTTTCTTTCAGAAAGTTGATTGTTTGTATGGGAATTCATTATACATTAATGCAATTCTAAGTTATATTACTAAGTGAAGAGATTTCGGTAAATAATTTAGGATTAGGGTTAATATGCTTGAGAAAAATATTAGCTTTAATTGTGAATCCCTCCGGTCAAGAATTATAGAAACTAAATTGAATTGGATATATTTTAAAGAGGTTACATGTTAAACACTAGGGGAAATAATTCCTAAATACATCATTGTATACTTGAAGTGGTTAGTAGTTTATTGCTTTCTAATTTGTTTAATTAAGTCTCATAATTAGTTTAGTTATTAATTTCAGTATTTTTAATTCATTCAATTTATCACAATTTTTCGGTTAGATAATAAAGCTAAAGTTAATATTAGTACTCAAAATCTCTGAGAGATCGACTCGGACTCACATCCGCTATATTAAAATTGATAGGTGCACTTGCCTCGTATCAATAATATAGAAGATGTTGAATTGAATTACTGCCCTTTCTAGATACAGATTCATGGGCTGAAATTAGACCAAATGATGAATTCTAATGCCATGAAAATTGGAGCTTTTCTAGGTTAATAACTAGAATGTAAACTAGTACATTTTAAAAGTGGTGCTATGCATGGCTTTTTAAGAGTCAAGGTGAATGTTGACTAGTCGTAGTTAGTTAAAGCAGGTACTTAGGTGAGTAAAAACAAGTAGGAAAGATTCTTTGTAAACTTTAAGTACGAGAAGCTTCCTAACATTTGTTTCAAGTGTGAAAAGATGGTTCATTCCACACCAGGCTGTACACTGAAATGAGTATGCAGAATTTTGGACCTTGGTTAAAAGCCCCTCTAATGAGATCCTTTAGTGAAGGAGAAAGCCCTTCCTACACCACTTCTTCCATTTAATCATCATCTATGGATGTAACCTCAAGTGAATCTAGCCGGGTCTTCAAAAATAGTTCACCAGCTAGTTTAATAGGTAAAAACTCAAGAAAGCGTCATTATCTAATAGCCATGTGCCAAAAGATAGCCCATGCACTTACATCCCCTCCTTTTAGGAGATCTTTAGTCAACCATTAGCATACACCTTCCTATGACTAAACACCTTTTTTAAGTACTCCAACCAGCAAAACTCCCTCAAACACAAACCAAAATCCAAATTAGCAAGAGAAAATCACTGACCTAATTAAGATTTCCAACCCATACCACACTCCTACCTTAGAAAATCTCTCTTCTCACTATTCACTTAATGTACATTTTCAACCTTCTCTCTTATAACCCTATACCTAGTCTCATATAAACATATCTCACCCGCATGCTATCCCCATATAGTTTTCCTCTTCTATGCCTAATCTAAACAACTTCTACATAATCAAATTACTTAACTCTCCTCCTGTTATCCTATGTGGCTTTCCTTACCAAAAGTTTCTCCTTCCCACCTTATCCTCACTTTAAAGACCCTAGCTGTTAAGCAACCAGCTAAAGAAAAAGCCTTTACTAAAAGCAAAAAGGTTGAAGTTTGGTGCCAATATTGCTTCTTCTAACTCATTGGCAAAAAATCAAGCTCCCCGTAAGGGGCAAAAGTTGAAGAAATAGTTAGAAAAGTTAGCTAAGAGAACTTCTCTTATCAAGAAGCCACATGGCCTAATGGATTCATTGATCAAGTTTCAATATCCTACCAATAAGACCCCTTGGATGGTTGCGATGGCTATCTAGAATCTACTACATGAGGGCTATGATCATCCTTAGTTGGAATCGTCAAGGCTTAGGGCTTGCCTTAACAGTTCAACATCTTAAGGACCTCATTTTCAGAGATAGTCCAAGCATTGTTTTCTTAATGGATGCTAAAAATAAGTCTTTTAAATTGTTTAGAATTGGGAGAAGATTAAGATTTGGCAATAAGTTTTATGTTTCTCCATTAAGGTTGTTTGGTGGATAAAAGATGTTGATATCTCCATTCTCTCTTCAAATAAGAATCATATCAAAATAGTGGTTCTATTAGCAAATAGGTCTATTTTTACTTATATCTCTTAGATTTATGCGGATCTAAATCTAATACAATGGCAAGTTTTGTGGCTTAAATTAGAATCCATGGGATCTTATATTAGGGAACTATGGTTATGCTTGAAGATTTCAATGATATTCTTTTCAATCATGAGAAAAAAGGCATTAATCCTAAGTTTACTAAGCTCGTGGAGAAATTTGACAATATGACAATGAATGTATATCTCATTGATTTAGGTTTTAAGTGATCAAGTTATACTTGATCAAATAAAAGAGATGATGAAGAATTGGTCTTAGAGAGAATAAATAGAGCATTGGGGTCTCAAGAGTAGCTTCACAGATATCTTAAAACTATGGTCTTACATAATGAGATGGTTAGTTTAGATCATGTGGCTCTTATGGTGGATTCATACTTTACCAACAAGAGAGGCAAATGGCATTTTAGATTTGAAAATATGTAAACCACTTTTGAGGAGTGTAGTAATTTTATTTAAACCACCTAAAGAAATAATTGTCTTTAATTTACCCTTTTCTTTTTTAATTCAAATTGAAAAATCGTAGGATAAAGTTGAAGGAGTGGAGTCGTTTGGTCTTTCCTAATAACATCCAAGAAATTCGATGCACTCAAAATGAACTCTTAGAGATTCAAAAGAAAGGCTTGTAAATAGACAGCCATCTAAAGAAGAACTTGATTGATAAGCTAGAGCTTTTGTTAAAAAGGGAAGAACTTTACTAGCAACAGAGATCTAGAGTAAAATGGTTAAAAGAAAGGGATAGAAACACTAAGTTTTTCCACCAGTCTACCCTTATGAAATGTTGGAGAAACAAAATTCTTAGACTAAAGGATATTGATGAGAATTGGATATCAAATGAGGATGAGATATTAGAAGCCAAATTTTGATGTAAGACTTTCAAATCTGATGGTGGGAAATAGTAAACTAATGTTCTCGATGTAATATCGACATTAGTTAGTAGAGAGATGAATGAAGCGTTAAGTAAGCCTGTTTCAGTAGATGAAATCCAAAATGCTTCTCTTTAGCTTGGTGTGCTCAAAGCTCCATGCCCTATTGGATTTCTAAGTATATTTTTTCTTTAGTATTGCAAAATTATGGGGAAGAATATGGTAGGTATAGTTTGAAACATCTTTAGTACATATAATATTCTGCCCTCCCTTAATCTCATTGAAAATTTTCTCATACAAAAAATTGCATCTCCTTGAGAAATTGACCATTTTCGCCTTATAAGTCTTTATAACTTCAATTTTAAAATCATTTCAAAAGTTCTAGTAAATCGTTTGAAACCATTCCTCAATGATCTAGTTTTTTGAACTCAAAGTCCATTTATCTCCGATCGTATTATTCATGATATTGTCATTATGGTGCACGGGGCACTTCATTTTCTCCAAATAAAGTAGTCTAGCAAGAAAAATTTTTATGGCCTTAAATCAGATACGAATGAAGCCTATGATTGGGTAGAGTGGGATTTCCAATATGCAGTCTTGGTCATATTTGGTTTAATGATGTTTGGTAAGATAGGTAACGACTTGTGTCACATTTGTGTTTAATGATGTTTGGTAAGGTAGGTAATGACTTGTGTCACATTAGTGTTATATAGATTGTTATTGAATGGAAAAGTCACGGGTCAATTTTAGCTAACTAGAGAATTGTGTTAGAGTGATCCCTTATCATATTATCTTTTCATCTTAATTGCTAACATCCTTTCACAAAATAATGAGAAAGCGGTTAGGGAGAATCATCTTTTAGGAATGATGATTAGACAGGGTTAGGCTATTTTATCACATTTATTATTTGTTGATGATTCACTATTCTCTGTAGAGGCCTTTGTTGGTAATGTTCAAATTCTAAAGATCACTATATAGGACTATTATCTTGCATTGGGTTAGATGGTTAATTTCTAGAAATCAAATGCTTTCTTCAGTAAGAATATACTAGAAAATCGGGTAAAGGAGATTTGTGACGTTCTAGCAATTCCTATACTAATTAATCTACAAAGTATCTAAGTCTACTAACCATTTGGGGGAGGAACAAGATAGAAGCATTGAGGATTATGAATATAAAATCCAGTTGAAGTTACAAAGCTAGAAAAGGAATCTATTATCTAATGATAGTAGGAAAGTTCTTCTCAAATCAATGGCAGTGCTATCCTAACATCCTCAATGAGTTGCTTCAAGTTCACTAATAAGTGGAGTGAGCTCCATGATAGCATAATATTGGTGGGGACAAGCATAGGATGAGAGGAAGATTCATTAGTAGAGTTGAGCTAAGATCACTCTCACAAAGGCAAGAGGAGGCTTAGGCTTTAAGGATCTCAATGATTTCAATTTTGCTTTATTAAGCATATTGGCATGGAGAATTATCATTAATCTTATTACTTTTTGGGTATGTATACTTAAGGGAATATATTTTCTATGATCTTCCTTTTTATAGGCTTTAAGAGGATCAAGGGACTCTTAGGGATAGGCAAGTGTTTTGCATGGAAAAGAGCACTTGATAAAAGGAGCTTTATGGCAAGTTGGTGACAATAGATCGACATGGGTGATAACTAATAAATGGATTCCATGTCTAAGTGGCTCCAAACTTGGATTCAAAGTGCAACACCTAGATTTAGATCTTAGAGTAACATATTTAATTGATTCAAACTCACATTGTTGGAATTTGTAGGAGTTACATAAATGGTTCAATGATTAGACAGTTAGAGATATTTTAAAGATCTCGAAGCTTGTTGAGAGCTTAGTCAATTAGCTTATATAGCCTAATGAGAGATTATGTAATTACTCTGTATGGTTGGACTACAACTATATAAGGTGTAATTCTTATTAGGCTAATTTAGAGCCTCTTCCTCCTACTAAGTCTTAAAAGCCACATGGCATTTGGTATGGCATAACCCTTCTCTTCTGAAGGTTAAACATTTTACATGGTGTGCTCTCAATGATGCAATGCCCACCAATATCAACTTAACAAAGAGATAAGTTTTGATTAAGACAGCTTGTAAATTCTCAAGAGAGGATGAATCTATTGAAGATGTGCTTCTTCCTTGTTCATAGACCAAGATTATTTGGTTTGCTTCTTTAGGCATTAGAGTTGAAGGCCTTCAAAAGTTCTTTCTAGACCAATAGCTTTCTTTAACTTTGGAAGGTATGGTAAGCGGTAAGCATGAAGGGATGGAATTGTTTACAAAAAATCGTATGGTAATGTGATGCATCTAAAAGGGGAGGTGCAAAGCAATTTTTAATACTAGAGAACCAAATGTGAATAATGTTTTGTTTTCTACTCAAAAGGCCTTTATTGGAATTTGTTTATTAAAGTTGAGTCCTCTTAACAACTTTGCAACAACATAAGAAGCTTGTTTGGAGAAGCCCTTGAGTTCACCCATGTATATGCAGTAAAGTTAAAGTCGAGATAGCCGTTTGTTTTGCTAATGCAACAAACATTTAATATCAATTTCTTGCTATGATCTTCTTGAATAGACGGCTAGATATACAACAGCCAGTTCTTAGGCTATAAAGATGGCTTCTTAATAGAATGTTGTTGTTTGTTTATTAGGCCCATCCTTTCTTGTGTCCCAATATTCAGCAATAAGCAGAGTTCAGTTCGAAGAGGGTGATTCTTATTGGGAATTGCCAACTAAGACTACTATCAAGATAAATTTGGATGGATCTTTGGACCTTCAAATTGGTGAGGCAGCAATAACTTTTCTTAAAAGTACATCTTTAAGTACTCTTTATGGTAGAGGGTCTGAATCTTATGTGGCAACTTCCCTAGAATTGGTCAAAGCAATTGCTATATTGGATGTTGTTTGGTTAAAGGGTGGGTAGATATTATTTTTAAGATGGATAATGCTGTTGTCTTTTAAGCTATTGCCTTCCCTTTTACCGGCCTTAGTCTTTGCGAACTATAATGCATGATCTAGAGGCTCTATTTCCTTCTTTTAGGTTACTTAAGCTTCATTTAATCTAAAGACAAGCTATTTAAGCTACTGATTAGGTGGCTCATAACACTAGATTAAAGATGTATCCTAGAGAATGGGCTTTTATGCCCCCTTCTTCACTTGAATCTATACTTGCTTTTTATGCTTATATGATTAATATTTCATCTTTTTGTAACGAGCTTTCTAATGTAATGAACTCTCATACTATCTAATATCAGATTCTCATTTTTGGTTGAAAAAAGAAAGACTTATGTTATATTTTTTAACAAATATGCGATCCTTACTTTTAATTTTTATGTAATACATATATAGATACACATGTCATATTTTAAGTGATTGATGCTTGTATTAGATAATTTAAATTAATAATATAACTTAATTAATAAAAAACACATAAAATAATTAAAAAAAAAGGAAAAATAGAGTGAAGAAGAAGAAGAAAAAGAACCATAAGATAAACAGTGCTTACCATAGCACTCAAGGCTCCATCTAAGGTAGTCCATTGACATCAGATCAAGAGGGGCTATTGACCTAAAGTTTTTAAACATGAAGAACACCATGATAGTGTTGGTTTGCTTCTAAGTGACGTGAATGTTGGTGATCCTACAATGGCTAACAGGGTAGATTTTGAGTTTCCGATCCATTACTTAGGATGAGATGGAATCCTTTATGGAACTCTAGAAACTTATTGGTAGTGCTACAGTGCTTCAACATGAAGTGTAGATAAAGAAATCTTAAATAGAAGGTAAGTACAGGTCAGCCAAAGTTTTAGAGAGAGAAAATAGCGACTGGGCTTGATTATGTGTTGATGAATTTTAACTCTCCTTCTAGTTACTCGAGCTCTCCAATTCATAGTGGGAGCCATTTGAATTTTGATTCCCCCTTTAGATGCCTCGCCGGACTTCCAATCTTAGTCAAGTTCCGACCTTGGATTGCCGAAGAAGATCACATTAATTATGTCATAATACATTTAAAAAAAATGTTGGAGAAGGAACCATTTATAGCACAGAAACATTAGCCATGCAAATGTGGAAGCTTGGATTGTAATTCTCAATCTAATGCTCCCCTTATAAAAGAAACATATGAAGATTTTTTATAGATGAAAAGCTTGCTATCTCAAAAATGATGGAGGAATTTTATTATTATTATTATTATTATTATTATTATTTAATTTATGTATTTTTAATTAACATTTTGTTGTACAATTAATTTAAACCATCTAATACAAACATTAACCAATTTAAAAATGTGACAACTGTTTGCTATGTATGTATTGTGTTGTCTCTGAGTTTTTACTAGTAGTGATTGAGCTTTGCACGTAGAAGGCCTACAAAATAATATACTGTGAGGAGACTTCGAAGAGTTGTTTGGTGTAGCCACTCTGATACTTAAGTTAGTAATGAGGCTTTAGAGAGTATAAAGTACTTTGGAATAGCAAGCAAACTTAGTGTGCAAGGTGTAGAGAAATTTACCGCTAGGTAGTAGAATGGTATTTATAGTGGAGTGGCATCGATAGTTAGAGGTCAGTTAATAAGGAGAGATCTTCTCCTACAAGAATGGGAGAGTGGGGTTGTGGTATTCGATGTATCCCACTTATTCTGGATGTGGCTGTTAACTCAGTATTTTATCCTTATCTTGTACATTCTAGCCATTGTAGGGATTATTAGGCTTAATCAATCTAGGCTTAGGGCTTGAGCCTATGAAGGCAAGCCCTTGGTGACAAGATGTATCAAATCCAGATAGGCCTAAGGAGCTCATGTCTAAAGAGCCTTATTAACACTTGCCCCTCCTCCCTCCTTACAGTCTCATTGCCGAAGTGAAGGTAAGGAAAAAGAATATATGGGCTGCTCAGGTGTATGATTGATCTGACTCAAAAGGGCTCAACTTAATGCTGCAATGCTAATGTGGTAAGGGTATAGGTCCAGGCTGGAAGATGGCCGAGGTAGAGATGTTCGAGGTAGTAGATACCTAGGTTGAAAATGTCTGAGGTGGTTAAGAATTATTCCGAAGCGAAGTATCGAAGACTTGAGCAAGACTAAGCCTTAGTTAGGGGGTTAAAGCAAGACACATTCACATCTCACTGGGCAAGCGCTTTAAGGCTATGAATTAGTTTAGCTGAACAGTACTCATCATAGACTGAGTAAATGCGACTACACCATGTCTTTATTATGCTAACTAGGTAGAAGTCGATAGGCCTTGAGGAAACTTCTTGTCAATGGAACTTTTTTAAACTGTGACCTTTGTGCGCCTATTTTTTGTACATTTAATGTGATGTGACAGGTGTCATGTTATAGCAGACTAGCATACAACTACATGCATTTTGCCTTTTAAAGGTGATGTTTCAATCAAAACTCATTCTACATATCTATTGTCCAGCATTCCAAAGGATTCGTGCTTATACGAATCCCTATAACCGCTTGTATAGCTTCTTAGATACTTTGCTTATAAATAGTAGGGTCACAACGAGAGACCACCTTTCTGCAATCTCTCTATTCCACTATTATTTATTCCACTTTCTTCCTTTAAAAGCTTTATAACTCCCATCTTCTTCATCACCTTTCACAAACATGTCAGCAAATACAAGTGATGTGAGTTGTGACTCATCACAGTTTAACATTACTAACTTCGAAACAACAAGGAGTGATCTCTTACCTGACAGGAGAGGATGAAGTCTTGTTGCTAGCATAACTTGATGAGTCTTCTAGGATGGCCGTAGAAGCACTGGATAGGGCTAGGATAATTAATGCCATCTCAAGGGATGTATATGTATACCCTCCCCCCTTCCCCTAAGGATTTGTTTGATGCGCTTAGGATGGGCAAGGGGCCTAGCGGTCGATTGAGTAAGAGCAAACAATCTGCCCCCAATTGGATTATAAGTAACTTCATTGTTGAAGTGATCCTTGGGTAGCAAATAAAATTGTAGAGCAGGGATGAATAGTAGCCTTGTTATCAAGGAAGCGCTTTGTAATGTTTGAGAAGTGCCTGGAGTTTAGGCAATGCCTTCTTTTAAGTCGCTTTGAAAAGAGATTCTTTAACTACTATCGGTATAGTCCGTCGTAGGTCCCTTTTAATGGGTGGAGAGTACAGAAGGCTTTCCAGGTGCTTTATGAGTACTTGGTGGTCAAGGTTACTACTGAGCTCTTCAGTTATTTTTACATGTAGAAGAGCGTCAAGGGGTAGCCATACCCCCAGATGCACCTGAGAAAGAAGCTGTTATGCAGCCTCGTGGATTTAGAGAAGGGCTAATAGGACGAGTACATAATAGTTGAGCTACTCGAGGAAGCAAACTTTTAGGCACAGTGGACCAAGGTGGTCCAAACCTAGGGTGAGAAGGGGCTCGGCCCTAGTGATACAGAGGCCACCCAAGAGATCCTAGCCTTCATAGTGCTTAGACACGATTAAGAGATAAATGTTGTGGAGACCGTAGAGAGGTACTTCCGGTATCTGATCTTTGAGCTCTTCCCTAGTATGAAGAAGGTTGTGGTGAAGAAATGGGTCAAAGGTACAGGTTCATCCTTTTTGGGAACATCTTCATCTATTGTGCTAATGTAGGGGTGCTTCGTCCAATGCCTCTGTTAAATGGGGGATCCTTCCTTTTTCATACCGGTCACAGTGGAGTCGGCAAATGGTAGTGGTTGTTTCTTTTGCTTTTGCCTACTTTTTATTCTTTTCTCATTATTTGAATTCAACTTCTTGTAGGCAAAAATTTGGCTATTAAGGCTCTTCATTCCTCTGTAGACAAGCTAATGAGCCATCACCAAGCTAAAGCTAGGGTAGACTAGCTAAAGGGCAAGGTAGTACGAGCGAAGCCAAGGCTTAGGGAGACTAGCAAGGCATGACTTAAGGTTGTTCCTCAGAGGATTCCCATCGGTATCCAAGATGAGCCACTGGCTGCAAAGCCTTTGGACGTAGCTCTGGTTGCCTTTGTCATTGTCCCCCTATTGTCTTGGGAGATGAAGGCACTGACATAAAAGGGTTTGATATTCAAATGCTTTCCCCTTCGAGGGTAAAGGAAGAGGAAATGGATGAGGGAGCCACCTTGCCTTTAGTGACTAGCCAAAAGAGGAAGGCTCCCAAAACAGCTGAGGAGCCAAGGAATAGAAGCCCTTGGCTAGGGTGCCTTTAAGTCGAGGAAAATGAAAAGAGTAACTGATGGCTCATCCTTACCAATGTGTAGACAACCTGGGGGACGAATTTTTTAATGTCCTGAACAACTTTAAGTTGATGGGGATCAAGTCAGACTCATTCCAAGAGGTGTCGTACACCTCTCGAGATGAAGAGTTCTTGAAGGGAGCTCTTGAGAGGGAGATGAAGAGGGCTAGGGAGAAGCTCTTAAGGCTAAAGTGGGAGGAATATGCTAATGATCTTACGCCGCGACACTGGACACTTAGTTACCAGGCTTTAATAGGATCTTATACCCCTAGCAATTGAGTTGTCCTCAAGGGGCTCTCCTCGGAAGGTGGGAACAAACCCATGGAGATAGTGAGCCACTTGAGCACGCTAATGCATTAAGTAAGTCTTTATTACTTCTATATTGACATGCATCACCTGTTGTTGTGTTAATGGTGGCCTTTGTTTTCAATTTGCAGTACTACGGTTAAGTGTTGCTTCAATTGAATAAATATGATGCCGCCCAAAAAGAGGTAAAGGGATTTAAGAAGACATTATGCTAGGCTAAGAAGCACCTACAAAAGGTAGATGCTCTGAGAATTAATATTTGGAAAAATTCTCCAACAGTAATCAATGCTTACGTCGCTATTCTATTGTAGATATTAGGCTTTAGGTACGGTTAAAGGATGCGGAATGAGAGAGGGATAAGGTCGAGAAGGTAGCATAGAAGGCCGATGACTTGAACGCTTGGCTAGAAGATGAGAAGAGGACTAAAGCTCAACTCTTTCGGTAGCTAGATAAGGAGAGGGAAGCTAAGGCCTAAGTCAAGAAAGAGAATGTCGAGCTAGAGGCGTCTGTCACGAGGTTGCAAACTGAGCTGGCGATGAAGGCATCTGAGTGTGAAAGTATCGAAGCCACTTTGCTAGAGCTTGATAATTTGAAGGTAGTATTAGAGCGATAAGTCTAGGAGCTGCAAGAAAAGGTTTCAAAGATGGAGGAGATCATTTCCAAAATGGAGAGTAGGGAGCTTCTTCATGATGCTGCTACTAAAAAGGTCGTTGCTGACTATCAAAAGATTAAGGAGTGGTTAGACGAGTTAGAAGACTTGACTACCGACTCCACATGATACACTAGTAAGAAGGTGCTCTCTCACTATCCGAACCTTGATTTGAGCTTCCTTGACTTCTTGGATTGCCCAAATATAGGAAGAGGGAAGCCTTAGCATAGGAGAGGGAGGCGACTTAGGTGGCCTTCAATGTTCTAAGCACTTTCTTTGCTGCTAGGGCCAAGTAAGGCACTTCTACATCCACTTCTACTTTAGTAGCACAATAGGAGACTATCTTAGAAGTAGTTCCTTAAGACAATCAACCTTCAAGTGATCCTCCCATTGCCCCTTACTCACAAACTTCAGCTCTTGCTTTAATTTAAGGCCAGATGCCTAAAGCATTGTTGGATTAATGCTCCGAGTTAATCTAGGCTTTAGATTTTTCTAAGTTACCAGAGTTAGCTAATCTAAGGCAATAGTGTCTTTTTTTCCTTTTTTTTTTAAAAAACATATGTATACCGGGTTGGGATGCCGGCTTTCACTACGTAACTTGACAATCTATGAATGGAAATTTTTTATTTGCCTTCCTTTTATATGCTTGCTTCTTCTTACTTTGCCTTAGAATATATTTACATAAGAATTCCTCTATATAAGGAGAGTTTACCCTTACTGAAGTTACTCAAGGAGGTCAGGTCAGTAGCGATCCGACCTGCCTAAAAAAAGGGAGTTCCTCTATGCAAGGGGTGTTTTCTGTTATTGAGGTTACTTGAGGCAGTTAGGTTGGTAGCATTTCAACTTGCCCGAAACATAAAGTTCCTTTGTACAAGGGGTGTTTCCCCTTGCCAAGGTTACGTGAGGGGGTCAGGTTGGTGGCATTTTGACTTACCTAAAAGATAGGAGTTTCACTGTGTAAAGGGTATTTTCCCTTATTGAGGTTACCTAAAGGGGTTAGGTTAGTAATGTTTTAACTTACCTAGAAGATGGGAGTTCCTTTATGTAAGGGGTATTTTCCCTTACCTAGGTTACCCAAGGGGGACAGGTTGGTAGTGTTCCAACCTACCCGAACCTTATTGAGGTTACCTAAGGGGGTTAGGTTAGTGGTGTTCCGAACTGCCTGGTAAATGATTCATATGCCTTTTCGAGGGTTAGGATGGAAACAAAAAGTAGAGAGAGAGAGAGAGAGACAAAGATAGACAACTAATTATGAAGTAAATTGTTCCATTTCATTATTTTAGAAAGATATACATTAGAATATGCTCATTAAAATAAAGTTGAAGATTATCGACGTTCCATGTGCGCAGGATGAGCTTGCCATCCAATCTTTCCAGTCTGTATGCTCCATTACCCGAGCTTTCCCTCACTTTGACAGGGTCTTCCTAATTAGGGGCCAACTTGCCTTACCATTCGCGCGAACTTATAGCTTTTAACTTTCAGCATACTAGGTTGCCGACCTTAAACTCCTTATGTTTGACCTTTTAGTTGTAGTACCAAGTGGCTTAATGTTGGTATACAGTTACCTAAGCCGTAGTAAGGTCTCTGATTTCCTTGATGGTCTCGATGTTGGCTTATAGAGTAACTTGTTAAGGGTGGTATCGAAACTTTGAGTTTCAATATTAGGAAGCTCAAGTTTGATGGGAAGGACTACTTTCGACCCAAATGCTGCATGAAAGGGGGTCTCACTTGTAGAAGTGCAATGGGTAGTCCTATATCCCCACAAGATATTAGGCAACTCGTCGGCCTAGGTACCTTAAGATTGGTCTACAAGCTTCTTTAAGCTATCCAAGATAATCTGATTGGTTGCCTTAACCTGTCCATTTGATTAAGGGTAGGCAACTAAGGTGAAGTATGGGATGATGTGGTGCTTGGTGTAGAACTCCCTGAACTTAGAGTTATCAAACTGTCGCATGTTGTCCATAATGAGAGCATAAGGGACCCCGAAACAAGAGAGATTATTGTTTCTAATGAAAGATTCAACACTTCTCTCCATAATCTTTGCCACTACTTTGGCCTCTACCTACTTCATGAAGTAATCGACGACAACAATCATGAACTGCCATCCTCTCAGAGCTTTTGGGAAGGAACTAATATTATCAATACCTTACTGTATGAACAGCCATGGGCTGCTTAAGGGTTGGAGGCTGGTGCTAGGTACGTGACTAAGCGGTGCATGCTTGTGGAACTGTAGGTACTTTTAGGCTACAGCTTTTGCATCTTACCTCATGGTAGGCTAGTAATACCTTAGCCATAGCTCTTAGAGTAGAAGGCTTGGGACTAAATATGATTGTTGCACACTCCAGTGTATAGCTCTTCTATGATGTACAGCCCTTCACCTTCTCAAAGGCATCAGAGTTAAGGAAGGCTGACTCTCTTACGATACAAGACCCTATCGACCAACGTATAGTTGGTGGTGTGATACCTAAGCTTCTTTGCCTCCCTCCTGTTATTTGGGACTGTACCCTGCTTTAAATAACCCCTGATATAATCCATTTAGCTTAGCTTTGGTGCTATTGTGGTCAATTCTAAAACTTTAGCCGAACCTAAAGTTATGCTTTTTTCTAGTAGATATTCTATAAGGATTTTTCTATCCATTACCTTGAGCTTCCATATATTAGTAGAGGCAAGCTTGGATAGCCAATCTATTACTGAATTCTTAAGTTAGGGGATCTTTATGATGTCCTACGAAGGGAATTCAACTAGAAGGCACTTTACCTTCTCAAGATACCTAGCCATGGTGTCATCCCTAGCTTTGTGTTCGCCTCAAACTTGCGAGACAATGAGCATAGAGTTTGGGAAGATCTATAAATGCTCGGCGTCGATCTCCTTAGCTAACTTAAGACTAGTGATAAGGGTCTTATATTCGGATTTGTTGTTGCTAGATTCAAACTCGAGCTTGAGGGCATAGTAGATCGTAACCTTATGCAAGCCGGTTAAAGTGAGACTTGCACCTCCATCCCTCAAAGTGGATGATCGGTCAATATGGAGAGTTGACATCAGTTTATCATTACCTAATGGGGCTTCCTTCTTTCTTATATATTTTACTATGAAGTCGACCAACAATTATGCTTTATAGGCCGATTGTGGCTGGTACTGGATTCCATACACACTCAATTCCATCACATACTTCATCATCCATTTAAAAGCATTAGGCTTTTGCAACATGGTGCGTAGCGATTGATCCATGAGTATGATTATTTGGTACACCTGGAAGTATGGCCTTAGCCGTCGTACCGTGATACCAACAGTCGGGGTGAACTTTTCTACCCGAGTGTACCTAATCTTAACCCCGTAAAGTATATGGTTAACATAGTATACGGGCTTGTATTCCTTTCCTTCTACTTTGACCAGCATAGAGGAGAGTGCTTGGTTACTCACGGCTAGGTACAAAAATAAGTCCTCCCTATGGATGAGCTTGGAGAAGACTGGTGGGTGCGTGAGGAAGTGTCGGAGCTATTGAAAGGTTGGGGCGCACTCTAAAGTCCATTCAAGACCCTTTAGATTTTTCAGGATTTTGAAGAACTCAATTCATTTGTTAGCACTCTTCAAGATGAATTTGGTCAATACTGCTACCATGCTAGTGAGGTTCTATACATCACGGATTGTAGTTGGAGGCTTCACACCTTAGATAACAGTAATCTTCTTGGGGTTGGCCTCAATACCTCTTTATGTTACTAGAAGTTGATGAACTTGCCAAATTCGACATTGAAGACACACTTTTGAGGGTTTAGCTTCATGTCGTATGAGCACATCTAGTCAAAGGCTTCATGGAGATCCTTAGCATGATCAATTGGCTTTTGGCTCTTGATGATCATGCCATCAACGTATACCTTTATATTGCGCCTGATCTGAGGCTTAAATAGTTTTGTCACCATTCATTGGTACGTGGCCTTGGTATTTTTCAGATTGAATGGCATCACAGTGTAGCAATAGGTGCTACAATTGGTGACAAAGGAGGTATGGACTTCATCCTTCAGGTCCATTTTGATTTGGTTATATTCTTAGAAGGTGTCCATAAAGCTCTGCAAGGTGTATCCTGAAGTGGAATCAATGAGTTGATCGATCTTCGGGAGGGGAAAATAGTCTTTAGGGTAGGCTTTGTTGAGGTTAGTGTAATCGATGCGCATTTGCTACTTCCTACTCTTGTTCTTTACCAGTACCACGTCTGCTAGCTAAGCTGGGTACTTTTCCTCCTTCATAAAGCTGACTTTAAGCAGCTTTTGCACTTCCTCCTCAATTGCAACCTACTTCTCTAAAGTGAAATGCCTCTTTTTCTGCTTGATAGGCCATATTATAGTATTGATATTAAGGCTATAGGTTGTTAGGTTAGGCAAAATTTTGGGCATGTTTGACGCAGACCAAGTGAACCTATCCGAGTTTGCCCATAGGAGAGTGACGATTTCATCCTTCTCTTCGGGTGGGGTCTAAATCCCAATTCTCGTAGTCTACTTGGGTAAGGGTCCGATCTAGACTTCTTTTGTTTTTTCCCCTAGCTCGCCCCTCTTAGTCGACCTCTCTTATGAGCCCATTTCCAGGGCAAAGATGCCATCTCCTTAAGCCACCCTAATGTAGAGCTTTTGCGAGAGCTTTTGACCATACTTACATACTCTCAACTCAATTGGGGTAAGCCTTAAGATGAATGGAGGATGTGATCACCCCGAATGCATTTAAGCTTAGTCTTCTTAAGTGTGCATTATAGGGGGAGGGGCAATCAATCATGAAGAATTCTACAGGTTGTCATGCTACATAGTCGTCATCACCAAGTTTCATGTCTAACATGATAATCCCATTGGCTTGGATCGTACTATTGTTGAAGCTGATTAGATTATAGTAGTACAACTTCTTTTTGACTAGCAACTTCTTCTTTATCCTTTTGTAAATATAGAGGAAAAGTGTGTCGGTGGAACTGCCAGTGTCCACCATAATCTTTAGGACCTCAAAATTTAAGATCCTTGCCCCTATTACTAGAGCATTTTAATGGGGTGTATCGACCCTTTCAAGGTCTTCATTAGAGAAGGAGATGAAAGTGTCTAACTTCTATCTCTTCTCCCTTACTACCAATACCTCTAATAGGACATTAATCGAGTTACTAGTACTCGATCGGCTATCAGGGTGCGCCTCTTCCATGATTACAATAATAATACCATTGGGGGCTCAACATTGCGGTGGTCATTGTTCTGCTTAGTAGGGGTGTTCTCGGTCCATCGCCTCTAAGGTGCCCTATCTCCATCATCGTCAGAATGGTCATCATTTCTTGAATGGGCCACATATTCATTGAAGAAGCCATACTGAATAACGTATTTAATAGCGTTCTTCAACTGGAAGTACTCTTCGATAGTGTAGCTGTAGTCATCGTGGAACTGATAGTACTTATCGGAGTTTCGACGATTGGGGTTTCCCTAAATTTTTTGTAGTCTTTAGAGCAAATTCCGATGCTTCACCTCAAAATAGACCTAAGCAATGGGCCTATTCAAGGGTATGTAATGTGTATAAATAGGAGGGGGGAGCGGGTTGCACTCGGGTCATCGCTTCTTCTTCCTAAAGCTTTCCCCCTCCGATTTGGCCGGTAACCTACCACCGAGGTGATCCTTCATGAACAATTTTTCTTTGTCATACTTTCCACCTGACCTTTCTTGGTCGGCGTTACAACTAGCATGAATGTTATCTTCCTAGTCGATGTACTTTTAGACTTTATTCCAAAAGTCAGCCAGAGTCTTTGACTTGCTCTTCACAAGTGATTGGAAGAAGTCTCCCAAAGATTGGATGCCATGTTAAGTGGCATGGACAACGACATTATTGAATCAGGCCACGTAATCATGTAAGGACTTGCCTTTGCCTTACCTTATGAGGTACAAGGACAATGTGTCCTTAGATGAGGGCTTGCTAGCATTGAAATGAAGACTAAATCTTTGTGCTAGCTCATCAAAGAAGTTAATGGAATTATTGGGGAGATAGTTAAACCATATATGAACTGCCTTCCTCAAGATGCTTGAGAAGGCCTTGCACATTATAGCATTCTCATGACCATGGAGGTTGTTGAGGGTACGAAAGTAGAGAAGGTAATTGTCAGGGTCACCTATGCCATCACACTGGTTTAAGGATGGAAGTTTGCCATTAAGAGGCAACACTTCATCTTAAATACCCTTGGTGAAGGGGGTCTTATTGTTAGCGACTAACTCAATGTCCCTAACGTCCTTGCTCCCTCATTCCTTAGAGAGCTGCCTTACTATGGTACAGAGCTCATTTAAGTCAACATTGTTTGCCGGATGAGCTTGGTGTGTAGTTAAGTGAGCCTATACTCCTTGCAAGTTAGCTTCTTGTTCATTCCCAACTAGAGCTTGGTTACGGGTGGCCGCAAACCTTACTGGCTGTTGTTGTAAGGGTGGATCAAGTTGCTAATCCTTGCCATTCTGCTGTTGTTACAAGAGGTTGTTCTGCCCAATATGGGCATCCGAAGCTTTAGGGGGTAGGTTTGTGTGCTATGCCTCTTTGCTTCTTCTAGGCCAGTGCAAAGTAGTCTGTTTTGCATAGTATAGTCCTCGACCAAATGTTCCATGCGCTCCTCCAGCACCACCCTTGGGAGGGGTTGGTTGGCGAGACATGATGTTAGAGGAATTGTTTCTGAGGTATGTGTTAAGTGTGTTTGAGGTTTTAGGTGTAGGAATTCAGTTTCCCATAAATGGTGCCTAATGTTGTCTCTAAGTATTTTCTAGTAGTAATCGAACTCTGTATGTAGAAGGCCTGCAAAATAATGTACTGTGAAGAGATACTGGGGGGTTGTCTGACATAGACACTTCGATCCTTAAGTTAATAGTGAGGCTTTGGAGAGTAGAAAGTACTTTAGAATAATAGGCAAATTTAGTGTGCACAGTATAGAGAGATTTACCATTAAATAATAAACTGATATTTATAGTAGAGTTGTGTCGATAGTTGGAGGTCAATTAGTAGGAAGAGATCTTTTCCTACAAGTATAGGAGAGTGGGACGTAGTGTTTGACATGTCTAACTTATTTCGAATGTGACTTTTGACTTAATATCTTATTCTTATCTTGTACATTTTAGCCGTTGTTATTTCAAACGTGACTTTTGACTTAATATCTTATTCTTATCTTGTACATTTTAGCCGTTGTAGGGCTTATTGGTCTTGGTCAATCTAGGCCTAGGACTTAAGCCTACAGGGGTATACCATAGGTGATAAGATGTGTCAGATCCAAATAAGCCTGAGAAGCCCATGTTTAAAGAGCCCCATCAACATATTATATAAAAGTTGAAAACATTGGAACACATTCTTACCAAAATATAAAAAACAAGTTAGTTCTTCGCAAAACACAGAAAACAGAGGTTTTTTTTTTTAATTATAATTTACCGTATTTAATGTACCCCAGTTATTGTCATCTTGTCGTAGCTAAATTCCCGTTGAAATGAATAAATAAATAAATGAATCAATCAAATCCCAAATGGGCATCGTTCGTTTTTTGTCATACGATCAACGATCAACTTCAGTAGCTTTTATTCTCATGAAGAACATTTCCTCGAGTGCAATTCGATTAATCTTGGCAATGAATCTATTGGTGAATTTGTTCGATCACTATCTTCTTCCATGCAAAAGCTCCTGATACAATAAAAGCCCCCTTATGTGCGGTGATTTAGTGATATCTGCAATAAGACCATTTTTTTTTTTCATTATCATAATTTTCAAATGACAATTATGTGCTGTTTTTTGGTTCAAGCTTTTAATTAGAAACGTGTACCTGACAATCTAATGAAGCTAAAGGAGATTTCATCTCTTTTATTGTAGATGCATATAAGTTATAAAATATGCAACAAAATGGTTACATGAAATGGGGGGACTTGGCTATAAAACGATCAAAAAAGTTGTGTTAAAGCTCCTCAAGATAACTGGTGATTATATCACATGATGTATCGATTATGTTGTATCTAGGAATATGGATTACGTCAGACCATTTGTGGGTAGCGATGTCGAATTAGGATTCTAAGGAAAATTTCTATTTTTCTTAATGGAAATTTAGTTGTAATAAGACCGAAAATAAATAAGGTCTATTAAATGTTAATAAGGAAAATTCAGGTTTGCAAAGTGTCTATAGATGTAGGGGTTCAATTGAAGTAGTCACGTATGCATTGCGTGAGTAGCGCGCTATATATAGTTTCAAAGAAATGAAACGAGACTATTATCTGAAGGGATGATTAGGTGAGAATAAGGTACAAAGGAGGAACAAGTAATCTCAGTTTCTCAAATGTATAAGTGACAGATAAGGTAGTTTTAGGAAACCTCAAGCGTTTACCTTATAACGAATAAGATCAATTCTTTACCTGAGCGCTATTTGATTTTAGAGAGCAGAGTTTTCACAGTAGAATACTGTTTCTCTAATCTCTCTAAGATTTCAAAATAATGAGGAAATACTGGGTATTTATAGGCTCTTGGGCATGATAGCATCTGTCAGATCATCTAGGTGATCAACAGATGAAATAGAGCTTGCTTGATTTATGGTTATCTAGAGCGAGCTAACTAATAGGCTTAAAGCTAGTAGCCTTCCTTTTAAGTGTATGAGCCTACTTGAGAAAGATTGGAGGCAGACGGACTAATCCAACAATCCTTATTCTAAGTCTACTAAGCTAAATCTCCTTGAATCATTCCAATATAGACTGAACTCTTTAAGCCTTATCACCTGACCCAAGGACTCAAGCCTAAATAAATAATGGGTTTATCCCAATAACTAATATAACAATTTTCAGCCTACTATATTTTGCTCTCTAACCAAAAGTCTCTTAAACACATTGAAGGGGGTTTTGTACATTTCTAGAAGTTATTTTTTCAACTATTATGTAGACACATTGAATATTGACTTTGCTTGCTTGATTACTTCCAATATCTACCGAATTGATGCTTCTTTTGAATTATTAGTGAACTGAGCGTAATGTACTAGTATTCATTTTACTACCACAAAACTTATATTTCGATATGCTTTTATATCGCACTCTTCACTTATTGCTCCCATGATATTGATTCGCTAAATAATGTGTGTTTAGTGACTCTTTTTGGTATTTCATCCTCATTTTACAGTCATTGGCAGAAAAAATTAAAATCATTAGAGTATTCACAAGAAATCTAGAGCTTTCATAACATCCTATCCGACCATGTTATATGCATATATATATATATATATGTATGTATGTATGTATGTATGTGTGTTTGTATGTGTGTGTGTGCGTATGTGTGTGTGCGTGTGTGTGCCTCGTTCATACCATTGGGGCGTTGAGGTACAGTGCAGTTTTTTTTTTAATTATTAGATGGACAAGCATGATGCTAACAAAAAAGCCATCCTAATCCATTTTTGTATAACACATCTTCAGTAACTAAATAGATTATTCCATATCTATTCCCAAATCTTCTATTCCTTTTCCAAATCCTCCTTAATTGATTAAAATATGTTATATCTTCATATCTAAAGATAACCAAAATTTTATGAAATCTACTCACCTTTATAAAATCTTGAAACTAAATCTTCAAAGTGTATGTTTCACTCCACTTAGCATATATTTCTTTTGATAAATATTTGAATCTTCACTTGCTATGTACTTCATCCTTTTACACTGACCAGTAAGTTCGGTTTCACATGTTTGCAATTGGTCGACAACGGGAGGCTTAAGAGATTTCTATGCTTAAGATTATTCAGCTACAACTGGATAGTAAATTGCATAATGTTGAAACTATTCTTTAGATTTCCTCAAAAAATCAGATCATTTGGTATCTCACACAATTTCCTCTTTCTTTCTTTGTTTTTTTTTTCTTGCCTTTGTTAGAAGCATGTTAATCATTAGGAGCATGAATCAAGGCATTGATGTCAATTGAAAGGCTTCAATCTTTATTTCCTTTTCTCTTTTTTTTTTATAATAATTTGTGATACCAAATTAAAATATCCTCCGTTGTAGGCAAATAAATCGAATTTCCTTTGGTAGATATTTATCCATGCCATAACCCCTCGTCCTTCGTAGTAACATTTCGTATTCGTATCTCCTACATCTTTGTATAGTATCCTTTAAATCTAAGTAGACCGAATAAAGCCTAATTTGGAGCAGAGTAAGACCTCTTTACATAATTTGATTCTTTTCCCAATTCACTAAATTTAGTTGACCTTCTTGATCACAAGTCTTCATCGTCTAAAAAGAAAAGCATGTAGCTTCTCTCTTCTTCTTAAAATTTGTAGTTGTCAACTTCATTGTCATCATGGCTTGGTGCTTATTTATAACAATCAAACTCTTTTCTTTCTTCGTCTTTTTTTATTTATTTATTTATTCTTGGAATCCAGTAAACTCACTAATACTGGCATAGTACTATTTCCCTTATAGAATATGATGTCCAATGTACCAAAAAAAGTAAATAAATAAATAAATATATATATATATATATATATATATATATATTCATGTCATCATGAACTTTTGTAGATGAAAAGCAATTCCTTCATGGAACTTCAATCGAGTACCTTGCATCTTGATTTAAAGCTATGATTTTTATCTTTTCTCTCTCTTTTTTAATACATACATACATACATATATATATATATATAATTGTTTACCTATTCGTGCTTCTATCGTTGGCTGTATACCTTCACTTCAACTTCCATTATGCTCTTGTAGATGCTTCCCTTGTATATACATGTGTATGCATATGGCTCATCTACTTGTTTGTTATGCAAACTTCATTAGCTAAAGAGATGAAAACCAATCTAAGTTGAAGCATAGAAGTAGCAAAGATGAAGAACTTATTGGTGCATCAAGAAAAATATCCACCACTCATCCCGTGTCCTCAAGATAAATGGTTGGGCAAGACTATTTCTAAAGGTACGTTTTGGGACAAAGCCAAGTGCTGAGAAGCCTGTGCAACACCTTACACTAATGGTAGTCTCTAGTTTATCAAGTGTGAGTCTCGTACTGATTCTAGAGATACCATCATGGGAGATTTAGTGTTGCGCTTTAGAAATGAGAGAAGAAAGCTACCCTAATTCACATCCTTGAAGAAGATACCCTTTGGATGGGATGATTAGGTAGCACATATTGTAGAGAAGCTAGAGTATGTGACTCTTCTAAAGAAGACTAGAGTTCTCTATTCTATTACCACTTTTACTCGATTGTAGTTCCCACATGCTAGTGGAATGGAAGAATGATAGGCCATTAATTTACGGTAGAGCATCCACAGTTTCTAGAAACATCATCTATAGATATTTAGAATTCAACACCATTGCAAGTATGGCAGGACTTCTCCTATTATTTAGATGTTTTGTTTTAATTGTTCTTTTTTTTACTACCATGTATGTCTTGTCTTGTTGACTTCTTTCATTATTCTTATAAGAATAGTATCATAATTTATTGCCCCTAATCAACCTCAAAATTAGCTTCAAGAGCTAAAGTTGGCTAAGCAGTTCCTTAGCAGAGAACTGACTTCCAACGAGTAAGCTTCAAGCATGGTAAGTCCTTGTAGACCTTGAGTAAGCAGGCCTCAAGAACATCAAGCTTTACATAGTGGAGCCTTGAGTAAGAAAGCCTAAAGTGCAGTAGGCCCTAGTAGGCCTCAAGCACTAAGAGGATCTCGTTTAGTAGGCTTTGAATGAATTAGGTCCTAATAGGCCTTAAACAAAAATAAAACTCACACATAGCAAGCCTCAATAAGCTTTACATACAGCAAGCTTATTTTGCATTGAGTCTTGGCAAGACTATAAGATCAACATTATGATGTCGGTGTTTTGATTTTAGAATCAAAAGGAAAGAGTTGCATTTCTCTCATCCTTTGTTTTCCTTCCTTAGGAAGGTATAACTTGGATGGGTGCACAAGTAGATCGTATCATCATAAAGCTATAGCATATGGTTTCTCTCGAAGAAGACTAAGATCCTTGCTACCATCACTACTTTCACTCAATTGTGGTTCCTACATAAGTGACATAAAAGCATGGTAGGCTAGGATCTACCAATACATCACTAATTGAATAATTCTTGCATAAGTGCTATATGCCAAAGCATTGCCTTGGGCTTAAGGCGTAAAGGCCAAGATGCTAAGGTGCCGCCTAGACATAAGGCATGGAAGCTAAGATGTCAAGCATTGCCTAAGCTTCCACCATGAGAGTCAAGATGTCAGTGTGTCACCTAGGCTTAAGGCATGCAAGCTAAGATGTTAGGGCATCACTTAGGCTTAAAGTGTGAGAGCTGAGATGCTAAGGTGTCGGTTAGGCTTAAGGCGTAGAAGTTAAGATGCCAAGGCGACACCTAGGCTTGAGGCATAGGAGTTGAGATGCTAGGGCATTGCCTGTGCTTAAGGCATCACTTGGGCTTTAAGCATAAGAGTTAAGATGCTAGGGCACTGCCTAGGTATGAGGCATGGGAGTCGAGATGCTAGGGCGTTGCTTCGACTTAAGGCGTGGGAGCCAAGATACCAGGGTGCTGCTTTGGCTTAAGGCATAGGAGTTAAGATTCTAAGCCGTTGCCTGGGCTTAAGGCATAGGAGTCGAGATGCCAGGGCATTACCTAGGCTTGAGGTATGGGAGCCAAGATGCTAGGGTGTCAATTAGGCTTGAGGCGTAGGAATTGAGATGGTAGGGCGTCAAATGGGCTTAAGGCTTGGGAGTCGAGATGCTATGGTATTGCCTGGGCTTTAAGTGTGGAAGCTGAGATGCTAGGGTGTTGCCTAGGCTTTAGGTGTAAGAGATGAGATGCTAAGGCACTACTTGGGCTTAAGGTGTAGGAGCTAAGATGTTAGGGCATTGCTTGGGCTTTAGGCATAAGATATAATACATAAAGATGAGTAAGATAATAAAATTTTTATTATTGAGTAGTGAAATTCGTTCTTTATTTACAAAAGCAATGTTATAGCTTAAAACTATTTTTTTTTTCTTTTTTCATACCTAGGGAATCACTAATCACTTTCAAAGCACTCATGTGCTATCACATGGGTATCATAGCTTGGAAGCAGGTTGTTGTGAATGTCATTATCTTTGATGATAAGCTCCCCATTTTGAATTCTTTCATGAAATATCTTTCTTAAGCTTTGGAAATCCTTGTAGGATGATTTACCGTTCTATGAAACTGATAATATTTAAGATTTTATCTTTCGTTCTCTATAGGTTAGAGCTCAACTCTTGGCAACTTGATAGCTTCATCTTGCAGCCAACGGTCGAGGATGGCATGTGCCTTACTCATTGGACATGGAAACAGAAGAGTTTTTGTATCTTTCTTAGGTCTCTCACTGGCATTAAAGTCCTCACTCGTAGTCGAGAACATGAATGCTACTTGTTTGTTAAGCTTTCTACTTTCCTTCCGTTGCCTCATAATAAAGTTGTTTGTCCTTTGAGCATTCTCTATGAGTGCAACAAAAGAATACAGGGAAAGGTTCTTTAGGTGCACAACATATTCAGAGAACATCCTTTGGATATTGATCTTCACTGGTTCTCTTTCATCACAAAAATCTTGAATGTTTAGAGTGTGTTCTCTAAAGCGCTCTATATAATCCGTCAAATCTTTCTCCTGGTTTTGTCGTATTCTTCTCATATCTATAATCGTGACCCACTCCTAAGTAGAGAAAAATTTCTCTAATAAGAGCTTGTACATAGTCCTCCATGAATCAATTGATCCCGATAGGAGGTTGACATGCCAAGTGTATGCCTTCTTTATCAATTATTTGGAGAATTCTCTAAGCTTTAAGTCATCGTCAAGCCTATATGACTCTAAGGTTTCAATAAATTTTAGTAGGTATTCCTTTGCAGTTCCCTTCTTGCCATTGAATGGCATGAACTTAATACTTACATAGTTTTTAGGATATAGCTTCATTGCGATGCAATTGTGATATAGGAGTTTCAACTTTGGTACTCCCATAGATGACCTAGCTTGTATTTCTCTCATATAAGCATCCGAGTCTTCCTTTGTTATAAAGGAAGTCTTTAGAACAAAAGCTGTGGACGCAGGTAGCGGAGTAAGGGCAAAATTGGGATGAGAAGCAAATCCTTCTAAGATTGGGATAGTAGGATTGGATGAAGGAGTAGGAACTTATGAAGACGAAGAGCCTCCTAAATGGATTCTTACATTCTCTGGTGCAGGAGTTGGTTATTGTGTAGGTTTTGATAGGGTGGGGGGAGGAGGTTTCATCACCTCCTCCTTGATGGAGATCCTCTTCAATGGCTGGAGAATTAATTGGTTGAGTTGAGCTAATAACGCTTGGTTGTGCAGTAACCATAGGATTTGGTAAAGCTATGCCTTGTTTTGTAGCAGCGATGGCAGCCATCTTAGTAAAGATGGGTTAGAATATAGCTATGAATTGATTTAAAGCCCTTATAGCTTCCTGCATTATCTGCATTGTTTGTATGGGATCTAGAGGAGCCTTAGGCATTAAATGGTCCTAGCTAGTATTCATAGGCGGTGGGAGTGGATTCTGTTCAATAAGCTCAACATTAGTGTTGAGTTCGTGGGAGGTAGTATCAAACATACCAATTATTCTCTTCCTAAGAGATGATATGTCTCTGTAGTCACTCTTTTCCAAGTGGAGTTGCCAAAATGTAGATGTAGGGGTTCGATTAAAGCAATCATGTGCGTGCTTTGTGAGTAATGCGTTATACATGACTTTAAAGAAATGAAATGAGACTGTCACATGAAAGGATTATTAGGTGAGAATAAGGTAAAGAGGAGGAACGGACAATCTCAATATCTCAAATGCACAAGTGACAGACAAAGCAACCTTAGGGGAACTCAAGCGTTCACCTTATAGCTTAAACAAATGAGATCAATTCTTTGCTTGAGTATTGTTTGATTTTAGAGAGAAGAGTTTTCACAGTGGAACACTGTTTCTCTAATCTCTCTAAGAGTTTCAAATGATGAGGAAATACTGGGTATTTATAAGCTCTCGGGCATGATGATATTCGTCGGATCATTTAGGTGATCAACAAATGAAATGGAGTTTGCTCGATTCATGGTTATCTAGAGTGAGCTAACTAATGGGCTTAAAGCCAGTAGCCTTCCTTATAAGTACATGAGCTTACCTGAGAAAGATTAGAGGCAGACGGATCAGTCCAATAATCCCTATTTTAAGCCCACCAAGTCAAATCTCTCTCAATCATCCCAATATGAACTGAACTCCTTAGGACTTATCACCTAGCCTAAGGACTCAAACTTAAATAAATAATGTGTTTATCCCAATAACTAATATAATAATTTTCAATCCTAGACAGTGTCAAAGTATGAAAAGTTAGGTATCTATAGTGCAACTTACCATTCTTTTCTTAATTTATCTTGCTGGTATTTCTCAATTGCATTTTGTAATTAATTTTATTCTTCTTATTATTATTCTACATTTTTCCTTCTTGGTTATCAATTATAGGAGTTGATCCTATTTTATTTATTTTAATGAGTAAATGGTAAATATACTTTATATTTCTTTTATATTCGCTTAAACCTTATATTTGAAAATTATACAAAATCGTTTTGGTCAAGTGGCATGAACACTTATCTTTCAATTGGATAGATCANGCAAATTTGTAAAATAAAGAAGGGCAAATTCTAAATACACCTCTTATATTTACTCCATATGCATTTAATACCATATTTTTGACATTTAACATTTAGACTTCTAAATCTTTAAGATTGTGTATTTATACAATAGTATGACTCCTTCCCCCCCTTCTTTGTAACTATTGTAATTGTATTCGGACAAAAAAAAAATAAAAAAAAAGAATCCAAATACTTAAAAAAAATAAGTATTTTAAAGATTCTTTTCACTATTTTTCCTTTAGATGAAATAATAATAAAAAAATGTATACAATCAAGGGAAAATAGTCATACTATTGTATAAATACACAATCTTAAAGATTTAGAAGTCTAAATGTTAAATGTCAAAAATATGGTATTAAATGCATATGGAGTAAATATAAGAGGTGTATTTAGAATTTGCCCTTCTTTATTTTACAAATTTGCAATGTACTAATATTACTTATATTTGCTCTTTTTATTTTCTTTTAAAGTTGATACTAAATTATATATTTTTCTAAGGAACACACGACCCCACTAAAGTTTATAATTTTCATCAACACACATAGATATAAGTAATACTTTTGTTTACTTATATGTAAAAAGAATCGTTTGGCGAAAAAAATGCTTTGCATCGGTTTGGCAAAAAAAAAAAAAAAAAAGTTTTGCATTGGATGTAATTTTATAATTAAGGATGCCACTTTCACCTTAAATCAGAGACATTCTTAGTAAATAGATTAATCAAAAGTTAATGGAACTTTGGCATAGATAGACAATATAAAATAAAAGTTTATAATTTCGTGTAGGAGCGTACAAGTGGCTTTTCTATGTATTTGGTATCTAATGAGCGTGGACATAAAATCCATGCAAGAAGTAGCATCCTTTGCCTCGATGGACTAAATGATATGTCATAGGGATGTAAACGAGTAAATTGTAATAAGGTATCTAATTAATTAAAAATCTTATAAAGTACTATTTGATAGGATAATATTTTATAGGGTTTTGAGAAAATCATTATCTCATAAAGATTATATATTAATAATATAATATTAATTAAATAAAAAACGAATGAAAGAAAGTTACTAAAATATCTGTTATTATCCTGCATCCCTAACCCTAATTACTTCTCTAATCTCCATCTGCCCCTTTTGTTTCCATATATCTACCATCTTCTCCTTTGTGTTTCGATGTTCTATAATTAAATTATCGATAAATATGGTATGTTTTTGTGACTTCTCCACTAATATGTCCTCATCGTATTACCCATGTTTTACAAATATAAATAATGCAAATCAATTTTCTTTATAATGAATAATGAAGAAAAAAAATATTTTTTTTGAAAAAATAAATAAATAAACAGGTTTTGTAAGTTAGGAAATAGATATCTTGTTAGGATAATGGGACGATTCTAGGTATAGGTCTAAAAACTTATAGAATTTTGAGACGGGTTTGAAAACCTTATTAAGGTACATGATGGGTTTTAGGTTCCTATTACCCATCCTAAATCCGCTTTGTATATATCCCTATACATCTATAAGCATATAACAAATAATGTTAGCAAATTGGTTATCCTTTAGTGTCTCGACTCTCAAGTATGACAAAGCAAAAGCAATTTTTAGATTAACTTGTTTCCCTATTAAAAGGCTTATAGAGTTTTTATATTATCTAGAAAATGCTATTGAGTTTTGGAATATTTCATTTATGCATATCATATATTGGGAGAAAGATTTTATTTACATGATATTTATTTCAGAAGAGATTTATCATAATGCTTTGTACCAATCTTGTTACAATAGATAGATAAATAAATATATATCCAAATTAATTTTTTTAGTAAATTACAAATTCACCCTTATGTTTAATTGTGTTTATTTTCTTTGGGCTTAACGTGGATTTTTTGAAACTGAATGTTTAGATCCTAATTTAAAAGAAAAAAAATAAAAAGATAAAAGCTTTTATTGCTAGAATATCTCAAGTATGACAAAGCAAAAGTAATTTTTAGATTAATTTGTTTCCCTATTTAGAAGGCATGAATTCTTTTATCTTTAAATGCGAGAAACTCAACTGTTGACCAATTTGATCTTTATAGGAATGCCACTTTATCCTATAGTAGGTGTACCATATCAACCACCATAAGGTAGCCCATCAATAATTTCACTAGTACATGATCCTTCTAATCATGTCTCCAGCAAAATTACAGTGTGCCACCTACGTCATTGCCCTCGTATAACATAGAGCACAGTTGTCCATGGTATGCAATTTTGTGCAAGAATCTTGATGAAGAAAAGTAAGTGCATCTCCTTCAACCAGAAGGTGTGAAATCTTCTAATCTTTCACCTATCATGTCGGAGAGCACTCCCAACGAGTCTACAACCACCACATACTAAGCCTTCTCCCATTTTAATGGAGCTTCCCTTCCAATAATGTGTGTTTATAAGTGATACCAATCCAAAAAGAGCATATATCATATATTATTAATATCTTTTATTTTAGAATTTAGTTAAATAGATATTTTTTTATTCAAGATATTAAATCTTTTATTTTCTAGATTTGTTAAGATATAGTTTCTTAAACTATTAGGTCATATTATGCTTATAAATCGACAAAGCTTGTAATTAATTAAGAAGAGAGTAATTAGATATTGATTAAAATTATTTTTTTGAATTGATGTGATACTTTTTCTTTTCATCAATAATTTGAGGCCATACAATCCATAAGTGGTGTAAGACCATTATCTTAATTTAGGTGCAAGACTACTAAATATATCTTTCCAAGTTTTATTATTCTTTCATTGAAAAATTATTTAGATTAATTTTTTTATCGATTTCCGTGCTTTCCCTAATTTTTCTTTCTTTTACAATTTTTGCTTCCACTACATCAATAAGTTGGATAGAGGGCAACACTAATTATTAAGACCATTAATTGAAAGAATTAACATCTATGGTTAAATTCGAATAAGGAATCAATATTTTGAAAAGTTTAAGCAATCATTAACGTTTCAAAATATAGTTTAAATAAGAGATAAATATTTCATAAAATATAATTCAAACATTTTTTATAAAATAGTTATTACGTTACGGTCTTATATAACCAGATCTCTTATTTGAATTACTTTGTGAAATATTAATCACTTATTTAAACTTCTCAAAATATTAATCTCCTATTTGATTAAACATTCATCCCCTATAATGTAATTCCCCCAATTTCCCTATCATTTTGAATATATTGACTTGCATATCTTTACTTTTATCCTAAACTAGTCAAAGCCATGTGCGATCAAATAGATTTTATTTCAAAGCACATATATAGTTAAAGAAAATAACAAATCTAGACAAAATATTAACATTATTAACATTTTAGCAATGGAAATAAACTTTATAAACATTGTGTGCATACTATTGTTTAATTATATGTGTGTGAATATATATTACCTGTTGGTTTTATACAACTTTTTATTTTCTTTTCCATGTTTTTATGAAATGATATGCAATTTAAAGGTCACAACTCTTTAAATTGCAAAAGTTAAAGTTGTGTTGTT